>PVHY01000655.1:67860-172433 GCA_004024945.1 Uropsilus gracilis
ATCTATCTATCTATCTATCTATCTATCTATCTATCTATCTATCTATCTATCTATCTATCTATCTATCTATCTATCTATCTATCTATCTATCTATCTATCTATCTATCTATCTATCTATCTATCTATCTATCTATCTATCTATCTATCTATCTATCTATCTATCTATCTATCTATCTATCTATCTATCTATTTATTTTTTGAGACTAGGTCTTGCTATTTTTTTTGCCTGTGGAACCGCAGGCTCTTGTTGCCTGGGGTACCAAGGACTCAAGCAATCCCCAGCCTCAGCTTCCCAGGCACGCACCACCATGCCCAGCTATTTTTCTTTTTTGGAACTAGGTCTCTCTACGGGCCCCAGGCGGGACTCGAACCGCGATCCCTAGCCCCGGCCGCTTCATAGGCTGAAGCTTACAAGCACGAGCCACCATGCCCTGCCCTCTTTGAAGGTTTAAATGAGGTTTCTGATGTCATCCTTTTCATTCCATCCTTCTCATATGCGGCATCCACACTTATTTTCAATAATGCCGCTCCCTAGAAATGATTGGTAGTGGCTTCTTATCCACTTCAGAAAAATCAGAAGCTCAGGTGGTTGAGGTCTTCCTCAATCCTGGGGAAGGAAGTCAAACTGTTCTTTAAATACAGATGTGAGGTAAACAAACAAAAATTAATGGGCACATCTTAATTGAGTGCTTCTTCCATTCAAGGGAGCATTGTGCTGGATACACAGTGTCAGTGGTCCTCTCACTCCAAGCCCCCTGCTCTGTATGTCTCTGTGGTATCTGCCAGACACAGGGGAGCTGTGTGTATTATCAAACCAGGAGGACTTGAATGAAGGGTAGCAGACTATGCCACCCTAAATTGTGCCTCCTTAGCATATTTTAAGTTGTTTGTTTGAGGAACAGGTAGCAGAGTGAAAGTTACCCTTTTGTAAGAAATTTACATTTAATGGAAATCTCCATTGATAAGCATTTTCCTTTCTCTGTAGCAGGAAGAGAGAAATGACTAGATCTGATGGAGGAAATTTGCTTTTCTTAGTAACTTTCCAGAATTGGCTTGTCTCACCACCCTCCTTTTGTTTTCGTTGAAAATTATATTTTAGTTGTTTAGTTGATTAAAACTTTAATAAGGACTCAAGGAATTAAAAAGAACCGTGACTGATCAAAAGTTCTCTGACAATTCAGTTAATAATTTTGTGCTTTTGTATGGATATGATCTTTTTTTTTTTTTTTTTTGAGACTAGGTCTCACTATGTTGCCCAGGGAACTGCAGACTCATGTTGTCCAGGGTACCATGGACTCAAGCGATCCCCAGCCTCATCCTCCCAGTTAGCTGGGATTACAGGCATGCGCCACCATGTCCAGCTATTTTTTTGAGACTAGGTCTTGCTATGTTGCCCTGGGCAGGTCTCAAACCCACAGACTCAAGTGATTCCTAGTCTCAGCCTCCCTCCCTAGGCTGGGATTAAAGGCATGTGCCACTGTAACCAGTCCTCAGCCACCTTCTTGAGGTACCCATTTCTTCCTTGGGTACCCCCAGGTCTACATGGGCATCATGTTAGTAAATTTCCGTTTTCTCCTTATTAATCAGTTTGTTATTCCACGAACCTCAGTAAAGAACTCAGGAGGGTGAAAGGAAATTCATTTTCTTCCCCTACAGAAATGTCTATATATAGTCTAGCAATCCAATTTCTGAGTCTCATTTTTCCCCTAGAAATGAGAATAAAAGTAACTGTTCAAAACTGCTTTGAAGTTTTGTCCAATGAAGATTATATAGAAAAACAAAAAATGCATAGAAGAAAGATGTATATAGGAGTTTTCTAAGCTCAATATGGAATTTGAGTACCTTTTCATCTAATAAAAAATTGCTGCAATTTTCCACAAGGTGACCCTCTCTGCTCAAGGTGCTGCTTCCATAATCACATCTCTCAGATCAGCTAAGTACTGGAAGCAGTCACTTCTGCAAGCTCCATGAACTCCATGCCCTCTGCCTGGGTAGGAGGTGAGTCACAGATTCATGAGTGAATCCCCATTTCTGCACACCACCTCTTTCAGAGTGGCACACAGAGGGACCTTAGCTATTTCACAGAAGGGCTGGTAGGAGTGTGAGCTCAGAAACCATCAGGCAAAAAAATCCTAACATGTAACTGGGAATAACTTCATTACTTAATGCAGATTTCCCAATGTTAAAAGCATGTTGGTGATGATTTTTTCAAATCATATTTGCTGATTGAATTAAAGGGGTGGAATTTCATTTTCCCTGTCAGAGGATGAGGAAAGAGTAATGAGAAAATTATATATTTTAATCTCTGATTTTAGGACTCATGAAAGAGAAACATGTTCTCAGAGATGTTCTAAGGGCTATACAGCAGTTTCACCTTAATCTGCAGTTTCCTTTCCACTTTTCAGTCACCCATAGTTAACTGGAGTCCAAAAATAGTACACACAATAAAATATTCTAAGAGAGAAAGAAGAGAAAGCAATTCACATAACTTTTATTACAGTATATTGTTGCAATTGCTGTGTTTTATTCGTTATTCATGTTAATCTCTTACTGTGCTGATTTATAAATTAAGTTTTATAATGTATTTATGATGTGCAGGAAATAAATAAGCTGTGAATGTATGAACAGGAGACATAGTATCTACAGGGTTTCATACTATCTGTGGTTTCAAGCATGCACTGGGGGGTTCTGGGAACATGTCCCTGTGGTTGAAGGGGCACTACTGTACTGTGCACTTGGGGGAAAGGTTCTGAAGGGACTCTTGGGAAGGGGGGTTTTAGGAAAGTAAGATAATAGCCACTGACTTAAACTGACTTACACTCTTACTGGGAAGATGGAATTTGTTTCTAAAATAATTAGATCACAATTCTGTTCTAAACCAAAAAATCTTGCATTGTTATTTTATTTTATGCGGTCAAGAGCACTATCTTTATATGGGATTCACAGTCTTCACCACATAGTCAAAGAGGAGATAGGAATTGGAGGGAGGGAGGGAAAGAGGGCGTGAGGGAGGGAGAGAGAGAGAGAGAGAGAGAGAGAGAGAGAGAGAGAGAGAAGGAGGGAGGGAGGGAGGAAGAGAGAGAGACTGATTTAGTGTGGGCTCTGGGAGACCTGGTCCTTTGCTTTCCTGCTACCCTTTATGACAGTATATTGTTAGAATTATTCAATTTTAGAACAGGGTGTGTGTGTGGGGGGTTTCCATGCAAGTGGGAGGTCTCACTCAATCCTCCTTTTAAGTCTAAGACCCAATCCTAATGAAACAGACTCTCTTCTATTTACTACACTGCTAAACCTAAGACGTGGAGATTCCCATGGGAAATAGCAGCACCTGGGGGGGGGGGGCGCTTGCTCCCTCAGTGCTGCGAGCTGATTCAGGAGCTCCTGTCAGCCTTGAATGCCAAGCTGCAGTGAAGGAGGTTGCCTTGGAGTCTGGCTTGGCTGACACTCTGACCTCCCTGACTGACCTTCCCCAGTTACTCAGCAATGGCTGCTGCTGGGGTGGAGGCCACAGTGTTCTCCCCTGGAGAGAGAAAGCAAGGAAAGCAAGGCAAGGGAAAAATGATTCGGGCCAAGGTCAAGGATTTCTGTATTTGAAGGCTTTCCTTCCACCTCTGCCCTGTCTCTTCCTCCATGCTCAGGAGGAAAAGAAACGACTCAGGGCTCTCTAGTCACTGCGGAATTGGCAGCGGCTCCCTCTTGTCAGGAGGAAAGTGCACGTCTGTATCCATCACAACCTTCAGACCCCCTGGCTGCTGCCCTAGACAGTGACATCCTGTCAGTGACAAATAGATTTCAGTGGTCATTTACGGAGCGGCATTTTCCAATGAAATCCAAGGGCCTGAGGAGACAGATGGAGACCATGAATGTAGGGGCACTGCATTTGGTCTCCCTTGAGGGTAGTTTTGTGTTCTCTAGCTCAGGTTTGTGCTCCTTCCTGTGGGCTGGGTATCTGCTTTAATGACCAGCAAATAAGGGATATTTGGGAGTAAGGGCTAGAGGGAGAGGCCTTATGTGGGTTGCATTCATGGCTGACCATGAACCACAGTGAACCCCCTGGGGGGAATCTAAGAATAACCAAAGTATTCCCATGTGCGGTGTCAATGCTGGCAGCACTGTGTCTTCAAAGGTCAGTGCAGTCCAAGTCCCCTTCAAACGTAGATCTAAAAGGTTCATCCTCCAAAGTCAGAGCTGTGTCAACACTAAGTTCAGAGGAGGTATTAGCCAGTCTGAGGCTGCCACTGTCTTCTACGAGTTCAGCTAAGTAGCTGTGAGCAGCAGGTGAAGTTTTCATTCATGTCAATCCCTGTATTTTCTGCTGCATTTTATGACCATCTATACACAGGCACTTTTTAATTTCTGCTTGAATGGGTGCGGTATGTTTATCTGGAGGACAGCTAGAATCCCACAGTTGCTTACCCCAGTCTGCCACCTATAGTTCCAACCCCAGTTCTTTCATGAACTAGGATTTATCAGGTTGGATCACCTTGAGTGCAGAACCTGCATTCCTCTCTCTGAAAACCAGCTTGATAGATAGTCCCTATCTATTCAAAGTTTTGGGAGAAGAAAAGAGACCCATCTGCAAGAATCCCCACACTACCCACTACATGAAGGCACTCAGCTGTCAGTCCGTTCCCTACCTGCAAGTCGATAGAGCCTTGTCATGTACCTGTGGGCATTTGAGAGAGAAGGGAGAAAAAGGATACTTGACCAGATCACATTTCTGAGTCAGGAGACACTGAAAACATCAATGAAATAAGCTTAAAACCAAAGACAAGCAAGAATAAACTGGAGAATTTTTACTTTGTTATTTTTATTGTCATAATTTAATTATGTTTAATATAATGTGGCTTTAATGATATATGTTCTAATAGTCATTACTGACCCTGTGCATTTGTAATGACATATATGATGATCTGAATCATCATAAGTTAAAGTAAACCATCACCTGGCTAACATATTCAAAGATGTCCACGACATCTTTGTTCTCACCAGGATTGTTATTTCGTAGGCTTCTCTCCCACATGTTTCTCCTCAGGTGTGATACCAGCAGTCTATGAGTCCACCAGTGTTTTCTTTTCAACTGAGTTCAGAAGAACAGGCACTGTCTTGACTTAATCAACTTCTCCATTAAGTACATGTACCAAGAATGTCAAGCCTCTTAATATCTTGTTAATGGCAAAGACAAACCCAAATCTATTTTTCTTGATGTATCAAGCACCCTTTCTATTCCTTTAATTTCTTTAATTATAAAGTACTGAATCAGTCATTTTTCCTGTTGTGAAATAGTTTTCATTAAGATTCAGAAAAAAATCCTCAACATACTGTGCTCTGAGACCACCCCTGGCATGTGGATCATAAAGTTAGCAAGATCTTCTTGAACAAACTTGCTCAGGAGAGGAGTTCAACAGCCAGCCCTCTGCTCTCAGCTCAGCGGAGGTACCCTGAGACCAGGAGGTGGCAGGCGTTTCCAAATAGTACTTCTAGGTTGAAAAGCGTTTGACAATTCTTGCATGGGTAGCGTGCCTATCTCCAGACAGATGAAGCCCCCTAATTCTTTTGCCTTTCATTCTGAAGGCGCAGTAACCAGCCACTGAGAGAATAAATTCTCTGAAGATATATGCTCCAGTAAAGCAAGTTTGTGGGGTTCCGTTCCCTTTATGCCTGGTGCTTTGCTTTCATCACAGAGTAATAAGTGGGAGGGGAATATACGTTAGAACATCCCAGAATGGGCTGGAACATTCAGTTCTTTTCTGATGATTGCTTGACAAACTAAATTAGGAGCCAATGGGAACAGGGACATATTTATGTGTTTCCACTTTTGAACATTTATCTCTGGAAGTAATATGCATAAAGTAATAAATATAAATGTGGCTATATATATAGTATATATAGAGGCTATCGTAGAAATTCACTATTTTAAATAACCTTATTGGGTTTATCATTTTTGTTAGAACTGGGGATTACGGAAAATTTGGGGGGAGGAATGGCACTTGATTGCTGCTGCATTCTCTATACCTTTATGTAACAGCTCTTAAAAGGGAGCAAAGCCTTATGGAAAGAACATAAAGAAGACTCATCAAGTGACACAGGCAAATCCAAGTGCATGTAAGTTGTGCTGGGAACTATGGCTAAAATCACAGTGGCATGATGGAAAAGCACCTGTTTCTACAAGATCCCCGTGTCTTTATTCTTGATAAGTCACAATTATTTAATGACATTTTTGCTCTAAAAAAGTTAAACAAACCTCACCAAGCTGCCACACTGGAGCAGAAAAGCCAAAGTATCTGTCTGTGTGGGAAATCAGTAAAGCAATCTATTTGCTGCCAAGGCTTACATTTGAAAATTCTGTCAAAACCCAGCACTGTTTATATCTGAAAGCAGCTCTGGTCAAAGATTTGGAAATAACTTGCTTCCCATTAAGCTCTTGGCCTCTAATTAATTAGATAACATGAGAAGCCTTGTTTGAGGAAAGGAACATTTATACGGTCCAGTGCCCATATATTAAACTGTATGCACTGGGAGCTCATTGCTTAACCAAAGCAGCTCAGGGTGGCCTGGGTGGTTGCCTTTGGGCCCTGGGCTCAGCCTGGGCGGTGGCAGGGCTGCATGCAGAAGCTCACTGCGGTACCCACTGCAGCAGCAGCAGCCGCCCTGTTAAAGGCACAGCACTGAATTTCTTCTTTTCAGCTCCATGGCACACACGCCTAGAAGGCGCTGGAACCACCAGACACAGAGCTAGTTTTTGGCTGGGGATTCACTCCATCTTAAGAAGGGCTCAGCCTCCAGGGTCATAGCGTGGGCAGGGCAGAAAGTATTTATGCTCTATAATGCTTATGGTACTATAAATGACAGGGGTGGTTGGCACCCAGGGCCATTTACTGATTAATGAATTCTTGTAGGTGAGTCCCTTCATCAGCAGGTATAGAGCTACTTGGTCCTTTTCAGTAGTTACATGTTTGCTTACACAGACACAGAATAGGTAGGAAAGGAGGGTGTTGAACATTTTGGGGAGTTGGAGGTGCATATTCAGGGTGAAAAGTGTGAAGAGGGCCTGGCATGTTAGAGAACAGCAGGAAATGTGATGCAGAAGCCTAGGGTGCAGATAGTGGAGTTGGGGTGAGCCTGGGGTATCAGTACAAGGCTCTGTGGTTGGAGCATAGTTGACCTGGGTGAGAACATGGCTAATGAAGGGCTGTCCACTGTGCTTCTTGAACAGGACAAGTCACCTCAGAGAGTTTAATTAACTTGCTCAAGGTCACACAGCCTATAAGTGGCAATCTGGGATTTAAACTTGAGCAACTTGGAACCAGACTAAAATCCAGAGTCTTTTTATGCAATTCTATCTCTACATAAATAACTAGATTTTCAGGTAAAGAGAGTTAATACCAGAGGAAAAAAAGAGCTATGAGATGTCAAGGAGATAAATCATATTCAGTGGAAGGAGATTTTTAAAAACACTGTTGCTGGAGATGGTTCCAGAAGGAAGCAGGCAGGCTGGAGATAGCGTGTTCCAGACAGAGGGAAATCACATATGCAAACTAATCCTGTACACTATCTGTGGATGTTACCTTCCAAATCTTATTTGTCTGTTATGAAAGCACCTATTCATTTCTATTCCAGTTTTACCCTATTCATCCAGTCATACATATGATATTTTTGAGCAGTGCCTATGTGCATGTATTCTATTAGACTGGACAGTTGCCATGGGAGCATAGTCTTTAATCTTTATGTTTTTCTCTGTGAACAAAGGTAAATACTTAAATGCTTCCCTCTAACATGTGAGTAGGAGTCTAACTTCTGACCTCCAAGAGGTAGTAAGGAGGACTTCCAGCTTGGGTGAAAAAGAAAACAGTTACATTTAAGAGAGAAAAGGGAATGCAGGCCACTTCTGGCATAGCCATGGCAGCTAACGCTACCACTAATTCATCTCAGCTTCTTCCTTTAGAACTTGTGGACAAATGTATAGGATCAAGAATTCATATTGTGATGAAAAGCGATAAAGAAATTGCTGGCACTCTTCTAGGATTTGATGACTTTGTCAGTATGGTACTGGAAGATGTCACTGAATTTGAAATCATACCAGAAGGAAGAAGAATTACTAAATTAGATCAAATTTTGCTAAATGGAAATAATATAACAATGCTGGTTCCTGGAGAAGGTCCTGAAGTATGAATGAATTTCCTTGACATATGCTAGATTCAGTTGTGTCTTATAATGACAACAAAACAGAAAATTTATTTTAACTTTTTTAATGTTTGGATTCTGTGAAGAAAACTTTCCCATTAAAGGGAAAATATGTTGAAAATGCATTGTCACATGCCCATTTTTTGTAAGTTAATCATGATTACCTTGGAAAAAGAGCAGCTTGTTCTTTGTAGACTAAAATAAAGGTGTTTGGTTAACTGTCAAAAAAAAAAAAAAGAGAAAAGGGTGGGCCAAAGCCCTTACATGGTGGTCAGATGGGGGTTACCCCCTCCTTCTGTCCCAGGGACACAACAGGTGCCAGATCAGACCTTTCTTAGGGGACCCTCATGCTTGAGGGGTTGCAGCAAGAATGCTGATTCTGTTTTGTCTGGAACACTGGCAAGGGGGAAACCCTACTACTTGGTTACCTGGTCCATGAAGTGGGGTTAATAATAAAGTGATTGCCCAGGTCACTGTTACCACATGTGCCCAGTACCCATGTGGATTTGGCACGGGTGAACTCTCTGACACATGTGGAGAAGAGAGGCAAGAGGAGAGATTTATTAAAGGGAGAGGTTTTGTAGATGCTGAGTTCAGCTTGTTCAAACAAGGAGTTAGGAGACCGGGGAGGGGGGTCTTGTTGGTCTCTGAACTGTACCTACACACATTTCATCTAGTAGGCACTTCTGAAGCCCTAGTTTCTTCACATAAAAAGGCAGAGATAATAATATTTCATCTTGCAGAATTATTGTGAGGATGAAATGAAATGAACCATATTTAAAGGCTCTGGCATTATGTGAGTCACCCCCAAAGAATTCAGTGCATATAGTCCTTTGCTTTCCCTACCCTAGGTCAGCAGCATTCAGAGACTGGAGGCAGCCATTGGCCCAGAATCCTTATGGGAGTGGGATGGAATTGCCACAGCACCCACCCCCAGAATCTCCAAAAACAACCTCAGCCAGGGACAGTCAGGAGGGCTACAACCCTTTGGAATACTTTCCTTGTTTGGAGAACAGCTTGGAGAAGGAAGGAGGCTGGGTGGGAATCCTGAAAAGCACTTTGTGAGCTGTGTGGGAGCAGAGAAGGGGGAGTCCCTGCAGCTTCCGGTGTGAGGAGCAGAGGCAGAAAGAAGAGGCAGCACTGGTTGTCCAGAGTGAGCGCAGGGCTGAAACCCAGGGCTGGGGGCAGCTCCTGGCAGGCTGGGAAGGGCCTTCAGAGCAGGGAAAGTCACCCAGGATAGGAGAGTCACCCAGGACAAGGTGATACATTCAGCAGGGGGTGTATCAACTCCTGATCAGGAAAGGATGGGACCTGGCAGGAAGATAAATGCTTCAAGTTCCTTTTTGATTGGAGAGGGTCAGGGTCACATTCCAGCTGACTTCTTACTTCTCCAGACCTCCTCCCACCCCCCTGCTCACTGCTCTGAGCAGGCATGAAATGAGGCGCCCACCCAGGTCACCCGTTCACAGAGATTGGAGAGGCTGACATTAGCTCTGCTTAGTTCCTTTAACAGATGTTATGGTGCCTGGGCATTACAGGCACTCAGCTGGAGGCCTGTAGGAGCAGCCTGTCTGCTCTGTGGGCAGTTATTCCTAGTGTGGCTCACTGGACAGAACCACCTCTCCAGCTGTGTTTGCTGAGGATGAGTACCCAAGTCGGTGTTGTGAGTGTTGAATAAGTTGAAATACATATATGGCAGAATATGCACATTGGAAAATGTTTGTCTTATGTATTTGGGTAGGGAACTCTGGGAGAACAAGAGATTAAAGGGAAAGCGTTTGGATAGAATTAGTTTATGATGAATAAGATGGTGTGGTGAGGAAGCCTTGGAGAAGGACCAATAGATGGAGGAATGAGTGAAGACCTGGGCACAGGGAAAGGGAAGGAAGGATACTGAGACACTGGCTGCATTGAAGCACAATTCTGTGCTCATACTAGCTCACAGAGGACTCTGAAGGTCACAGCGAGGAGTTTTATAGTTGTCATATATATCTATATACATATATACACATATATATGTATATATATATATATATATTTCCTTAAGCCAAAAGGATGACAAGATAAAAACGATGCTTTTAGATGATTAATTTGGCACCAGAGCTAAGGATCGATTAAGGAAAAAAAGAACTCTGATCAGTTAGGAAATTATTGCAGCAGTCTAGACATGAGACATATGATTCCTAAAATATGAATGTATCTATGTTTAATGCCAATCAGCTTTCTGGCCACCTGCTGCATTGCAGAACCACTTTAGATGCTTCCACAGAGTGATCTTTTTAAATTTAACAAGCTACAAGGGTGAATCTTTATTCCTCTTTTACAGATAAAATTCAGGCTCAGAGAGGTTGTGTGACTTGTGAAAGTTATTAAAATTTGTAAATGGCAGGTGGGAGATTGGATCTTGGATCTTCTGACTTTCACAATTTTCTGTGTTGTACAAGAGTTGACATTCCAATTAGAAGATCCCATTGCAAGTGAGGGAGGTATGTTATAAAAAAGTCCGTAATTATTAGCATATCAGGAAAAATAATCACCAGGAGCTCAATCTCAATATCCAGGTGGAATCTAGGAGAGATTGTAGAAAGTAGATTCAAAATATTATTTTTCCTAACCAAACACAACTGAGTTGCAGCTGGATGGGAAGATCTTTGTCTTTGTTGTTCTAAAGAAAATATGGCCTGAAGATAAACATTTGGGGAATTCTGTTGGGGTAGTCCATTGAAATTAGATGTTTGGGGGGGAAATGTAAGGAAAAAAATCTAAAATGTATTTGAATAATAATAGTACCTTAAGAATGGAAGTTTAAATAGTTTAAATAAATTTTAAATGTACTGGTCTGGAACTATAGAAAGTGTTTCTAGCACAGATTCCATGAAAGAAATGAGATGTTATAGGAAGCTGCAAGGAAGGAATGTTTTGCAATGCTTAAAGATGTCATGACTATGACATCTATATAACTAATTTTTTTCTTTTTAAGAATTTTAAAAAACTAATATATATATATATATTTCACATCTTTGTATTCCCTGGGGATCACTCACCACCTTCCCTCCCTAAAAAAATAGTTTAAACATAAACACTTATTTACCACTTAAAACTTCCAATTATGGGCTTATGTAGGGTTTTAAGTGTTTTGCTTCTATATTATAAGATATGAATAACCTTCAAATTGTTTCTTTGGAGTTTAAACATGTCTCCAGTAAATCTTACATCAAGCTCAAAGCACTCAGATGGGAAGCTTGATGGTGGCAGAGCAATAGAAATGTTGTTCTGTGTGTTCCGAGATAAAGGAGTCTGTATTAAATGGAGTTGATGAATATTGTCAGTTGAATCTGAAAACTGAGGTGAGCATTTTCCAGTGCTCCCTGAGGTCAATAAAACCAAAATTCCCAGGGGTTTGTGGATCCAGAGAACGATTCTCTGCTTTATCTCTGAAATTTACTTGATAGGATAAAGAACCCTTCGCCCAGTCTCTGATGTGCCAGGCATACTTGGAGTGTATGAGGTCGGCACCAGTCTTCTAAGATTGACAGCTCCTGAGAAAGCCCCAAAGAGCAAGGAAATCTGAGGTGACATGCACAGGACTCCAGGCCACCTCACACCAAGTTCTTGCATTGCAGCCTTAGAGGTCATTTTCCTTTAAACCACATTGGGACTCCTTTTGTGTCCTAACTCTCTCCTGGCCCATGCTCTCTGCCTGAACAGTACACAACCCAGTGACCCAGCCTTGGAGGTCAGACTCCAAGGCCTAACACTGCAACTGCTATTTCTCCTCAAACCCAGTTTGCCTGCACTCTTTACTTTACTTACTAAGCTATGGGACTTTGCTAGGTTTCCAAGCAATTTTCCTGTCACACAAATAATGAGATAGCTTGATTTACTGGAAATCAAAGGGGCTAATTAGAATGGACAAAAGGCCGAGGGAGCCCTCATCTGTGCTGTGGAGTCTTTTGGATGCGGGAGAGGAGGCAGGTGAAATTTATCTTCTGGAAAATGAAGACAGGGAGAATGGAGATGGGTTGGCCTGAAAGATCCCTCTTTCCACAGATTGTTCTCTGTGGGAATTTCTCAGAAAGAGTGTGTGCCAGGTGCGCTCCATGTAACATCTGTTTCCATCTGGTCCTTGTAATTTGGTACTTAGGTGGTTGACTCAAAGGCATTGGAGCTACCTCTGTCTTGCCTACATTCCAAATGCCTGCCATTCAGAAAGGTCACTAACAAATGTTTGTTAAATAGAAAAGGAATATAAGTGCTGGAAGCTGGTTTTTATCCCAGTGTTTATAGACAATACAGAATTATAGGGTGTTTCAGTAACTTGCTAATAGTTGCTGGCCAGCAGTAGGAGATCTAGGTCCCAGCAGCCTCCTGTCTCCAAGGTTGTGTGTTTTCATTGCACTGGGGTGTACTTTCATGTCGCCTTAGTAGAAAAACTTTTGAGAAATATTCTTCCATTGAATTAGTTTCTAAAAGTTAGACTGACCCTCAGACAGCCTAGGATCAGAGGAATGTTGCAAGACAGGTGCAATAATTATAAAGTAGAGCCCCAGAAACCTATAGGACTTTAGGGAAACATAACCACCACCAATTACTAAAAGTCTGCAATATTTTAGATACTTTGAGGATGGTTTACGTGGACATTCTTATTCACTCATAACCACACCCTATTGGGTAGGAATTATCATTCCCATTTAACAATGGAAAACTCTCAGGTACTTTAAAGTTAAGTAACTTTCTCAAGAACTCCAAATTAGTATAAGGAAGAATTGGGATTTTTACTTTGGTCTGCAAAGCTCCGAAAATTTTGTTTTTTCTAATGCAAGAACCTGGTGTTCAAACACCATGTGTAAGTTTTGGTTTTGATGAGAAACACCACAAAATTCAATCCAAGAATAATTACTAAGCATCCAATGGCAGCAAGTTAAATAGTAGAAAATATAAAGGTGAACCTGCCCTCGGAGATTTATGATATGGTAGTTTTACCGGGTCCAGAAAGCATAAATATTTGTTGACTGAAGGAACAAATGCAGAACAGATGATGTTCACTCTAATAGAAGATGCCCTTTTAAAGATTTGCAATCAAATTTAGGTCTAGTTCACTATAGGTCTAATGTAACTTAGAAGAGATTTTTTTTTCTTAAATATTATATATATATATATATTTCACATCTTTGTATCCCCAGGTATCACTCACCATCCACCCTCCCTGACTGCTCCCTCCCACTCCCTCCCCCAGAGTTGTGTACTTTAGTTTGGTTGTTAGTTTGTTTTGACTTTTCCTCCTGGCCTTTTGCTTGTTTTGCCTATATCCCATATATTAGTGAAACCATTTGTCTTCTGTCTTATTTATTTATTTTGAGACTTGGTCTCGCTATTTTTGCCCGTGAAACCGCAGGTTCATGTTGCCCAGGGTACCACGGACTCAAACAGTCCCCAGCCTCAGCTTCCCAGGTAGCTGGGATTACAGGTGCGTGCCACCATGCCCAGCTATTTTTTGGGGACTAGGTCTCTCTATGTGCCCCCGGTGGGACTTGAACCGTGATCCCTGGCCCTGACTGTGGCTTTCTAGGATGCCACCTACAGGCATGTGCCACCATGCCTGGCTGGCTTCTGTCTTTTTCTTTCTGACTTGTTCCTGCTAATATGATTCCTTCTAGGTACTTCCATGTTACCATAAATTCATCAAATTTGTCATTTTTAATAGATGAGTAATATTCCATTGTGTATATGTACCACATCTTTTTTATACATTTGTTTTGGGACACGTGGGTTGTTTCCATGACCTTGCAATTATAAATAGTGCTGCAATAAACATCCAAGTACAGCTGTCCTAGAAGGGATAATTAAAAAAAATTATTGAAATACCATTGTTGCTAGTGTAGGCTGTCCCCCCTCAGGTATAGTCAGCATAACATTCCCACCACCAAAGGATAGTCCTCCACTACAGTCCGTTTGTGCTCACCACTTGGTGGTGCCTGCTCATTTCTCCCATGTCTCTCTCTGCTTTTACAGAAGATCTATGGTCAGTTTTCAAAGGTTGGTTTTAAAGTTTGTCTTTGTGTAGTTTTTCTGTGTTCCATATATACATGACATCATCTGTTATTTATCTTTTTTCCTTCTGCCTTATTTCCTCTCAGTATAATCCCCTCAGCTCCACCCATGTTGCTATAAATGGCATGAGTTTTATCTCTTGATCACTCAGTAGTAGTCCATTATGTCTATATACCACTTCTTCTTGATTCATTTACCTGTTTTGGGGCACTTAGGTTGTTTTCATATCCTGGCTATTGTACATGTATTGTTATGAACATAAAAGGGAAATTTCCTTTTCAATTGGTGCTTTTATAATTTTTTGGATAGATACTTAAAAGAGTATAATCAATGGGTTATATGGCAGTTCTATTTTTAGACTAGAATGGATATAAAAGATGTGGTATTCAAGGTCATATAGTGAGTTAATGGCAAAGAATGAACTAATGAAAGTTTCAGGATATTAATTAAATATTTTTGTGAGTTGCACTTTTCCTTTTCCACCTGCCACAAGGCCAAAATGCTATTTTTTATCCTCTACCTGCATGAAATTATGAAAGAACTGTTGGTATGGCCTTTCTCCAAAAAGACCTTTTTATTTCCTTAGATTGTGGGTTTGTATGCATTAGTTGACAGGAACTGGCTACCTATCAATCCTAAAGAGAAGGTTCTTTTGAAAGAAATGAGACTTTTCTGAGGACTGAAGTTTAAAGCTTAAAATGCATTGATTTATTACTCGAATGTTGCTGATACTTCCTAACATGTGTGCACATATGCACACACAAAAGCTAAAGATGCATTTGTACTGAGTTCAATTGCTCTAAAAAACAGTATATCAGATTCAAGATTCTACTGTAATAGCACCAATGAGAATTTTCTAGCAAACAGCTGACTCATTCAAGGAATCATGAAGTTCTACTGTCTTCTTTTTTCCCTCTTTCATGCTCTACTGCTTTCTCATAGATGGCACTCTGTCTACTTCTACCACTTGCCATGTACTTGAAGATTCTATTACTGGAGGTGACTAAGAGTAGCGTTTCAAGAGTAACCACAGTCTCCAATATTCTTTTTTTACTATAACCTGACAGTACCAAGGCACTCTGCATAATAATCTTATTTTTACTAACTATCCAAACTAATTTTTTTTCCAGGAAACTACAGGCATGCAGGAGCCTACTAGTATTTCACCTATGTTAATATGGATGTCATTACTGCTTTCAAAGAAAACTGGGTCAGATAACAGTTTCCGTTTCCCACTTCTGAACTATTGATCTTATAAAATTCTGAAACAGTCAAGAGTTTGGTTAAGAAAAAAAAAAAAGAAATTGCTCTAGGTATCTCAGTGGAAACAGATTTTATACAGGGAATTCGACTTTTATATCTGAAAGACTGTCAGAACATGGATCAGGGAGAAATGCTATTGGATTTAATAGACTAAGGAAGTGCAAACTTGCAGGAACTCAGTCTACATAATCTCAGACTTAAACCTCACTAAAGCTTGAAAATCAAAGTTTTCCAGGAAACTAATGGGAATTTCATATATGTAGCTCATGTCCCATTTCCTTGAAGCTTCTAAAGTCAATAACGATACTTATCCTTGTCTTCTGACTTCTAACTCTCAAAACATTGCTTTCACACTTGCAGTATAAACTAGGTTCTTCATATACAGAATCCTGGAAATGCACCAAACTAGATCTTTTCTACAAGGAAACGCTAGTGCCTTTAGTGATTTCCTCCCTCTTTATATCAGATGATCTATAGAACTGCTCCTTATGATAAAAAGCCTCAGAACCAGGTGGATTCAAACCATTTATTAAAATAGGTTAGGCTTTTCATATGAGATAGCTCTAATAACCCATGCAAAAGAGCTAGAGCTGGTGATGTAAAAGTGTGGAAGAATCACATTTTAATTCAAATTCTCTAGTAGTCAGCACTTTAAAAAAAAAGTACATGCTAAATCATACTTATCTGCCGTTCAACAAGTATTTAGAGATTGATTATTTTGTGGCTTTGACCTTATGGATTTATACTCTAATTAAGAGGTGACCCATAAATAGTAATTACAACACCATATGTTAGGGTCTTGAATACCAATATAGATAGCGTGTTTATCTAGTTAGCAAGCAGATACAGGAAGGTAGAGGATTTGAAGAGCTGTGATTCCTCCAAAGAAAATGCCTTTTCCAGGGATTGTGCAAAACACAGTTTTCAGTTACAGGTAGCAGAGTTCAATCTCCACCTTTTATAAAGGAGTAGATGTTTCCTTACTCATTGCACCAGGCACCAGAGGACTGGCCTGACTCTGTTGTATTCATTTTCTCTGTCACTTGGATTCCTCAATTCATAAGATAGAACCAATGTCTTTTTTCAATGAGCCCCACAAGAACTAAATGAGATACTAAAATAGCATTAAGGAAAAAGGTAACAACAAAAATTGCCTCTAGTGGTGAGCTCATTTCTATGTAGGCTACATAGAAATGTAGCTTCAAACAGTATCATGTTAGCACACCCCATACATTCTTGTCTCATGAAAACTCTAACTTCTTAAATAGAAGGTGAGAGGCCATTTCATATGGGGAGCAGTTTTATAACTGAAGTCTAGCCAGCTCCAGCTTGCTGTGCTGGGCAAACCTTTAACTGGGCTGGCTTTATTTCTGGAAAATGCAAGACTTAGAGAGTATGGTTAAGAGTTTTCTTCTAAGCTTTGACATCTGTTGATTCTAAGATTTACAGAGCCAGAAGGGAGAGTAATTACAAGTCGTGGGATTCCAAAGAATAGAAAAGTGATAGAAAGTCATTATGAAAAGAAAGTCATTAAGTTATTATGAAAAGAAAGCTGGTCATCAAAAATTGTGTTTCACATGGATATATATAAAGAGAGTTAATTTATGACAAAGGATCCAATGCATACAACACAGAAAGGGAAGGCTCTTTGGTGAATGATGTTTGGAGAAGTCAGTAGCCGCAGACAAAGTAATGAAGTTAGATTTCAAATGGATTAAAGATGTTAAAGTACACAGAAAAGGAACCAAAAAAGGGGTAGGGAGAAGGTGGCAGATAGGATCTTTGATTCGTTGTTTCCCTCTGGAATACCTAGGATAAGAGTCCAGGGGAGCAGCCACATCTGAAATGGAGCTGGGGAAGAAAGAATCAGAAGGGGAGTCAGAAGCCACCAGAGAAAGAAGGAAGCACTGAGAAATAGTAAGTCAGGATCTGTGCGAGTGCTCTGGAAGAGCTATCAGCTCTTTGCCAAGTAGTTCCTTAGCCTATCTTGGGCACAGATGGGCACCTGTATTTAGAGTTGAACTGGCTGTTGCAAGACATGTGTTGGTTTATCCCATTAGGGACTAAAATTTACCTTGTTTAAAACAATAAGGCTTGTAGCTGCCTGGGTAGGAAGGTGGTTTAATGGGTTGTCACAAAAGATTCCCTAATGTCGAACACAGCACGTTGTCTCTCTAGAGAGCCCTATGAATCCATCAGGCTCTATCTCCTTTCCTTTCTCCTTTAAAAAAATAATCTAATAACAATGCCCTGTTAGACCCACATGGCTGTTCATCAAATGGGAGAGGTGACCAGTTGGTCTAGATTATCATAATTGATCTCTAAAAACATACATATTCAAAAGGCTAAAAGAATCATCTGGGTATCTTTATAAAAAATCTAGTGAATGATCAAATTAATGCCAGTATAATAAATTAGACTTGCTGCTGCTTATTTTAAGAGAGGATAATCCTACTTAAAAATGATGTTTGTAAAAGATAGTAAATCTAAACCAGATGCCAGAACCATAAGGTAAAGCAGCAAAACAACACAGAGAAGGGATTGGAGAAGACAACCTGCAATGAGAAAACGTAGACAGATCACAAATAAATATAGACTGGCTGCCCAATCCAAGGTTAACACTGAAAACCTACCAGCCCGGTTTGCCTGGTCCCAAGAACACATTCCCTCACCCAGTGAAAGGACACTGCCACAGGAAAGAAAGAGACTAATGGACTTAACACAGACTAGCAAACAACAAAGAGAGCTGTTTGAGTGAATGGAGAGGGTGCCAGAGGGAGGGCGAGGTATCCCAAAAACCATTTACTGAGGTTGTGATTTAAAGAATAAAAATTTTAAAAATTAAAAAAAAAGACCTAAGGGAAGAAAAACAATCAACATTTGTTGGGGTGAAATCACTTGTCAAGAATGGCATATTTGCTTGAGGTTGGAGTCCCCTCCTGGGTTTTCCAGATTCAGCTGAGCAGAGAAGGAAACCATCTGCATTTACACATTTTAAAGGGCTTTTCTGCAGCAGTACTCGAACAGATGAATCAACAATGGAGAGTCATAGCCAAGCAATCAGTGTCATAAGATATTTGGGACACTGTACTATAGTTTTTAGATCAATTCATGGATCTTAATCAAATTATTTAGATTCATTGACTTCATGTTGCTTAGACCCAGGATTATTAACAGCAAAGAGTCTCTCATCAATTCAGCTTTCGAAATACTAAGGAAAATAAAAGGGAGTTATTGATTATAAAGATTAAGATTGTAGGAACCAAAGCAAAAACCCAGATAGAGGCCTTAACTATACTCCCATGTCTTATGAATTTGAATCCTTTTATCCATCCTCATAGCCACAAGGTTAGACGCAAAGGGAAAATGTAATGTGTCCATGAACAGTCACCCTGGCAGTTACTACTTATCATCTGCTGAGAACAAGATGTTAGTTATTATGCACCATCAGCTAATTACTCCCAAGATCTAGCACCTGCTTCATGTCAAATTCAGTTCTTCTCAACAAAGTGAAATTTCAAAGCCACTGCTGTATGGGGAGCCAGTCTCCAGGAAATCAGGATAGGGAATGTTAATGGCACACACAGAACACTACACTGGCCGTGGTAGTCAGGGAGAGATTGCCGTGATGGTAGCTTTGTTCAGAATGCCAATCACAAAGCCCTGCCTTAGAAGTCAGCTTGTCTGAACACAAGAGTGGTTCACTTCTGTGTTAAATAGCACTTTCCGTTGGCTGTTATTAGCAGAGAATTCCTAAGTCCCGAGAAACCGTTAAATAAAACAAAGGCCCAGAAAACCTCTTATACATAAGATCTATGTTCTTTAAGCAGACATGTATGGACACTGGGACTTTAAGTGAACCAATCACAATTATAGGCATCAAAGACTTGAAGAGGTGGCAGGGACCTCAGCTAGTTCACTCAGCTCAACTATAGAGAGACGGAAATGGACCTGAAATTACACAGCACTGTGGTCCTCAGTGCCCCAGCCTTCCAGAGTCCAACTTCTTCACTAAAATGAAGGCATGTGTCATTGGTCTCGCCAGCCTTAAGACTCAAGTCAGCAGGTAGAGTGTGATACTCAAGCATGTACACACAGAAATAAAAGGATTGGCACCTAATGGGGAGATGTCTCTAGGTGGAAGTGATGTTTATTTATTGTGCTATTCCTGTATCCAAGTTTTAGATAATGAAATTATCATAATGGATAATGAGTTGAAGGCATCACTTTTATAACTTGAAAGAAAACAATCATCTCAGGCACCCTCCTCATGGGAGGACCCCCTAAAATCTCATCTGGGTGAGCTGCATGGATTCACAGAAGGCAGTGGTATATCTCCTTAACTACTTGGCATCCTCACAGGAATGCCTGTCATAGAGGAAACCTATGGAGGTTTGTTGAATGAATCAGGCAAACAACTCATGAATAAATGTCACCAGACAAAACCCCAAAAACTAAAAAAACCCCAAACCAACCAACCAACCAACCAACCAACCAACCAACCAACCAACCAACCAACTAACCAATCAATGCCAAAATAAATGCTGACACTTCTGCAGCTATTCTGAAGCTCCTGCCTTCACTCTCAGAGTTCCTGCTGCAGCCAGAACGTGACTCTCTGCTCATAATCACCTCCAAAGGGAACAGAGATCAGACCCTGGGAGAAGCTTTATAAATCTTAAGACAATTCTCTCTTAGGAAGATATTGTCACTCATTTTCTTGTTCCTAGAAGGTATATAAGTCTCTGGACTCTTATTAGTTAAGATGGACACTTTGACTTGCCCTGCCTTTAGCTGGGGATGTTCTGCAGGACAGATGCATATCTCAGAGAGAATCCTAAATATCTCCAGCTTTGAGAGCTGAGAAAACTTTTCTTACTATATCCCTGGAATGAGGTTCTCATATGCAAATAAACCAGACCCCAGACATCCATAATAAATACTTTATTTCTCCTGAAAGATGCTAGACAATGTTAGTTTCATTGTGTCCTGTTATTTTTTTTGTTATTTTTTTTTTTGGCCTGGCAGGTGGCTTACAGGTAAAGCCACTGTCCCCAGGAGATGAAGAGGATTTGCATACAGAGCAAAGCCCCAGTGAAATGCAGGAGACTCCATGAATGGAAGAGCCCTAGGTGCTGAGGCCACTCAGAGATTTGTTTTTTTCTGACAGCAATGGAAGTGTTAACTGCTACCTGGTCAGGACACCTATTCCTGCTCTGTGCTCTGGCCATTTTCGAAGGAAATACCAGAAATGTGTAGACTGATTTGTGGTTTGTAATTAAGTCGTATAGCAAAGAATACATATTTTTCTGTCTTGCCCCATTTATGCTACTGCTTTTTATTCTCTGCAGAGCTTTGCAAGAATTGCTGATTCATTCTGTTCTCTGCACTGTCTCTGGGAGGAGGGAGTATAAATAATTTACAGGAAGATACCAAGGCTAGCAGTGGTTTTGAATTTGTTGCATTCCTGCCCTGAATTGCTTTTGTGACACTGAATTAAGCTAAAAAGGCCACTGAGGACTGCTGTAAGCTTTTAGTATGGTCCAAACTAGCCCATTTGCTCACAGTCAACCCTTGAAGGTGAAATGAATATTTCATAAAGCTTCTAGTTGGGCTTGTGGAGTACAGGCATTTTCAAGGACCAAGACTGGAATTTAAATAAAAAGCTGAGAACAGCATAAAGGACTGGGCATGTGGTTAAAGTGTTGGCTTACGTGTTATCTATGAAAGGTAAAAGTTTTAGGTATTTATGATTCAAGTAAATTTTTGCCATTAATTAGAGGAAGTCTTCTTAGTGCTTATGGTGATGTCATTTGAGATTTAGGGTTATTTTGTGGATCAAAGAAAGTGAGCTGGTTCATGCATTGTTGGATCCTAGGTAGCCAGAACCTGGCTGAAAACAGGAGAAAATAAGACTTGAAAAAGAAAAAGAAAGAGTATCATGAGAAAGAAGACCTATCTCCCTCTGTTTCCCTGTGCATTTCTGCCTCTTCATTGTCTTTGTGTTTGTGTCTGCCTCTCTGCCCTCTCACCTCCACCACTTTCTCCTAAGCAAAGCCCATGGTAAGCTTAGCATTAATCGTGTCACAAGCCTCTTTCTTATTCATTTGCTCTTTTCCATGGGGAGATAGTTTTGTACTTATAAAAGTTGTAAAGTTTTTGTTTTTGCCTCAACTAAATAAGGTAGTCTAAATTAAGCAAGGAAAGGGTAAAAAACAAATTGAAAACTATCATAGTTTGAATGAATCTTCTATTGAGAGAGAGACTCTTTAGTGAGATGACTGAAGGTGGGAAGTGTAGCGCCCAGGTCAAAAACTGCTAACAAATGTCACCTGTTTCTGAACAGCCTCCGAATCCTGCTGAACTCTGCATCCTTAGCAGCCATGGAACTTAGCAGAGCTGGCATGAGAAATGAAGTCAATTTGTTAACTGATTTAGTAATTCCGGCAAAACTCAAGGACTGATTTCCAGCCTGAGCTTTTAAGGTGTTGGGCACCACTCCCGTGGCAGCAACATGTGCAACAATAGATTGTGCTCCATCAGATGGGCTCCTGTTGTGATTTGTTCATTGTTTTCACTGCTTGTTCTGATAGACTTATTGCATCGAGAAAATCATTCTTGGAGTCCACAAATTACTCTGTAAGCAACTAGGTAGTGACTTGAAGATGGCAGCCCCTGAGGGTCCCGGGTGTGTCTCTAGAGAAGAATTGCACCAAGAACCAGAATGAAGGCAGCAGCAGCGTTTATTAGGAAGCGATGGGACAGAATCGGGCAAGAGGCAGCGGGCAGTCTTAGAGAGTTGCCCTGAGCACTAAAACAGTAGGCTTTAAGTGGTTTTTGTTGTTTGTTTTTTTTTTCTCTGGGTGGGAGCGGTCTCTCTTCATTATGTACACCTTGCTCCCATCATTTGGGGAATAAATAGAATTTCCCTGAGTCTGGCTACCCTATTCATGATGCCAATTGTTGTACAATTGGTAGACTCTTGGTAGGTTATTGGTTCTAGCAGTTACACAGACATACTAGACAGGAGAGGCAGCACCAGGGCCCCAGGAGAGGGGGGTGGGGAAGGAGGGTAGGGATGGAGTTGGGGAGGAGAAGGAGGTGGGGGAGGGTGGTGGCCTGGAAGCAGGTGAGCCCCCAGCCGCTCAGGAATCTTTCTTTCCCTGACCTCTTTCTGGTGTTCTCTTTGAGTGCTGCTGTCCCAGAATGACACTGCCCTTTAATGCTGCCTCCCAGGCACAGGTGTGCCCACTCACACATGTACACACCCACTGGGCCAGGCATGCATAATTATGGGGAGGGCACAATACCACAGGTGCTGGTCATAGGGCTGATGGTGGAAGCATCAAAAGCCCTACAGACTCATTAACCCTATACCTTCCCTGCTCTTTTCCAGTGTGTTTATGTGGGGCACTGTGTTTAAAAGAGTCTTCCCAGTTTTCTCAGGCCTGCAGACCCTCTCTGGTCCTTGAAACAAAGCCTGCTCCCCACCTGCTCTGTGGGGTGGCAGGACTGCAGTTATGCTCCTCTGAGGCAAGTGTGGGGGCCCTTTCCTGTCCTAACATGACCATTCAATTGTTATAATTCTGGTTGTTGGCTTCCGTTGTCCTTCTCTGGAGACTGAATTCTTTGTGGGAAGAGTCTTGAGGATTAATTTTATTATTAACCAGCTACAGTCCCCTTGGAAATACCTCCTTATGGGGAGGAGGGTTTGGAATGGGGGTAGGGGGTAGGGTGGGGGAGGAGTAGCAGAGCTACTTCCATCTTCCACAAGGCTCCAAACAAGACAACCCTTTTCTCCCATTCTTCATCTCCTTGCCAGGGTTTCTGTGAAAGGGTATGTCTATCTCATTCTTAACCTTTGACCCATGGCACCTGGGTTCAATTTCTGTTCCCCTGTTAAAAGAACTCTTTTGGAGGACACTAACAGTGCTTTGTAAATCAGGCGATCTATTCTTAGCTCTTGGTTTTCTTGGATTCTCAAATGAAGCTGACATTATTGATTTAGTTCTCCTTTCCCACATCCCTCCCACACCTCTGCTACTGCTTGCCTCTGTGAAACTGTTCTCCCTTAGCTCTTATTAGACTTCACTCTTCTGCTTCTACTACTATGCTGACTGCCCTTCAGCCTCCTGAACTAATTCTTTGCTTTTTTTTTTTATGGAGGAAGTCCACTACATTTTTATGACTTTATTTGACACTGCTGTCCCCATCGTTGTGTTTCAAATACACACACACACACACACACACACACACACACATATGGATTGTATTCCATCAAAAAGAAACATATTGAAGATCCTATGTGAAATGCTTCTATCTCCAAGTCAGTTTTCTTACCTGAATCCCAATTTTTTATCTCCCAAAGACTATGGGTTATTCCACATGGATGCTTCAATTCTATTCCAGACTTATCAGAATTACACTCATTGCCTTTTTGCCCCACACAGATTCAGTCTCTTCATTTTCATTCTGTAGGTGGTTTCACCATTTTGCAAGTTACTCAGATTTTAATGATCTAAAACTTCCCGTGACATTATCCTATCTTTCCTTTCAAATGTCTCATATTCTTCCTCTGATTGCGCCCCCCAGGTCTCCATACTACTCACCTCGATTGACTTAACTTTCTTGTACTGCCCCACCGGATCTTGCTTGCCTTTTCTCCTCTCTTATCTGGTTGTGCATTTCATCATGTCACTTCCCTGGAAAGGAGCATCCAGGAGATTTGTGTATATTATTGCTTCTTGTCAAGGCTTCTCAGCCTGATGTTTAAGGCCATCTGCCAATACTTCCAATACTATTTACTACTCTTTTCCAGCCTGCATAACTTAGTTGCTTGGCCTTGCAGCCCAGCAGCTGGCCTACTGTGTTGGACTCTATTTCCACAGTGTAATTGACCTCACCTAGAATGTCCTTCCCACAATTACCCATCTCGCCCAATCGTAATCATCATATAAGACTCTATTGCAAACAACTTTTTTCTATAAAAATCTTTAGGATATTTACACTTAGTTTATCACTACTACTCTGCAATTAGTCACTTAATTGTGCTGTATCTCATGTTTGATTGTTTTATCTCTCAATTTAATTGTAAATTTTGTTGGAGAGATTCTTTCATCTGGTTTTGGCGTTCTGCATGGAACTCATCATTGTCTTGGAAATAATAGTCGTTCAATACTAAATACTTCAATAATCACTTCAGTAAATATTTGATTTATTCTTCCCTAATTTAGAAAACAAGTATTTGAATAAATTTTGGGGTGAATAAGTCAAAGGTTGATTGATTTTACTGATTCCTTTTAATGCTGTGCTCCATCCTCTGCACTCTAATTTCAGTGCTGAGTGACACCTAATATTTTATTCCCTTCTACTTCCAAATAATTCTTGGAATAGAGTCCAATAAGTAAACTGTTGGGCTCAAAACACATCTTCAATCACTTTCAGGTGCAATTATGGTGAACGAATTTTAGCATCTGAAAGTTAACGATAGGGTGAACCCTGGCCAAATGACTTGCTTCAAAACATTAAGTAAACAGTATAAATCTCAGTGAAAAGGTAGACGAAACGCTGGCAGTCTTCCTAGAAATGACACACTAAACACGGAAACATTTTTCTCTTTAAGTTAAGAGAATGAAATTTCAGAAGCAGAACAAGTGGCACATCCAGTCTGGATTCTGCTTAGTCTGGAGGTGTTTTTAGGGATTAAGTGAATGAGGAAGTTCGAATATTGTTCTTACTCTGCCTTGAAGATCTTTGAGTTCAAAAAGTGCTAATGTCTTTTAACTCTGTTCTTCATTCAGTAAAAGTCACACTTTGCTAAATCTTCCCACCTTATTAGTTAACTAAACATATTGCAACATAAACATTGTCATGGGCAAATTTTGTCTTTCTGAAGTTCCTTTGCTGACACCTAATTCATTTGGAGATAGGGACTTAAAGAGATGATTTAGTGACAAAGGAATCTTTTGAGGTTATTCTGAATCCATTTTTGTCTGGTATCATAAGAAAATGTGGACCACAGAGAGACACCAAGGGTGCACATGTTCAGAGAGAAAACCATATGAAGAGGCAAAGAGGTCAACAAGATACCTCAGAGGAAACAAACCTGGCCAGCACTTTGAGCTTGGACTTCTAACACCCAGAATCAGGAAGAAACAAGCACATGTTATCGAAATCACCCAGCCCAGGCAAACTAATGGCAGCACATGTCTTTCTGCCTCCATACTTGAACCCCTTGAAAGCAGGTGTTGTATCTCATTTAGATTTGTAATGTTTCCCACAAAATTGATAATAATGAACCTACAGAGTGTGGTAGAAATGGTTTCATAGCTCATTTGAGCAGTTAGAAAGCTCATTCTTAGATGATGGATTGTCTGACCATGTACCGTATGCTCAGTGCTATTCTGGATGGCCTGATTGCTACTAAGATGAGTAAAATGTAGATGTTATCTCCATTGAAACTATTTTGCACAGATCATTATGAAAAGTTTGCAATCTCTGTAGACATGCTGCCATTGCTATATATACTGAGATGCACAAACCACAGCCATCACACGGCAAAATCCCCAGGCAACAGATTCACAGAAGTTTGCACCATTCAAGCTGTTCCAGGCAAGGGTGATTTATGCCTTGTATATCATTCTATTCCTAGAGCTTTTCTATAGGCACAGAATAGGTGGTTGGTAAATACGTGATGAGTGAGTAAAATAATGAGAGTTAGGGTATCTTGCCAGTTGGTATAAAGAGTTGCTTTTGTCCCTGGAAATCTTGTGTTGTGTCAGTCTTTGCAACCATCTGGTGTTGATCCCTGGCTTAGTCAGACTTTCTAGAACTTTCCAGGGATAAAACATTATTGAATAATTTTGACCATGACATTATCTGTTCAACAGTGAGTCTAACTAGGAAGGATGAAACAGGTGACTGAAGTAAAGATAGCAGAAGTGCCCAGTCAATTAGAAAAATTGATAGAAATGGCCTCTACTGAATCGGATACTGATGAAACCGTCATCAGTCATTATTAATGTGCCCTGGGTTGTGGTTCTAACTTTGCACATGAGAATGTTGCATTATACCACATGTAGACCATGAAAAGCTCTTTACTGATTGCCACGTAATCCCCTGTTGTACTTTGGCCAGCGGTATTTTTATTCTTCACAAATTAGAGTATGGCTTTGGGCTCCTGCTTGGCCTCCTTTTCTTTTCCTTCAAAATTGCATTACATAACCTTCTATGAATGTGCTCTTTATTTCCATTTCCAGTGTCCTCTTCAGTAAATTGTTCTCCACAGAAACAGAAATGCCAAGGCTACTTCATAAAGAAAGCAGAACTCTGGAAGGCAAATGAATGACAATAAATCTTTCTTGCAGCCCATCCAACCCAGGACTAGGAGTCACAAGACAAGCCCTTATTTGTTCAGACTACGTTGCATATATGCTAGATGCCTTCCAAATATTTAAAACCCCATGATGGAGATAGTAATAAATAATGTATTTCCTGTAGATAGCATCTGAATCAATGATGTAGGATAATGGTTCTGGGATCCCCCAGTTCCAGAAAGTGCCTACAGTTGGATACAATCAAGCAGTCCCATGTGGTGTGTGAGACAGTGCTTCTTTAATACAAGCCAGACGGGTGGCTCCAAGACTCTGTAACCTCCGGAACTGTCAGATCCTCAACCATCTTACTAAAACCAGAGAGGAGTCCCAGGAGGATGACTTAGATCATGAAGGCATTTGTGTGATTAGGTCTACATCAATTAAGTCATGATCAATGTCAGGATGCCACTCCATGTTGCTAAAACATATCAGTGAGGTCTGGGAGTCATGACACTTATTTCTAATACTTTCACAGAAAAACTGAAGCAACTGGCAGCTAATTGCCCCTTGAGCTCCACTGGTCTCCTGTTAGGAAGTCAATACATAGAAAGGAAGAAACTGAATCAAAAACCAATCAGATCTAAATTTTAACCTCCCTCCTTTTTAACGTAAATTTAGCTGACGTGGCCCCTAGAAAAAGTGCACACATGCTTATAAATAAAAGAATAAACACTCTTTTTCAAGAAAGTAGAAAAAGAATAAACAGAATCCAAAGAAAACAGAAGGTAATAATAAAGGAAAGGGCAGAAATAGAAAACTAGAAAAATTTGAAAAAAAAAGTTGGCAAAAACAAAGTTGGTTGTTTGAAATTTTCAGAAAATTGATAAGCCCTTAAAAACATGCAAAACATACAAAATACTAAGAATGAGAAAGGAAACATGCTGCAGATTCTATAGACAATAATCATAAAAATTAGATATTATGAAGTAATGTCTACTCAGTAGGTTAGAGAAAATGTAAAGGTTCTTTGAATAGACAACTTTCTGAAATGATTCAAGAAAAATTAGAAAAGCGAAGAACACTATCTGTTAAACAAAATAATGTAATAAAAAAACTTTGCAGAGGAATTCTACTCCAATGCTTTTTATTGACAAACCACTTTAAAAAATAAGTGTTTGCCTTGGCAGCACATATACTAGAAATATCTAATAATGAAATACAATCACTCCTATGGCAAATTATTTCAGGTGGTAGAGGGAGTAGGAAATTTTTTGATTGTATTTTGTGAAGACACACAATCCTCATACCAAAACCTACAAAGATCTAAGGAGGAAAAAAATTATAGATCAAGATCCCTCATGTAGATGAAAAGTTACTAGCTATCATTAACAAGTCAAATCCAGCAAAGATCAGATGAGGTTTATCTCAAGAACATAAGTTGGTTTTATAGTGGTAAATCAATTATTATAATTAGCCATGTTAGCAGAGTAAAGGGAAAAAGAAATACATGATCATCTCAATATATGCAGAAAAATTATTTGATAAAATTCAACAGTTGTACACAGTTAAGATTCTTACCAACCAGGGGATAAAAGGAAGCTTCATAAATTTATTAAAGAAACTCAATGAAAAACCTATAGTTCACATCTGATTTAATGGGTAAAAGTTGAATGCTTTTCCTCTGTGATCTGAAACAGTGAACTACTTCTATTCAACATATACTGAAAGGTCAAACCTTTGGAAAAGTCCCCTAAAAGACATTAAAGGGTCAAATAGTTGAAAAGGATGCAGCATTCACAATCATATGTATTAAGAAATTATAAGAAATATACAAGTTATTTGAATAAATTAAGTGAAGTTAAGGAATACATATCACCCTCCACAAGAGTGATAAGGGTTTAATAACAAAGAATCCACAAGGAACTCACAAAATTAAACAAAAGCAAAACAAGAAGCCCAATCATAAAATTGGGAGAACTAAAAAGAAGCTTCTCCAAAGAGGAAATACAAATGACCAACAGACACATGAAAAATTGCTCAACATCACTAGCAATAAGGGAAATGCAAATCAAAACCACATGAGATACCGCCTTACACCAGTAAGAATGGCCCACATCCAAAAACAGGCAACAACAAGTGCTTGGGAGGATGTGGAGAGAAGGGGACACTCTTACACTGCAGGTGGGAATGTAAACTGGTCCAACCTCTATGGAAAGCTGTGTGGAGGGCCCTCAAATTAATGAAAATGGAACTACCATATGACCCAGCAATTGCTCTCTTGGGAATCTACCCAAAGGAGACTTCAATGTGGGTACAAAGGGACACCTGTACTCGGGTGTTTATTGCAGCACTATTTATAATTGCAAGGACATAGAAGCAACTGAAATGTCCGAAAACAGATGGCTGGATGAAAAAAATGTAGTATATATACACAATGGAATATTACTTATCAATTAAAAATGACAAATTGGACGATTTTATGATAACATGGATGGACTTAGAAGAATACATATTAACAGAAACAAGTCAAAAAGAAAAAGACAGAAACCAAATGGTTTCATTACTATATGGGACATGGGAAAGATTAACAAAAATCCATGGAGAAAGTCAAAACAAGCCAACAACCAAATTGAAGTACTCAACTTGGGGGGGTGGGACAGGGTGGGAATGGTCACGGAGGGGGGGTGAACCCCAGAGATCACAGAGATGTGAAATTTATATATAAATAATTAAAAAGGGAATACATACCAATACCTAAAAATCCATTGTTATATCTATATATCACCAACAGAAAATTTAAAAAATGAAAATTTAAAAGCAATAGCATTTGCAGTATCATCAGGAAATATCTAAAATGTCAGAAAAGATTTAACAAAAGATGCACAAAAGTTCCATATTGAAAAATGCAAAACATTGGTGAGAGATAGCAAGGAAGAATCAATAAATGGAGCGTATATTATTAGCATTGACTGGAAGATTCACATTGTTAAGATGTCAATTCTTATCCCATTGATTTATATATATGTGCTATTTCAATTAGTCCCAGTAGGCTTTCATTTTTGCAGCAGTTGATGAGCTGATTCCAAAATGCATATTGAAATGCAAAAGAGATGGAACATCAAAGGCAATCTTGAAAAATAAGAATATAAGTGGAGGACTTACTAGACTCCAAAATATACTTCCATTAGTTAAATTTTGTCAAAGACAGAAGAAATTTAATGGGGAAAGAAAAGTACTTGGTTTTAATCAATAGCACTGGAACTGGAAAACCATATGAATATTTACTACCACTGAATCTCAACCGTGTTTCCGTCCTTAATCTGTATCTCACCACATAAGTTAAAAAAAAAAAAAAGCCTGCAATTTAGACCCAAAAGTCTAAATGTAAATATAAAAGTATAAAGTTTTTAGAAAAGAATTTAGGAGAATATCTTCAAGGTCTTTGTGTAGTAAAATCGACCTAGGACACAAAAGTCACTTAACCAAAGAAGAAAAAACAATGAACAGATTTTATCAAACACTTCTGCCTATCAAATGACAATGTTGAGACTGCCAAATGGTAACCACAGACTGAAAGAAAATACTGGAATTCATTTATGTTTACAGAAGACTTGTATTGCGAATACATAAAGAATTCCTCCCAAAAAATGCACATAGTCCAATATGAAATAGGCAAGACTATTGAACTGCTCAGCAAATGAAGCTACATGAAAAGTTAATAAGTATATTAATAAGGTAGTCATCGTTAAACATTGGGTAAATGTAAATGAAAACCACAGTGACGTAAACCACAGTGATGTGCCTTTAACACACTCTCTCTTTCTCTCTCTCTCTATCTCTATCTCTATCTCTATCTATATCTATATATATTTTTGCAACTAGGTCTCGCTGTTTTTGCCCGGGGAACCGCAGGCTCATATTGCCCGCGGTGCCACGGACTCAAGCGATCCCCAGCCTCAGCTTCCCAGGTAGCTGGGATTACAGGTGCACGCCATACACCAGCTATTTTTTGGGGACTAGGTCTTGCTATGTTGCCCCGGGTGGGTCTCGAACCTGTGGACTCAAATGATTCCTAGTCCCGGCTTCGCTCCATAGGCTGCGATTAAAGGCACGTGCCACCGTGCCCCACCCACTCTCGTAATTGTTAACATTAATGGGACTATTAGCAATTACAATATCTATAGTTTCCTGGTAAAAGTACATCCTAGTACCACTGTAACAGTGTATTCTAAAAAGGGGCAGTTTCATGTTCCCTGCCCTACTTTATGAAGAATGGACCTGAGCAATGAGTGGCAGCTAAAACTGACTTGGGAGAAAAGACTGAGGAGCATGCTGAACAGAGAGATGTAGAAGTAGCTGCCTTGTTTCTCAGCCTTAGACTTGTAGAGGGATTGAGAGGCATAGAAGGAGACACTTGAAATGGGTTAGAGACCCATGGGGACTCTGACAATGGAAGACTTTTTTTTTTTTTTTTTTTTGAGACTAGGTGTCGCTATTTTTGCCTGTGGAACCGCAGGCTCTCGTTGCCCGGGGTACCACGGACTCAAGCCATCCCCAGCCTCAGCTTCCCAGGTAGCTGGGATTACAGGCATGCGCCACCACGCCCAGCTGTTTTTTTTTTTTTTTTGGAACCAGGTCTCACTACGGGCCCCAGGCGGGACTCGAACCGCGATCCCTGGCCCCGGCCGCTTCATAGGCTGAAGCTTACAAGCACAAGCCACCGTGCCCGGCCCAATGGAAGACTTTTAACTTGTACTTTGATTTTACTCCTTTCCTTCCAGATTCACTTTGCCTCCCCCTTTTCTATGGTTCCCCACCAGACGGTGCCTTAGACTTGCAGCAAGTTTTGGGTCTCAGTTGCCCTGCTTTGGGCAAACCCTGCAAGGGGTTGGGTAACTTTGGGTGTTTTATTGCAAACTGTTATCTTCTCTCTACTGCACACAAAATCTATTGAAGTTTTTTTTTTCTACTGAAGGTCTTATACACTTTATGTGGTGAGTGACAGAACCTATTTAGAGGTTACATGATTTGGGGGTCTGGCATGCCTCTCAGTCTGCCTGCTAACATAACTACTTTGGAAAAGTCTTTGTCAACTTTCAGTAAAATTAAATCCATATTTATACATGTATACTTCCAATATCTTTTGAATAAATGCACAGGTATTACTCATGGAATACAATGTATATGTCCACAAAATGACTTTCACGAAAATATTCAGACTGAAAGCTTGCAACACCAAATATCGACTAGGAGATTAATGAACAACAACTTGTGGGATATTTCTTCCATGGAATACTATGCACAATTAAAAAGAGCAAGTGGTTGCTACAGATGATAAAAGGGGTGAGTTTCAAACACTGTATCAAATGAGACAACCCAAATACCCAACATTACATATACTGTATGATTCCACTCTAATAATTGAATCCATTAATATAGATTTAAGAATAATTAAAACATATGTTTATATCTAAAATATCAAATATATTAAAATATATCTATTAATGGTCAGTGGGGTGAGAGGTTAGAATTAGACCTTGGAATGACATAAGGATTAGCCTGGCAGGGGCCAGAGGAAATTTATTGAGGCTAATGGAACTGTTCTTCATATTGATTAAATTATACACTCTACATACACTTGTGAATTTTACTGCACACAAATTACTCCTCAATAAAGTACTGTATGGAGGCATACAATAAGTGCAGCAAGACTGCTACAGGCAATAAATGTTACAGAAAGCCATAGGAGAGAATTACTCAATAGGATGTATGAGTAAGCTTCCAAGGAGCAAGAAGAAACCGAATACTGCAGGACGCTTAGTATTCACAGGAGTGTGATGAAATGAATGTGGTGTTACCTAGACCAATCATGGAAAAGCTTCTAGTAATTCTAAATTGCCATTGCTCACCTTAGCACTAACTTATGCATCAAAGATGATCTCTTTTTGCACTTTAAAGGTGAAAGATGAATGAGGCTTACTCAGACTGAACAAACAAGTTAGCTGTTTGCCACAGCTAAATGCAAAATTTCATTATGCAAAAACCTATTTTGAAAATATCTTTCTTAAGCCTTGCAAGTTCTCTGAACTCCCTAGACACCATTTTCTTTCATTAACAACTTGTTTCCATCTAGAATGCTTGAGGCATTCTTCATTGAATCTTACCCATCTTTCCAGGTCAATTTACTTAATAGATTGCCTTTACTAAGATTGTTCCTTCCCCTGAACTGCAGTGCTTGAGATATTATCTCTGATTTGGTAAGTACAGTATTCCCCCCTTAAATGCAGGAATATTTCAAGGACTCCCTTGATGTATGAAATCACAAACTGTACCAAACCCTATATTAACTGTTTGTTCTAATACTTTCAGATCTATGATAAAGTTTAATTTATAAATTAGGCACTATTAGATTAGCATAGCTAGCAAAAAATAGAACCATTATAACAATATACTATAATAATAGCCACGTGAATGTGAGCTCTCTCTCTCTCTCTCAAAATACTGTACATAATATATCTGATCAGTGTTTGGAGTCAGAAAGCAAAATGGTGGCTGAGAGGAACTACCGTACTACCTACTGCGTGTCAGCAGCATCCACTGACAACTTTTCAACAGTTTGAGTCCAGTGCATATTACCTTATCCCACAGCAAATATGTAGCAGAATGAAGGCAAAATGCACAAAGCATTCACCCCAGATTTCCCGAAGAATCTCAAAGTATTCTTTTCAGTGTTCTATAATCAGTAGATGTTAACGCATTGGCTCATGTGGAGTCGCAAAGATCCCTCAGATATTACCAACAGTTTGGATTATATTAGGTTGAAAAAAAGAGGCATCCAATATGCACAAATGCAGTTTCCTGGAGGAGGGCACATGGCCTGGGTGGGGGGGGGATGTTTTATGTGAGGTCAGGGAAGCAAGAAAAGAGACAGGTCATATGCAGAGACCTCAACCATGCAATGATGCTGATGGATTGGGACATATTATCAGCAAAGGCAGCCCAGCTAAATCACACACTGAAGAGCATAATAAGCTTTGGCATTTTGTATGCTTTCCTAAATTAAAATTTAAAGAGGACGACATGAATTAATGAAATAGCTAGTGGAAGACCAGACTATTAAATGAAAATGAATCTCCACAAGCTCCTGCACACATGATAAACCATTTCAGGTTCCTTCTAATCTTGAAACTAAAAATGTCCTCCAAGGACACAGCTTCCTGGTGAGCTGACTGAGAGGGAATTCGTACCTGAGGAAAGTATTTAGCTGCAAAGAGAATGTGAAGTTCTTTCAAAATTCAAGTCTGGTAGCAGCTAGTCACCCTCTGTGGGTGCAGGCTGTACTTCTTGGGCTCTTAAAGATGTCAGGCTCCTATGTGTGACATTTCTGCGACTTCTCCCACCCTGGACACAAACTCCAAACTCCTTCACCCTGTCAGGCCCTATGTGACAGCAGAACTTCTGTCTCTCTTTGCAGTTTTGTCTTAGTCTGTTCCCAATGCAGTAGCAAAACACCACATTGAGTAGCTTAAAAATAACAGATATTTATCTCCCATCATCCTGGAGGCAGGAAGTGCAAGGTCAGGGTGTCACTATGGTTGGATGAGTCCTCCTTGCTGGCTCATAGCAGGCACTTTCTTGCTTTCGCTTCACACAAAGAAAGGGGTAGGGAGCACTCACTCTAGAGATTGACTTGTAAGGGTGCTAATTTCATTGTGTGACTCCTCTTTCATAACCTTAGCACCTCCTAAGAAACTCTGCAAATAATTAATATAGGTAGTTAAGATTTCAACACCTGAATGTTGGGGAAACACAAACAATTAGATTATAGTATGCTTCTTCTAACAAATTTCCTCCTAATCTGTGTCCTAGCCCTGTTATTTTGTTGTCATTGTTCCCCAGATACCACATTACCTCCTGCCTCAGGACCTTTGCATATGCATTGCCCTCCTACCTGGAGGTAGGAGGAGCACTCCTCTCTTTTTGCCTAGATAGTTCCTACTGATTCATATTACTTTCTTGGGAAGTTTTCCCATCAGACACCCTTAGAACACTCCATACTTTTGTTTCACACTACAAATAAAAATCAGAATAAATTAAGTGCAAATACAATTTTTTTCTGTCTTCCATTCTAGAATTCCCTGGATGGGAGAGAATATACTTTCCTCTGGTCTCATGTTTTCCCACAGAGGTTCTTCTATGCTACAGTCCTCGGCCTCTTCTCTTTTCTCCTCATCTAGCGACTGGTCAGCTTGGAGAGTTTGGGAGAAAGATCTGGACTTTTGTGGTGTCCTCTGTGATTTTTTTTCTGTCATTAGTTTGCTGGCAGGAGTGCCTTGTGCCTGGAGTGGGAAGCACTCATCCAGGTGTCAGTGACTAGATAGTAGGAAAGTCAGTAATTTTTTTTTTTTTTTTTTTGAGACTAGGTCTCATTATTTTTGCCTGTGGAACTGCAGGCTCACGTTGCCCGGGGTACTGCAGACTCAAGCAATTTCCAGGCTCAGCTTCCCAGGTAACTGGGATGACAGACGTGCGCCACCACGCCCAGCTACGTTGTTTTGGAACTAGGTCTTGCTACGTGCCCCCAGCGGCACTCGAACCTCCATCCCTGGCCCCGACCGCAGCTTCCTAGATTGGCGCTAACAGACATGTGCCACCATGCCCCGCCAAAGTCCGTCCTATCGATAATTTTTATTCTTATTTCTCTGTTTGCTGTGTGTAGATTCTCAGAGAGTACAAAACTCAAAATGGGGGGGAAAGAGTGGAGAAAAAAACTCATTAAAGTATTAGCTGGTCTTATTGGTCAACTAGAGAGTCAACACCTAGCCAAGGTTCTATAAATAGTGAATATCCCATAAATATTTATCAACTGTGTAAATTATTTAACCTGAGATAGTTTGCCCAAATGTAAAATGATAAAAACCCACCAATCTGGAAACATTATAGGACCACCACAGACACCATATTAAAGCAATCAGCACAACACAGGGAAAGTGGTTAAAATAATAATGCTGTAACTATTATTTTTTGGCTATGCTAGCTGAGAATAATACCTGTTTAGGGCTACACAATTCAACCAGCAGTCAGGATAAAAATACCCACTCTGGCATTTGTGTTACCAATTGATTCTGTTACTGTTCTTAAAAATAATCCAGAGTTTCTTTCCTTTTTTAAACTGTATAGAGCAGAAAGGCAATCTGCCATATGGAATAAAATACAAATAATTTATTCAGTGTACACATTTAAATGGAGATTACCAAAACTATTTGAGAATGTTCTGATTCTGCTATCCCTTACCAATCTTTCCATTAGGATGGAAAGATTATTCTTGCAAACACACTTTCAAAGGCATAGGCTGATAGGTCTCTGGAACTGATTTAAAACTTGTATTGTTCTATGTAAATGGCATCACTCACAGCAGCCTGGCCTGGTCCACAGCACACTAGCCATTCTGAAATCAAGATGAATGTGCTAGCCACTTCAGCTGTCAGTGCTCAGCCTGCAATTCCCCAGACCCAGCTCCTACAGGCAGACTTTTTGCTCCAGTTAAGCATTGCAGCAATGAATGCAACTGGATAATGGAGGGTGCCTCAGGATATAGATCATAAAGTAGGAAAACGATGTATTATTATTGAGATCTAGTAGGGTGAGGCAGAGATTTTTTATATCTGGATAAGTGTTGGAAGTTTCATTCTAATAAGTAGAGAGGGCTCCCGTTTCTTACATGACACACTGATAAATTTACCTCTTTAGAGTAACAATCCAAGGGAGGTCTGCTTCCAGATATGATGAAGAAAAATGTGAAAGTACTTTACTTTTGAAGTAACTGTAAGAAAAAGAATAGACCAGAGACAAATGGTAGTTTTCTGTGGAACCAGTGGAAAGTGATAGATGCCAGGAAACTCCAATGAACTGATGTCTAGAGAAAACCTACGAGTTTTCTCAACGAGTAGAGGATTGTGGAAGTTTCTATTAATGGAAGTGGTGGCCTGGTCAGGTAGAAATGAGAACGAGTTGGCTAGGGATGGAAAGTCTCTGCAAGGATATTCACCCTCACTTTATACCCTAGGCATACTCCAAGCTTGAGTACTGCCGAAAAAGCCACAAAGACAGGGAGCTGAAGAGCAAAAACATCACCTTTTCACAATTTTCTTTAGGACCTGGAGTCCTGGGAAGTAGGAATTCAGAGATCAGCTAAAATTATTTGAAACTGAAGCTCGAACCAGTTGAACCCAGTTCAAATACTGATAAAATCCAGAGAAGATCAGCCCCAGGGTGGTGGGGTTGGCACTCTGAGTTAGACTGATAAGTGTAGTTACATACATGGTACAGCTCCAGCTCAATTTGGATCTGGGAGGAAGCTAAATGATCAGCACCTCTCCCCAAACTACCACCAGACAGAGATAAGAACTTCCACTCTGTGGGGAATAAATAAAACAAAATATAGTATTCTAATATCCACTCTTTAAAAAAAATATGTACAACAGGAATGTAATGAATGACCCACTTCCTAAAAAAATCAGGAAAATGTAGCTGTTGTGAAGAGAAGGGAAGTCATTAGAAGCAAATCCAGTTATTGGAATTAGCGCACGACTTTACGTTATGTTAAACATTATAACAACTATGAAAATATTTTATAAAAAATAACCATTATAATGGGCAAAGGGAAGGGCATTTTAGAAACTAAAACTGTGTCAAAAAAAACAAAAACAAAAAATGGAAACTGTAGATTTGGAAAATATAAAATCTATAATTAAAAAATTATTACTTGGGTTTGTTACAGAGTTATTGCCATGTTCCCTGTCCCCACTTACAGGCAGCTGCCTTCAACTAGCTGCTAGGAACCAGGTTGCTGAGCTGAGCTGAGCAGTCAAGTGAAGCTACAGAACATAGAAGGTAGGTGTTTTCTTGATTTGAACTTTGATTTTGCACCTTTCATTCCAGACATGCCTTGCCCCTTCTGTTCCCATTCCTATGGTTTCCAGCCTGCAGGTGTCTTAGACTTGTGGCAAGTTTTCAGGCCTCAGTGGATCTGGATTTACACTAGTTCTGTTTGGTTGGGTATTTGCCCACAAAAGGATGGGTCCTTTGGGTGTTTTATTTGAAAAAACTTTTCTTCTTCTATCTTTATAAATACTAATACTGTTGAGTTTAAATGCTATGATGCTATGATGAGGGTGAGGTTGGAATTGGATAGGACTGATAGATTTTTCAGAAGCTAATGAGAAACTGAAAGTCCATATGAGAGCAAAATCAGTAAAAGACCCTCTACCAGAACCAGAACAACCAAGCTGACACCTTGATCTGAAACTTCCAGACTCCAAAACTATGAGGAAATACACTTATGCTGTTAAGCCATCCTGTTTGTGATATTTTGTTAGTTATCTCTAGCCAACTAAGACATCATCAAAAACACAATCTCTATCTAGTCCATGTCCTTAATATATGGAGGATACATTTCTACTTTAAATTTCTTAATCTCACTGATTTACTTTAGGATCTCATCATATCTTGTCTTAATGATTTCTTGAACTCTTGTTCTTAGTTTATAGAATCCTAAATATCCCTCTCCTGAGTGTGTAAGCTATTTTTTTTGAATGTGAACATGACTATGACATTCCCCTGCTAAAATAGATCCTTTGTTCTCAGTTTACTTTAAGGACAAAATCCAAATTTCCTAGCATGACATGTATATACTATCCTGTTCTAGTTCCTGTTTGCCTCACCACTTCATCTCTCATTATTGCTCCCTTTTTACATTATGTTCTAATTAGACTGAAAAAGTTACCTTATCCTCATACTTTAATATTCTTATGTGCTTGCTTCTTTGCTGAAATAATAGATTCAAAATGGTAATTTCACAAATCAGTCAGACATGCTTCCTTTCCCTCTAGTGAGAAAGCTAGACAAACAAATATAATGATGGAATCTGATGATGTTCTCAGTAGAGATTTGTTCAAAGTATCATGGAACACAAAGGAAGGAAATAAACTGAAAAAAGTCTTGTATCCAGGCCTTTGCTTGAAGGAATAAGAGGAGTATTGTACTGAAAATTGTATTTGCATGGTAGAATTCAGCAGAATCTCTGTGGATAGGTAGCATTGTTTTCTACTTATTGTAGATTCCACACACAGAACAGTGCTGGTGTATAGTGTCTGTCTCCATTCTTAATGCATAATCATCTTAATAAAAATTCTAGTCCACTTTCTAGCAAGACCCTTAAACATCAATGCATACTGAACATCCTTCCATTTGGCTAATGAACCATTTTATTCCAAGATAAAAACTGTTGGTGTGTCAGTGCATAATATCAATACTGTACCTGTCAATGAAATCTCAATAACAAGAAGGATATTCAGAGTCCTACAATGCATTTTAAAATGACTGATTCCTGCACTTTAAATGACATATTCCCACACAGAAATGCGGTCCCCAAGGCCTGTGCTGTGAGTCTCAGTAACAGCATGGCAAAGCACAGCAGCTTGGGACCATGCCTATTCAGGACATTTTGAACCAAGGGTCTTATATTTGTCTCTGTGCTTCTCTGTGGATATCCACCTGCAGCTATAATAACTGTCTTTAGGTCAAAACTGTATGGGTGATGGTGATGGTAACTGAGATGAGAGACCTTGCACAGATGACATGTGGAGTCTGTATAAATGCTGCAGGTGGTGCTAAACAGCTGTCTTCATACATGCTTCCTGGTCATTGTTTTTTCTTATGTTAGTGGGCAGGATGAATGGTACCCCTGAGCCCTCCGAACCTTGTGAGCATCAGCGCACACAGACAAACACACTCTCAGTGCTTTCGACCTTCAGCATAAAAGAACTTTAGTAGGATGAGTGTGCACTAGAGAGAAGAAATATAGTTTTCCATAAGACACTGGAAATTCCCCATCACCTCATGGGTAAATGCCCATCCAAACACTGAGACCTGCAACTCTGCCCCAGGCCTCAGGCACCCTCTGCTGGGAACCTTGGGAAAGGGCAGAAGAGGCCAAGAAGACTGAAAGGAAAGGAGTGAAACCGAAGTTCAGGTCAATCTTAGGGATTCCACCGTCAGCTGCCCATTGGCCTCTCATCACATCTCTTTCCAGTGTCCCCTTCCATGTCCCCAAAGTCCCTGGTCCAAGTTCAAAGCTGAAAACAAGCACAGCTGCCTCTTCACATGTCCAGGGGCTGCTTCCCTTTTTTTCTCAAGTCTTTTCTTTGCCTTTTCTCCCAAGTCCATTTCAGCTCCCCCTTGCGGCTCAGTTCTAGCCCTCCTTAGTTGGGGCACCTCTCCTTTTCTGTGGGGATCACACTGTTACATGCCGTGCTCTGTTTTGGCTCAGGAAGTCTATTTAAATGTTAGGAAGTGGTTGGGGTGAATCTCAGGTCAAACCTAAGATGTGTCTGTTCAGTTTTGCCACTTTTTCGCAGTAGAAAAAAAATTTAATTAGCACGAGGCCATCTTTTTCTTTAAGACAGAAAAAAGGAGATGAAAGAAGGTCACCAAAAAAGAAAGGAGCCAATACTTATTATCTATGGACCCAACATTTTTTTTACACAAATTGTTTCATGTATTTTTAAAAAATAATTTTGTGTTGTGAAGAAATTCTAGACACAGAAACTGAGACTCAAAAAGGAATTGGTCAGAGTCACAAGGCAGGTTAGAAAAACAGATTATAGCCAGGATATGGAAACACCAAATGCCCCCAAACTGATGAATGATTGCAAGAGATATGGTGTGTGTACACAATGGAATATTATTCATCAATCAAAAAACCAAACTTATGTCATTCACAGCAACATGGATGGTGCTAGAAGGAATCATATTAGCGGAAAGAAGACTGAAAGAAAAAGAGAAATACTGGATGATCTCACTTATATGAGGGATATAGGGAAAACAAACAAATGGACAAGAAAAAATTTAAAACTATCAACAGAACTGAAACATAGAGCAAGAGAGGGGGAGGGAGGTGAAATATGGGGAGGGATGGGCACAAGAGATTAAGATGGTTCACGGTTGATAAGGTAGTAGGAGAACTTCAGGGTAGAAATGATGTAATACGTATGTGTGTGTGTGTGTGTGTGTGTGTGCGTGCGTGCGTGTGCAATTGGCTAAAAATTATATAATAAAAAGAAAAAGAGAAACCAATTATAGCAGCTGTGGCACTGGGCCACACTTTCATGCAGTAGCCCTGTAGTACTGCATGTGACTGCAGGCCCTGCAAAGACATGGGGGCCTGCCACAGCACTGCTCCATTGCTGCCAGCCTTCCATCCTGCCAGCCTCTGTCCTGCCAGCTTTCTGCACCATCGGGTTCTATTTGGCCAAGTTCTGGCCAGGCCTCCACAGGGAGGATGATTTTTTTCTGCAGGCCTCCTATGGTGTAAGAGAAGGAGCCCTTAAAGAGGTCAGATGCTGCTCTGTCAGGCTGTGCTACTAGCAGGAGTAGGATCCTGAACAAGTAAATCACACCTTCTCTCTGAGCCTCTATTTTCCCAACAGTAAAATAAATAAATCAGCTGGTTTCCAGGATTTCTACCAGCTCTACCATGCAGTGATTAGAAAATGCCTGGTTTATTGCAGTTCCTTCTGGAGTAAATTACCCTAACAATGATCCATTTACATAATCAAGGAGATGTCCAATTTTGCAGAGCAAATGGTTTGACTGATGACCCATGGACAACCAGCTAGGAGCAGGATCTGCTTCTCTCGGGACCGGGCGGCCAGCTGCAGGGAGAGCGGATGCTGCAGGAAGCTGAGTCACGCTGTCAGTTCTCAGGCTTCAAGGAACCCACATGAGACAAAGCAGCCTCCAGGCCCCGACAGCACAGAGACGCCAGCAACTAGGGTTCTGATCCCAAAATAAACCAGATCCTGTTTCTCCTATTCATAGAAAGTCAGTCAGGGAACAGTTTTTTGGCGTAAGGGGAAAAAAATCTCACTAGCAGCCTAAATAGGAAAGTTGGATGCTTATATAGAATCATAGAATGCTGCATTGGAAAGCAATTTTCTACTAACTGTCTCTTGTAAAGCTGGGAAGGCTGAGAAGAGACTAGAAGCCAGGATGACTCCATTGCAGAGCGTCAGGGCATTTAGGGAGAGGTCATTCTCTGGGCTTTACTGACTGAGCCCTCTCAGTTCTGCCTCCCACCACTGTCATGCTCTCCCCAGCCTATCCAGGAACAGATACATCTACTCTAGAGTGAAAAGAGAAAAATCAGAGATAACCCAGACTTTTTTTTATTATTTAAATAATTCATATATAATGTATATATATATATATAGTATGTATGTGTGTATGTATGTATGTATCTTTGTAACCCTGGGGTTCACCCATCTTTTCCCCCTCTCCCTAGTTGTGTACTTCAGTTTGGTTGTTAGCTTGTTTTGTAACCCAGACAGTGAAGGTATTCCCTTTCTGGGAATGAAAGTTTTAAGAGCCCCCTGTAAAGCGATGTTGGATCTTTATGAGTATTGAAAGAAGAGCTAGGACATGAACGGCCACACTGTGCTTCCTGTGGAAGTGGGGAAAACACAGTCTTTGGCTGCCTCTCTAAATTTTGTTTTAATCAATTTGCCAACAAATGTGGACGTTGGGACTCTGAGGTATTCTGGGCCCTAAGCTCTACCTACCTTGAAAATGATTTTAAAGATGATGTGTTCACAAAGAAGTTTTGATGTTAATGCAGTGACTTTCTCAGAATATGGGCCATGTGACTTTTAATGTATACTTCTGTTCTCAGAAGCACAATGCAACTTTTTACCTAGAATTTTCATCCAAATTCTGATAAATCCATATTTGTTTTAAAGAGTTTCTTAGAGAGGGAACAGGGATGATTAGACCCTCATGCCTATCATAGAACTTGGCTATAAATGTACAATCATTGCCCAGAAGAGAAGTGGAAGAATTTTGCATGCTGATTTTCCTGCTCATGATGTGGTTTTAAAATGTTAGCTGAAAATAAAATCCTCAATGATAGTTAGAAAAAGAGTTTATTGGATAATCAGAGGAAGGATTCAAACCCAGGAAGCAGTCCAACAGATTTATTCTGCAAGAAGTAGTCAGATAAACACAAGTTTTAATTTAGTTTATATAGGTAGGAACAGTGTGTCATTGACATAAAAAATGTAATTATTCTTCATACGAGAAGAGTCTGGTTTTACATTGTTCTGACCTACAAATATGCTGATGCTAGAGGAAGGCAAAGCAGGATTCCTCCTCCACCCCTCCCCCTTGCTGATGCACTGCACTGCAGAGATGCAAAGGTTAGGAGCCCAAAGCTGAATCTTTTTTTTTTTTTAATCTGAAAAGACTGATTTTACCGTCATACAGTGAATTTCCACATACAAGATAGAGCCTGTGAAGATGGTTTCTCTCTCCTGCACAGTATGTAGTGCCTTTTCATTTTCCTATTGCCACGAAGAGCCTTTTAATCAGAACAGATCTTCTGTAAGAACTTGGAAGACAACCAAGAAGTTGCCCTTTGCCTGTTGTGAGCTTTCTTTTTCTTATTAGGTGTTTATGCACCCTGCCCCTCAAGCCTCTAGTCCCTCTTGGGACCTGGTGTGAGAATGGTCAGTTGGTCTCTGAACAAATGGGTTTTAATCTGGGGTTCAGTGTATTCTTTTGGTCACATTCTTGGTATCATGTCAACTCCTGGTTCTAGAACTGCAATTACCTATTTTCCAATAAGTCTGTATTTGAGGTGCTGGAGGTAGCAACCTCAATATGTGAATTTAGGGGGATAGATCATCTTATGATGGTTCATTACATTGTAATAAGCATTAAGGAGAAAGATAAAGTGGGGAAAGAATTTGGGGAGCAGAGAGGTTAGGGTAGCACATTGTTTTTAAAAGGTGAAAGGAATAATGTCATTGGTTCAAGCCAACGTGAAGGCAGTGGATGAGTGAGTACTGTAACTATTCAAGAGAAGTCCCTGCAGAAGGAATGAGTGCAAAGGGTTGAACATGGGAGAGAGTGGGTGTTTGGCAGGAGCAGCAGGTGGTAGAAGTGTCTGGGTTGGAGAGAGTGATAGCATGGAACCTGGGAAACAGGTCAGAGGTGGCTGAGGGGCCAGGGAACCAGGAATGTTTACCTGACTGATGTCATTGGCAGCCCCTGGAGATGCTGTGACTTGGCTTCCCTGGGATTTGCTTAACTAACTACATCTTATGACTCCAGGGGACTATAAAAGTTCCTTCCAATGCATCCAAACAAAACCCTTCATCATGAAATTGCAAACCTAAGATGACCATGTACCTTTTCTATTTTTCCTTCTGTAGGTATACTACTTGTGTTCGGGGTGGGGGGTTTACTACCCTTCTTCAGTTCAGTTTCCATCCAAAATAGAAGAGACAGAGTCTCTCTCTCCACTGATAGAATGTGACCTAGACACAGATAGGAAAGACAAAGGTAAGAAAGGGGATCGGTTTTGGACAAGGGTGGAGCTATGGGACTTTACAGGCAGGGAGAAGACTGAATGGAGGAGGAAAGCTCCAATTTTTCTGTTTTACAACGGATTCAAGTTCAGATCAAGACACATTATGTTTTAGGCAGGATGTATGTTCTTTATCCCCTTGGTGTCATTCCCCCCCCCCCCCAGTACCACGCTTTAATTAGAAAAGACCCTTAACTCAGCAATTAAGAATAATGTATGTCCCTTTCCCAAGGGAGGGTTAATCAAATATCCCAGGCAGTATTCCTTTATCATTTTCTTAACGACATAAGAAGCAGAGAGCCATTTTACCCAAGCTACATTAAATATTGCTGGGTCAACTCTGCAGCCTGAGGCAGCAAATAGCTTACATTTTGTTCCCCACACATTTTGAGTTCTCTTATTTAAAGCAAAAGAAAAGCAGAATCTTAAACGTGCAGGAACAGACTGTGCTGTGCTGACTTGAATAATCATCAGATTATTCCTTTTGTCATCATGCCATATTTTGCCCTGCCATTAAATAATGACTGACAAAAAAGAAAACCCCAGGAGCACAGTATTCTTGGGCTTGTATCAGTGCAGAAGGTTCAATTCCTAAACCACTGAAGACCTTACTCTTTGCTGCTCACCCAAGAGGCTCTGATTGAAGTCCCATTGCTTTATAATGAGATGCATCTCTGTGGTGTTAGGAAGAATCCTAACATTTGCATAGCTCAAAGCCTCCTACAGAACACACCTTTCTCCAGAAAGCAGCAAAGGAGAGCAGAAAGAAATCAACCCTGAAAATCAAAATAAACTTGTTTTGTCTGACTTTATTTAAGAAAGCTTGATATCTATGGAAAGCCCGGCTCGCCTGTGCTGGTATCTAACCTAGAACAGACATCTTCTATCAAGCTCCCAGTGAAGCACAGCTTTCATGGAATCAAAATTTAGCCTTTCTCTCAGAAGCACTGAGTCATTGAAATCTGGGCGTTATGATTCATTGCTGAGTGTAACCAGAAATTTGGAACAATATGAAATACTCCAGTCTCATCTTCATTACAAATGTCAATTCTAATCAATGGTTTCTAGTTGAAAGTGACTGTCAAGGTTGGAAAAGAAATGGGCAAACAGTTTTTCTCTGCTGGATCTAAATTTAAATAACAAAAACTTTCAAGTTTCAGTAGCATAATATTCTTGAAAGCTAGAAAGCAGTCACTGCACCCACGAAGCCTCCAGGAACTGGAGAACTCTGGAGTTGGGGTGGAAGTTTAGGTGTTGTGGGTAGGGGGAGGGAGGGCAGCAATGCTTAGGTAGGTATCTCAGAAGGAGCCATGTCCACCATGCTCCTACAATAACAGCCTGAGTGGGAGGCAGATGGCAGGGTGAAAGCCTTATAATTTTTATACGTAGGTTAGATATTAATCAGGTATGTACGCCTGGCAACCACCAGGGCAGGTGTTTCCCAAATGAAGAAACCGAGTTGCTCTGATGCCAGAATGTATGAACATACCACTGGCTCACAAGAAGCCACCAACTCTCCTTGTTGTGCTAAAAGTAGCAGAAGACCTTTCTGTTCCCAGTGTCTCCTCCACTGTCACCTTGGCAGCCTGTCCATACTGTTGAAATTACCTACATTTGAACTCCGTAGAGATAAGTAGAAAGCATCCATCCAGCATCCAGGCTGGATGGTGTCTTCTGGAATGCCAGTGTCAAAACTGCTGATAATTCTCTGAGTTCAGGCTATTAAAGACCTCTTGGAAGACCTAATGCAACTAAGTGTCCCTCTCTCCAGAAAAAGGCACAAATCCAAGAAAGTTCAGAGATTTCAGAGATCTCCTGAAGTCCACCTTCTGCCTCTCAACTCTGAATATCCTCCGCACTACTCGTTCTCCACATATGCTCAAATTCACCTCCTCCACGAAGTCTTCCTTGATTCCCAACCCACCTGAATGCTTATACCTCTTTCTGCCTGGACTCTGTGTTACCCTAGAAGGAAGCTTTCTTTTCCTTCACTTGTGTCTCCTACATGAGATGATTGTGTGCTGCTTGGGATCAAGTATTTATTTATCTATTTTTTCAATTTCAAATCTCCAGAGCACTGGATAGGAAAGAGAATACTGCTGTGTCTCTTACTCAACATGCAATGTTGCCCACTAGCTTTCTAATAAGGCAAGATTTCCCTTAAAATTAGAAAGCTGAGGCATACCTTCCCCATTCTGCCATACCCCACTCCAGCCCTGTCCTGGAGAGTTTTATAAACCAAGGAATGAATCCTGCTAGGAATACTCAACAGATGGAAGTTGACCCTTTCCCACTAACCAATCAGTGAGAGATGTAGGACTGGCAGCCTGCATTGGTACCCTCCCCAGGGCTCAATTGTGATTCAAACAGCTGGGATTGGAATTGACCAGAGGCTCAGCCAGCCAAGAAATCTTTCCCTGTTGAAACTCCTGTAGACAATTCTAACTTTGGCAGTTTCAGTGCATTCTTTTTTCCTATTCTTCACCAGTCCCCAGTGGAGTTAGCCTAAATTTCCTCCAAAGTTAGAGCTGCCACTACATATTTACAGGATCACCTTTCTCAAGTTTTCCCAGAATGGGCACCCAAATAAGACAATATCCTCAGCTACTCACCTCTGAATCATCCTTTAACAGTAAATGTTTATTGCTTGTATTGAAAAACAATGCATGTGAATAGTAAATGGCACAAATAAGAAAAATAACTTCAGGGACCTAAAAAGTTTTCATCTATTTTTTTCCTACAATCATCTCATGATGTCATTGTTACTTTGGTATCAGACTGACATTGATCTTAATATTATAAGACAAATGTCCAGGAGAAAGTTAATTAGTTTCGCAGTGTCTCAGTTTCCTCATCTGTAAAATGGGAATAATTTTGCCAAGTTCAGAGGCTTGTAGTAGGGATTCAGATGAAATCATGTATTTCAAAGTCTACATTAAAGTGAAACTGTATACAACACAATGTCTAGCACAGATGAAATCCTCAGTGAATCTTAAATTCTAAGTCCTTAGAAGAGTTCAGCTATATTTTCTTAGTCTTAAATAGATCTGAAATACTTGAGATTGGGATCAAATTGCTCAAGGCATATCTTGACAGAGCCAGTATCCAAATATCTCAAATAGGACCATGTCCCATAGGCTAGTAATCTCTAACAGAGTGCTGATGTGTAAATAAATCAGCTTTCAGGTAGGAAGTATTTAACCTGCTACCTCGCACATAGGAGGCATCAGTGAAAACGGGGGCCCCACCTGTTACACTGACTCTAGTCAGGCCTTAGAGTGAGGAAGCAGGGACAGTATCAGAGACTTTTGTGAGACTTTTAACCTTGGGTCCCTTTTATAGTTATCCATTCATTTACCATTTCCAGAGTCTTCATTCCTTCTTAAAGATCTTCTACAAGGGCACTTGCCCTTGGCCTTCAGTTGCTCATTTTTAAAAAATTGAAGTAACATTGCATTTTAATAGTTTATAAATTTCAGCTGTGCATCATTACTATGTATCTGTGTGTTCACATGCATACATACCACACTAAGTTCAGTCACACATGCACCACTACAAGTCCAATTTGCACACACTTCAATGTCATAGTTAGAGCAGTGTCTCCTGGTAGAGAGCCGTATGATCGTGGAATGGCATTTAGGCTTTTCTCTCACAGGGACAACAATCTTGACTGCTTATTATCCACTGCACACATATAGTTTCTCAGATGTCTTTACCCGGTTGTGCAGTTTTTACAGCTGAAATACCAGCCCAATACCAATTACTCTATCATGACTCGAAGGTTAAATTCCTCAAGTTTTTTTAAAGCCTTCTCACCCTCACGGCAGGTGATATCTTTACAAGCCTATGGCTGAATTTCTCATTTCTTTTCCAACTCCCATTTCAACGTGTTTTCCCTTTCTCAGAGAGAGGCTTGGGTTGCCGAGGGATTGGCTAGCAATTTGCTATTTTCTTTCTCAGGGACATCTGCAGTTTGCTTCCTACTTGCAAACTGAACCACCCAGCAGGCCCTCAGTGCAGTGACAATGCAGTCCTTTCCACTTAGAGAGCAAGGTCTGATATCAGGAGATGGGCTAGGCTTTCTCTTTTTACTTAAAAATCCTTCTGCCTGCTTTTTCTAAACCATAGTTAAGCCTTGGAATCTAATACAGATCCAGCAAAGACCTTTGCTAACACTTAAGCTGCCACAAGTTAGTTACCTTTATTATTTAAATACCTGCCACTAGTGTGTCCAGCCACTGCCATTTGTTTCCTAGAACTCTTCAGATACTGTCCACTTACCCTTCAGGGCTATGAGGTGCTAGAATTATACTTCACAATCATCAACCATGTTAATATTAATCTGCGTGCACATTTCCACCTATGGAAAAGGAGGAATTGATTGCAAGCTGATGGGCAAAATAGCCAATAGATAACCCAGGGCATTCTCATCATGACAAAAGAAAGTCAACCTTTATTTACTGAGCCACAGTGACAGGTCAAGCACTCTGCTAAGCATTTTCATATAGATAATCTCACCTGATTACAACCTCCACAAGGTGGTCTTATCCCCATTTTGAATACATGAAAAATGGGGAGTTTTGAGAAGTAAAATAATTTTCACTTGCTCACAGCAGTCTGTGTGGGAGATTACAGAGCTAGAACAGACTGCACAACTTTGGGACTCTTCCAGGCAGCACTTTACCACACAGCACTGGCTCTCCTGTTCCAAAGATGTGTTTTGTGGCACATTGCATTTTTTGATTTAACCATCGATGTCTGTCCACTGCTTAACTGTTTTACTTGCATAAAGATGTTAATGTTATACATACTGTGTAAGCTAATACACAATATAATTTCAACCTCTCTGTACCCAAGAAAAGAAAATAAAAATGGAAATAGTAGAAGTATTGTTGGTTTAACGAGCCAAATTTTCACTTACTCCTCTTTAATCTTAATATCTATATGATCCAACATGGATTACCTACCCTCTATCCATACACCTGGCACTGTGAACACCTAATTTTTCTTTTCAATGAACTGTGAGGTGTGTGTTATGGTTGTGCCTCATCTTCAGATTAAAAAAATAAAGTTTTGGGTGCTAGGTGATTTCATGGGGATGGTAAGTGGCAGAATCATGGTCTGACCCAGACTATAAAATTTAAATCTGTGCATTAAGTCTGTGTTGTACTCACATCCCACTATTTCCATCCACCACCACCCCCCCCAAAAAAGAGAAGATTTCATCATCTTGGAATCCCAGAATTCTAAAGTCATTCCGAACATCTTGATTTCTTTAGTCTTCATGCCCACATACTATTTTTCCAAATAGTAGAAAATGCTTCGAAACAGTTTTAGCTCCAAACATAGAACTTGATACTCTCTATAAAACCAAAGGAAGTCATTTCTCTTTTGCCAGGACAGTGAGGGTTAAATGCAGTGTGAGCAGAGAGAAGATGGTACAATGTTCATGGCTTGTGTGATTACAGTAATAAGTCTAGGCCCTGGTGGTACAAGTATGACTTATCTGGCAGAAGCTGGCAGGAGTGAGTACCGCTGCTCTTAAATTAAACCTTCCTGTATTATGGAATAAAGCACCTAATCTCCCAGGAACAAAGATAAGGCACCTGGAAGACACAGGGTTGATAGAGCAGTCTTCCCTTCCACCTGGCTAGGGTAAACAATACAACCTGCCTGAGGGAAGTGCAAGAAATGAATGGGGAGAATGTAAACTCAATCATGAATGTTTGATATGAAAGCAGGAAAATAAACTGACATCTGGAAGGAGCTTTAAACAGCTAGGGGCTAGATGTTATTATTCCAAAGAGCTGTCAGGACAGTGATTAATTTCCACCAGCACTAACTGGTGTGAAGGCTTTGAGCCCTGGAGTCTGGTCAATTTAGAGAGAAATCATAACTGGACAAATAGGGTTGCAAGGGTAGAAATGTAGGTGGTGTATGCTCCATCTTCTACCTCCTCATCCTCACCTTTTCCAGGATCCATCTCCCCTGTAGTAGCCCACCCTCCACCTCTGGGTGCTGCTCTTGGTTTGAAAGGATCAGGCTGTGGAACCTAAGATTCATAAAAGAAACAGACAAAACTCCACGACTTAAGCTTCAGAAATATCTTCACGGACTCATCTCCAGCAGCAAAGAAAACAAGGATACTATAAATGACTGGGACGACATCAATCTAAAATCTTCTGTATGATGAAAGAGACAGTAACCAGAAGCCAGAGACACTTTATTGAATAGGTCTACATAAAATACTACACAGCATACATCTGACAAAGGACTGATAGCAAGTTTCTACAAAGAGTTCACACAACAACAAACAGAGAAAAACAACCTAGTCAAAAAAATGGGCAGAAGGGCTAAATAGGCATTTTTCCAAAGATGACATGCAGATGGTCAACAGGCATATACATACATACATACATACATACATACATGTTTATATATGGGATAAAAAGGTTCATCATCCCTTGTCATAAGGGAACTGCAAATCAAAACACTAAGAGATACCACTTCACACCTGTGAGAATGGACCATGTTAAAAAACAAAAACAGAAACAGAAACAAGAGAAAAAGGAACCCTCTTAACTGCTGGTGGGAATATAGACTGGGTCAGCCCCTCCAGGAAGCTGTGTGGAGGCTCCTCAAAAGACTGAAAGTGGATATGCCTCAGAACCCAGCCATTCCACTCCTAGGAATCTACCCAAGAGCCTAGAGACACAAATTCAAAAGGGAACCAGCACTCCCATAATTATGGCAGCACAAGATACTTCAGGAACCCCGCTCCTTCTCTGACTGGAGTCAGGCCTCAGCTTCACCTTGGGAAGCCAACCTGAAGAGTAAGAAATTTCACCAAGTTCCTTAGAAGGCATCCCATTGACAGGGAAGAGTTTCACGTGTGTGTGTGTGTGTGTGTGTGTGTGTGTGTGTGTGTAGACCAGAATTCCGAGTTGATCCCTGCAGTGCTTTGCACAAAATAGCACATATTTTCCAGGGTGTTGAGGGTGTGTGGGATAGTAACTGAGGACTTGCACCCGAGCGGTGAAAGCATGGGGAGCCCTAAAGAGAAAAGACAGGAAACAGGAATAGGGGGAGATGGAGAAATTACAAATAAACCGTCCAGGGAAGATGCTTCCGGCAAACGCGGGAGGGAGTGAATAATACAAGGAAGAGCAGCAGATGCCCGGAGCCGGCAAGGTGACAGGAACTAAAGGAGCACAGTTAGCACGAGACTCGAGGAGACCCGGGCTTTGGACAAGCGCCATCCTCTTCCCATCACCCCAGCCCCTCTTTCCCCTCTATCCCGACCCCGGTAAACCAAGCAGCAAGTCGAGCTGCTTTTTAAGTCAAGAACGTCTTAGGATGCTATGAAATCTCGGTATTCTCTCCCCAAATGCGCCTTACGTGGGGAGTATTTTCAGGGTGCTCCTGAATGACACCCCCACAACCAGTCTGCAGCTGCAGAGGCGGGACCCTGGTCTCTGCTGGGGCACCTTTGCATTCTGAAAGCGAAGAGGAGGGGGGCGCGGGTGCTGCGTCCGGGAGTGACTCAGCATCCTCTGCCGCAGGCAACCTAGAAAGGGAGGGCACGGGCGCCGCCCAGGACCGAGCTCCCCCGGGCTTGGCCCTCTGGGATGTCATCCGCAACCGCGACAGCCTCTTTAGCTAAGACCCTTTCCCCTCATAGGCTCCCGAGCTCTGTGGCCTCCGGGTGCAGCTTTTCCGGGTTCACCCTGCCGCACCCCAGGTCTCCCCAGCTGCACGCGTCCCTGGATTTCTAGCCGAGGGTTACGGTCAGCGTCCCTCCTGTCCGTGGATCTGTCTTCCCCTCGTCCCCCACTACTGTGCCATCTGGTTCACTTTCCCTCCCACAGACCTGGTCGCATCTTTTTTCCAGAACAGTTGCGCCGTTCTGAACTTCTGTTGGAGAGAAGGCTGCGGGGGTGGGAGGTGGGTGGGGTGGGAGGGGAAGGGGCTTCTCAGAGCCTGTCCCGGGGGTCAGGCCTGGGTGCCAGCGCGGTCCTCCTAATACTAGGGAAGGGAGAGATAATGTAAAATAGATTTTCCGCAGACGGCTTGCACCAGACAGCACAATTAGACGTATCCCGCTCAGCACAACCGAAGGCGACGCGAGGAAGCCCGCCCGGCTCCCCGCTGGCTTTCCCCGTTTCGTGCTCTACTCCATTTCGTCACTAGGGGCGCTGTAGGAGCGCTCAATGCGCTGGGTGTGGGAGCCGGACTGCCTAGATATGGGGGGTTGCGTTCTTCCAGAGAACAGAGGTGCTTTTTAAGTCTGTCTTCACACCACAGCGTTCTCCGCACAACTTCGGTAAAAGGGGGACTGTAAAAATGTTTTCAATAAAAAAGGATTTGGAAACCATTGACCCTGTTTATCTCTCCTGGGAATCAGGCTAAAAATCTAATTTCAGGCCATTTAATGGAAACTATTACAAAAAGAGAAGGGGCATATTATTTCTTGTAAATTTTGCCACTATCTAGCCCAACTTGCGTAAACATTTATAGCCAGGCTTTTCCTCGGTACAGCCAAGAATTAAAATACTAAAAAATAGTTAATATAAAAAGCCTATAGCTCATTTGCTATCTAGATTCATGTTTCCATTTCCCACTTGGTCATCTTATTTAAATAGGGTTCCCAAGCCTCATGACGTCCCCTGTCCCCCACCGTCACTACCTCTTTCATCCTACTCCCAGAGAAAGGGTGATTTTTTAATTCATTGTTACTTGCACCAGGCTTTCCCTTTGCAACCCAGAGCTCAGACCGTTCTTAACATAGAAGTTGGGCTCTTTCCATCGCTAACTTTTGGTTTTCTCATTCTTTTTATTCTTTGCTGCCTTGAATCAGTTAATCTCAGTCTCTTCTATGTCCCCACAAAAAGGTTGCCTAATGACATAGCAGAACTATAAACTAAATGGGTGTCAGTGACAAAGCAGAATCCCAGTTCTTGGGAGACTTTTAATGAGACATAACTTATGCTTCTGGCGAGACCTGAAGATGAGATAATGTCTCTTGCAGAGAAGATGAACTCAGGCTGTGACCTGTTAATGGCCGGACCATTTTCCCACTGCTTTATGGACTCTCCCTGCCAAACCGGTACCTGCTTCCTCCTGCTCTTGTTCTGAGCAGATGTGACAGTCAAGGACAGCACAGTCAAGCTGTTGACTTGACTCACGAGCATAGAAACAATTCAGACTAGGCACTTTGTCACCGGCTGGCATGTGAGACATTTGCCAGTGCTGCGTGCAAAGACAGGCATTGCAGAAGCAGTGTCCTGTTTCTGACACTCCTCCAGTTATCCAGAAATCCTCCTGAGACCTTGTTCCCCAATTGTTTGTTTCCTTTCCCAAACAGGAAACTGAGACTCAGGGGACATAAGGGACTGGACAACTTCAGAACTCGAGACTCCATGTTGCCTTCTAGTCAGGTCTTTCCTTTCAAATTATGGTTCAGGATACTCTCTCTCTCTCCCTCTCTCTCTTTCACACACACAGCCCACTTAGGGAGGACTGATGTATTAATGCATTAGTATGGTAATGCCATCTTTAGATACTTTTTAGATTGTTTAGATACCTCTAGTATTACAGGTTAATCAGTTAATTGGCAATGTCTTAAAGGAAGGAGTTAAAGAAAAAGTGGCTGGTGAATAGTCACCACAGTGGACTCTCTCAGGTATTCACTTGGGAGCATTTGGGGCAAGCAGGGGAGACTGACAAGCAGGAAGGAGGAGGATCCAGGAGAGCGTAGACAGTCTGGTTGGAAGGCAGGCACAAAGCAGTGTGCATTGCAGGCTTCATACAGTCGTGATATTCAACACATCAGGAGGTAGTGTCTTTGGGCACTTCTCCCTTCCTGCTTCTGAGGAATCCAAGGAGAGTGGGGCTTCATTATACAGCAGTTTCTTGTGTACCCAAGAACCCCCCTATCTCTCAATTTAAACTGTCTGAGTGTCTGACATTTTAATCTATCTAAAAGCTGTCTTCATAAATGGGCCAGCTGCTGGCAGTCACTTGTCAGCTGTATGGAGGCAAGCTGAGCTAAGGGCGATGCCAGAATAAATGCAGTCAGTCTTCTACGGGAGATATGGAAAAGGGGTGTGGTGCAGGGTATCTGCAGTCAGTCCAGCGAGGAGGAAAATCGTATTTAGTTTCAAGTTGTGCATTTTCATGCTGATTTTCCCCTCCACAATTCATCTCCTCCTTTGTGTACATTACGTTGTTCCAGTGTTCTGAGTTTTATGGGCAGTGATGGCATGCTGTCTGCCACACGCCTTTATAGAATCAAAGTCAGACATGATTAAAAAGAATAAGATCATCTGACCACCGCTTAGTTTTTATTTTATTTTTTGAATAATCAGCATAAAGACAGCCAGTAATTCATAGATGTTTGCCCCCTAGTCATGACTCCTGTAACTCTATAGTTCTTCTGAGTATTGTAATGTCACCTCTCTGGTGAAAAGAATACATTTGTTTATGAGTGATGCCTTAAATTTTACCACAGTTCCGTGCTTGGTAATGTATAGCTTGGGTTATGAGTGGGGGAGATAAATCCATTTTAATGTATAGTCCAGCCATTAGACGTTTATATTTGGTTATGAGTGGACATGTGGCTAAATATAAAGGTCATTTGATAATTTTATGTTTTCAAGCATAGAATGAGGGTCTGGACACACCATCATGACAGTTTTGAGAAAGAATATTAAGGGAGGAAAATTATACTACGCTACGAGCAGCTCAAAGAGGAGACTACTCATCCAAGTGATAAAATCCTTTTTCTGTATATTTCCATTTTAGCAAAACTACAGTGTAAGAAAAGAGAAATTCTAAATGAAGTTTAACTAGAGGTCAAATATTGCATTGATTGGAAAAAATAAAAACCAATCAAGTAAGTGGAAAGTAGATTTTATTTTCTCTGTGAATTCTAGTACAGCAATTTGGTTTGGCTACATTCTAAAGAATGATATATCCTATCCAGGGCAGTTCAGAGCAAACTGGCGGATTCTTTAATTTTTCAGTTTGGAGTTCCTGGACTCCTCCAGTCACCCTTTTCCTGCCCTTTGTTCTCTCATGCTTTCTCTCTCACCCAGTCAGGGAAGAGTCTGTTATCAGTCGCTCACACATTCAAGGGAACATATGTCAAAATAGAAACTCCATTGGAGGCTGAACTTTAAAGACATACCTGAGTTCGAAACAAACTGCTGCCTGAATATAAAATATTCTGAGTACAAAGAGGAAACGGAGAAGGAGGTTGAAGCCAAAATTCCTCCTACAACACGCTAGGAATAATCCCATCCAGGGTCAGCCCCTGGGCACGTTGGCAAATTATGGGGTGTAGTCTTCCTTAGACAAGCTGTGGTGGATCACACTCCTGCAGGATGTACAGCGGCATGGGTGTGGCCATTGGGAGCCTGCATTGTGGTGTCAGACTTTGGAATCCTCTTTTTGCCATTTATCCTTGGTTTGAATTTGGGCACTACTCCTTTTCTCATCTGTCATGTAGTGTGCACGGCAGTGCAGACCCAGTCCAGGCTGGTGTGTGCTCAGCACATTGCTCAGGGAACTGTTGGCTTCAAAAATTGTATTTTTATTTTTAAGTTGATTATTATTAGATATATACATATATTTATTAATTTTTTGTGACAAATAAGATGTACCTAATAATTAAGAAAACAATCTTCCTGTCCATAGTCTGATTTGATCTGATTTTATTTCCATGAATTTATTTCTTCAAAAGTTTTCAAGTCATTTGGCAAACGTGTCATTCCAGTATCATCAGTTCTTGTATCCTTTACTCCAGTAAATTACACTCTAGAGAAGCACCATAAAATCACTAGAGAACAAAAGGCTAGAAACTTGCCAGGGTGGAATTTAAAGCACTGTAGCTGCTATTACTTCCATCACTCTGAAATTCAAATTCAATTCACTTTTTTGGGGTGCCTAGTACTGAGGTCCTGTACTAGGAAAATGATCTCATTTAACCATGAGCACAGTATATGAAAGTAAGTTTTAGTGTCTGGACATTATGAATGTGGAAGCTGATGCTTAAAGAGATAGGTCTTTGTTTAAAATCACACAATAGTATTTTGTTAAGACAAGAGACTTAAATGTAGTTTTCTTCAGATTTAAATTTGGGTATTTGTTTTTTTAAGGTTCTCTGTGTTTAAAATAGTTTACCTTTCCTTAGCGCCTTAATTCTCAAAAAATAAAAATGATCTCTATTGTCGTATCTTCAACCAAATCCAGGAGGGAACAAATAGCTGAAGCTAGTATGGCATTGAATTAAATTGGCTTCACAGGGTTCAGCAGAATAAATTCACCTGCTGATGCACAGTTACCAGTGAGAAGATGTCTCGGTACTTGCATGCATCACACACACAGCCGCACATCCATATCCAGACATATGCAGATGATGCTACATAAACCTGTTATAAAGGAAAGGATGGCATCTGTTATGACTTTCTTCAGAGCAGAAAAACCGAGTCTTAACTCTTTTGAAAATAACAGTTTCTAGATGTTTGAAAGCAATGCTGGAATTAATACGGGAAGATTGGATTCATTGAATTCAGGCACTGTGAGCATGTATGTATAATGTGATTCTTTGGACAATTAAGCAGAGACAAATATAAGGCACGTCTTCTTGTGTGTAGAAGTAGAGAATTGCAAAGGGAAAATACTTGCTCATTTTTCATTTAGGTTTTTTTTGTCACAAATATAAGAGAAGCACTCGATTAGAAATTGATAGGATGTTAACAATCCAAATGAGAAGGGAAAGGATGTAAGCACTCTGTTTCCATGGAAAAAAGACATGAGACCAGCAAATTAAAGCAAAATAAAGCAAAAATAACAGCTGTTTAGCTTCCTAGTAATCAGACAACTACAAGTTAAAGCAACAGTTATATGTAATTTGCTTATCAACGATCTAAATAATTATTATGTTGAATATTAGTGAGGATTTTGAGAATTGAGTACTCTTTAAAAAAATATACTGGGAAAGGCATACTAAGGAAACAGTATAACATGGGACAAAGAATTTATGTATAAAACTATTTCTTGCCATAATATTAATAAGAAATCTTGAATCTACTTGTCTATCCAACAAGGTGAGAAAAATTAAATGCATTTGTTCATATATATGAAAGAATAATTAGTCTCTCAAATGAGTTATAAAATACTTAATGACTCGAAAATATGATTTTAAGATACATAATATTTAAATTTACAAAGCAGGATATTTCACAGAGCATGACCTTCATTCAGGAAATGTTTTATCCAAATATATGTGTTCATTGAAAAGTGTAGAAAGGAATATACTGAGATGTTAACAGATTTTCTTTAGTCACTGTGATTTTTACTTGTCAAAACTCTGAATTCTCTGTATTAGGTGTGTTTGACTCTTAAGGCATTCAGCTCCTCGTTCACCCTTCACCCCCTATCCAATGTAAGTTTGTCAGTGTCTAGAAGGACCATCACAATCATTTACTCCATTTTTACTAGGTGCATGCATGTGTACATGTGTACGCGTGCGTGTGCGTGTGTGTGTGTATGTGAGCTGATGTGACATTGAAACCAGTTTTTCACTGGTCTTGTTTCTGCAGACAGCTGGCTGCATGAGTTTTGCTTACTTTGTGCTTCTGTGGTGCATGTATATGTTCCATATTTTTAATATAGGGTTTTCTAGGCAAGAGGCCTGTTGATGTCTTCATTGGGTGGTCCAGTCTGGGAGCCCTATATTCCCTTTGTCTTGAGTGTCTACTGTAAAAAAGGAATGTTCATGTCAGTGACATCCCTGGCTATCTGCTGTCATGGAAGTCTTACCTAACATTGCTCTGACAGTAGATGTGCTGACTTCCTTGCCTTCATTCCATTTGCTCCATGTGCACTTTGCTGCATTTGTTGTGAATTTCAAAAAAATGCTTGTGATGTCAGAGTGTCAGAATCTGTGGCAAAACACATGTGATGGGACACCAAGGATACAAAGAACATCTGTATAGAAATACAAACATCTGGGGCCATATCTGTAACTGAGAACCACAACCAACCTGGGAAAATACTATCTTTAATGGAAAAAATGGGAATATAATATCTATCTTCTACTTCACCATCAGTTTTAGTATCATTTGGATGGATGGAAACAGCAGGGGCTCAAATATAATTACTTCATAAATAATTAATAAGGTGCTATTATTACTACTTAAAAAAAATCCCACTTTGGAATGAGTCTCTTGATAGTAGCTGAAGTTTAATTTAGCCAAATAACTGTTCTGCATTAGCTAATGCAGCTCATTATTCTCAGGCTCAGAAGATATTTCCAGATGTATCAAGACAGTGGTGATCCGTCACTCTTTCTGGGGGTTACTTTCTTGGCATGTCAGTGACATATCTGGGTTTTATTAATTTCCATGGTCCTAATGGTTAGATTAGTTGAGTACTTAATTGTCTAAGTATCCATGGAAAAGTTTACATAATCCTATCCATGCTACCTGTTTGTTGTAGGTTTCTTGTTTAAATAAATACCTTTTTAATATTTTTGATATAAACTTAAGTGAAAATACCACCTATAATTAGAATAAACATACCTATATCCATATCGTTAGTTGATTATAACATGCATTTAAAGAAAACCCACCAAAATTAAACTATGGTTATTTTCCTGAGTGAAGGTTTATTAGACCATGATATTTACTTAATTCCACATACCTCTCCCTATCTTCCACAAAAGGCATGTAAAAGTTTGATAATCAGAAAAAGAATTGTTTGAAAAAGATTGTGTCTTTTCGAGGTCTTTGCCCTAAATATACGGGATGCATTATGAGACATTTTCATTTCCTACAGAGAGATTTCGGCCTGCTGGCCCCTAGCATATCATCAAAAATAATTGACTGAAAATGCAATCCTTAGAGCTTTATTACCTCTATTCTAGCATCTGTGGCTCACAGCAGGGAAACTGATGCTTAGGTAATTAAAGGGCACCTAACAACCTGATCCCCGGCATCTTTAACACTCATTGTAATGTGAGAAAGAGCTTATGTCCCAGAATAAAACCAGAAGATAAAAAATTTACTTGATTTTAAACAAATAACATGGAGGTTTTCACTTGTTCTCAGAAGTATTTTTGGTGTTTAGTCTGGAACTAGTCAACCCTTGTGATGAAAAACATGCAGTCTCTTCTTCACCGTTAACCATGGATTCAAAAACAGAAGCCCCCAAAGTAGTAATCCACCACTAATCTGATAGGCAACCACAGAGCAGTAACTTTGTTGAGATTCAAATGCCACCTGTCCCTTACCCCAGATGCTTTCTGAACACTGAGGATATGAGCACTCTTGGATGTCAGAAGTCTCTAGAATCTGGTTTGGAAACAATCTGTAGCTTCTCCGTAGTTCTCACTCTACCTGCATCCCAGCACTGACACCCAGGGAGACCTTCTTTGCCCCCCCCCCCCGCCCCCGCGCAGTGGAAAAGAGAAGTCCTGTTCTCTCTTGTCACACTGTTAATATGGGAATACAGTAAGACCCAGTATTCTTAACACGCTTGCACTTTGATCTCCCAAAGCCACAACTCCATGCTCCTGCAGAGTCCTCTGGTGTTCAGAAGCATGTCCAGAACTGGTTCGCTATGTCATGGTGCTGTGTAGCCTTGACCACTGGTGCTTAAGCACCTACTCACCTTGTGACTCATGACCATGTTGCCATGAGCCCTCAAGGAAAGGTCTCTTTCCTCTTGGCCTTGAAAACTTTCTGCTGAGACTTTTTTCTAAAAATGGTACCAGTTGCCCCTGGTACAACCTCTCCCACATTTTCACTAAAAATATTTATACACTTAAGAGGTGAAAATATGCCACCTCCAAAACTAGCACAGATGTTCAACCTAATGTCATGACTTGGGGAGGATGAGGAAATTCAAGTTCAGATGGGTCTATCTTGCTTTTTTTAATGTCACACTATAACAAGTGCTTCTTGGTGATGATATTAATACTAAAATATGCTTATTCTACCAGGAACAAATTATGAATGTAGAATAGCTACCATATTTTTAATGGACAAAATATTTTTAAAGTTCATCTTGAAGAATAAACACTTGAGAAAGACTAAAGACATTTTCAAAAAGGAAAATAATGATGCCAACTTACCAGATACTGTAGTCAGATGAACTGGAATAAAACTACAAGTATGTACTTTAGTACATACTGTATTTTGGTATAAGATTTAAAAATTGGCAGCTTTAATAAGTTCAGGAACAATGGATTCTTCAGTAAATGATGTTGGGTGTTATTGGTTTAAATGGTACTTCTCTTAATTACAATTTTTGAAATATATCTTAAAAATTTTTTTCCTTTTTCTTTTTTTTTGGGGGGGGTGAGAATAAAATATCCTAGAAGAAAATTTAGTTAAACTTGTGTGGGCCGTTGAGATGCAAAAGGATTTTCCAAGCTTTAAGACAAATTAAAGGATGAGAAGAATGATGGGTTTCAATGCAGAAAATATTTTAAATTGTTAATGCCATTAGTGTTTAAAACCATTGTAAGCAAAACTGAAAAGCAAACAGAAAACTGAAATGATTCAATTATATTACAAAGCTATAGTAATCAAGATAATATAAAATTGGCATTAAAAAAGACACATAGATCAATGGAACCGAATAAAGCCCAGAAACACTGCTCCCATGTATGATTGCTAATTAATGACAGAGGAGTCAAGAATATACAAGGAAAAAGATATTCTTCAACAAATGGTATTGGGAAACCTGAATGGGAACATGCAAACGAATGATAATGGATCCACCTACAACTCAACACCAAGACAACTCAAACTGTATTGAATACTTGTATAAAAATGTAAACCATAAAACTCCTGAAAGAAAATGTAAATGTATAGTTTTTATCAGTCTTGGCAATGAGCTGCAGTTATAGTGAAAAACTAAAGTATTTCAGTTTATTGTGTTGGTGTTCTCCCACGTTTTTCAGGAAAGATTCCTGCTCCCCATCCAAACCATCAGCAATGATGGTTTAAAATGATAGCATCAGGAGCTGAACTTGAGAAATTGTGGAGAAACTATGTCCACAATTAGCACAAATAGAAATACTGGTACACTGGTAATAACTGCAATGCAGACTGACAGCAGATCTTTGAACTCCTGATGTCATCCACCCTGAGAAACAGTGCAGTTACTACAGCTGCAGGTAGGAGGGCCCTTCTTGCCCTTTACTACAGAGAGGCGCCTAGTGATGCAGATTTGGAGATAGGATCATCTTTTGACTCCTCCATGGAAGTGATAGTTTATAGTAACAATATGTTCTGTGGAGTCTGGAGATCTGGGATTGTGAGTTTTCACGATTTCATTATTCTAACAGTGTTTGTAATTACATGAGCCCTTATAATGTTCTGGAATATTTTAGTGCACTTCTCTGAGGAAGAATTCTGTTTATGGGCCTGGAAACAAAGGTCCAGGTCCCAACAAGGACACATGGGGGAGGCTGACAATGAGCCAGCCTGGCTGTCTCCAAACCCCAGAGTTCTTTCTCATCAGCATGCTGCACTCACTGTCACTAGAATCTCTAGACTGAGGGTCAGGACCCTGGCGTCTCTCAGTTTGGCCAAACCCTGGAAAAGTGCATTAAACAGAGAAACCTGTCAGAAGTTCTGTTCCCAAAACGAATGTTTCAGTGATCCAATATTTTATTTTAATATGATACCTACAATTTCACAAATTGTATGTTTGGCTCCAGTGGTTCTTTCATACCACCATTAGTTCAAGTGACTGCTTTAATGTTTTAAGGCACTCATTTTTCCGTCAGGGATCGCTGTACCTTTTGGGGGAGCAAAATCTTTTGACTAATTGTCCAAAGTCCTATGATTAATCTTATTTCTTCTTGAGAAACTCAGGCATTATCAATGAGTCATCAGAAAAGTTCATAGTCTTAAAAAGCAATACATGAAGGTTTTTAGTCACATATCTGCTTACTAACCTCTTCCACTCCCAGGTCCTCGAGTTACTGTCCCAAAGGCTTCATGTACTCCTGCCAAATAGCCCCCAGCTCTCCTGACTTTCACCTCCATGTCTTTGCTTATGCAGTTCTTTTATCCCAAAAAGTTTTCATTTTTTTGCCTAATCACTGGCTATACTTTTGTCAAGCTCAGGTTGTTCTTGGCATTGAGAAAGACAGATCTATAGAGGTATGGAGGCTAAACATGTTGACTTTTTACCATCTGGTTGCCACTCAGAACTCTCCCCTGGGATGTCGAGTAGGGGCCGAGACTCAGTAAGCATCCATTTCCCCATCTGTGAGAAGGGTCAAAGGAGAACCTTTGATAAGAAATGTGAAGCATTTTGGAGTCATTAGAATCTGAGTCACTAAAACAGAGGTGGAGGCTGTAGAGGGTCTGACCCTATGCATGTGCAGGCATGTGCAGGCATGCTCAGACAATCCACCTCCAGGAAGAACTTGAAATACAACTGGGAGCCACAGACCACCCAGATAGAAGCTTGACCAATCACTGCTCGACAAACTTTTCAACCATCAAAATTGCACTGGCTGAAAATTTAATTTACACTTGCTAACCTGAGTGTAACTAGCTTTCCTTTTTGTGCTTATAAGCACATCCCAATTCTAGCAACTTGGCACATAACTTAAGCACTCCTTAGGTGCATTCCCCAGGCTGCAGTCCTAATAGAAGCCCTAATTAATCTACTGTGTGGGTAAAACACCACAATCTCTGTGCAGTGCTGTGCAAATGTCAGCTACTGGGTACAGTTAGCCCAAGGGCTAAAAGCCCAAGTGACACAGGCATTTCTTTAACACCTCCCTCCCAAATAATGCTTGCAGTTTTGCTTTTAGCCAGGCCTCTTTGATTCTGGGATGACACCTTCTACATACAGCAGCTATTGGGTTTCATGTGACCCCCTTTACCAATTAACAGCACACAGCTCAGCTCTTGGTGAGTGGTAGCGCTGACTCTTACTGGGAAAAGACATTCCTCATCACTCCCTTCCTTACAGCCAAGCTGAAGTGACTGCCCTTATTTATAGTTTTGTCAATCTAAATAGAGAGATAAACCAAAGCAGACTCAAATTTATCAAAAAAAAAATAGAGGAATAATGCTAATAATAGAGGAAATGCAATTCAGAACTTGCAAAGCTATCAGCAGCCATTTAATGATTTGGGGTTGCCTGTATTTATGGGTAGGGAAGGTAAAGAGAAGAGGATTCAGTTAGCACCTATTAAAATAAAAAACAAAGACCAATCCTGAAAATTCTCTGAGCAGACAAAACCGTTCAACTATATAAACCTTAATTTACCTTATTTTGTGAGGTAAATGTGAACTGGGTGTTTTCGCATCCTTCCGGAACCATAAACAAAACTTCCCGGGGTTGGTAGGAGGTAGCATCTGACCAAAAGTCTTATCATTAAAGAAAATGCTAATACTATCACCAGCCACTATGGAAAATAAGCAGTCACTGTTTTCTCATTATATTGTTTGGAAACAATATATCCCTGGGCTTAGTGTTTCCTGTTCACAAGCCATCCTTCATGTGTGCACAGCAAACCTTCGTCAGTTCTTACTTTGGTGATTTATTTGGTTTACTTTAATCACTTCTGGATGTTTGCTAAGTCAGAATTGCTTTTGAGAGCACATTTGTTGGTTCAAGGATGGAGAGAGATTCTTGGTGAAAGTCATTGGCTGAATTTAGCTTTTTGCAAATCAGAAAACTTAAGTATTTATCACTCATCCAGTTTTTTCCACTGAGGGCATCTGTGTGAGAGTTTCCATTTTACGTCCTCTGGTTGCATTTTATATGGTGATCCTTTCCCAAATCTACTGCTTCTGCACTAGCTCTACAGAACAGTGGCTCTGCTACTATTGTCCATTTGTGCTTTTCCTTCTTTAGACTGTCAGCTCTTCTGGGACAGGGGCTGTGAATTTTAGCTCTTCATATCACATGCATCGTACAGTATCTGATACTCAGCAGCAATTTACTAAATAAAGGAACCATAGAGGTTTTTTCTTTCCTTTATTATCTTTTTCTACCTTGATGTCAATTGGTTTTCATGTGAGTTCAAAAAGGCAGAAAATGCTTTAAGCTGAAGACAGAATGAAATGACTTTTCCAAGGTCAACATTAAATTAGTGACAGAGTGTAGGCTTAATCGTAATTGTCTAAGTCTTTATAGAGTGCTCTCTCAGGAAAGACTGAGGAACATATGGATGATGAGCACAGGATTTGGAAATAGTCAGATGGTATTTAAAAATCTCCCTCTCTATTCAGCAGCTGTGACCTGGACCAAGTTATGCCTCAAATAACTGTTTCCTAGTCCTTAAATGTTGGTAGGGTAAAGGATTTGGTCAGGCTTTTCCTGCCATTAGCCTCTATGACCAGCATTGATGATACTGTGCCCTCCCCATGGCTGTACATACCCAGTCCAGTGGGTGTGCGCATGTGTGAGTGAGCATGCCTGGGCTTAGGAGGAAAGGATAAAAAGGCAGCATCACCTTAGGATGAGAGAGCAGGTGAGAGCACAGGGGGAGGAGAGAGGTGAGCATGGCAAAAAGTGAATGTGAAGAAAATGAGAGAGACAGAGGGAGAGAAAGAGAGAGCAAGAGAGAGAGAGAGCAAGAGAGAGAGAGAGAGAGCAGAGAAAGTAAAGATTCCTGGGAGGTTGTGGGGCTCTCCTGATTCGTGGCCTCCCTGGCCCTGGTCCTGCCTTTCCTAGTATGTCTATGTAATAACTGCTAGAACCAATAAAGAACCTATCAAGAGCCTGATGACTACACTGCAGCTGACGTCACAAGCAGGATGCTTGTCCAGCATAATCATAGTGCATATTTCACAGGGCAATCCATCCTGGACTCATGGTGAGAGCTGAATGCCCAGCCACCATTGTTACCAGGAGGAAAATGCAGTTCCTCATTATGGTACAAAGCCAAATCCCACTTGGCCATCTTCAGTGAGCCTAAGAGAGCCAGTCCACCTGTGAGTCGGTGTCAGTGCAGTCCCCCAGAGCAGTGACATGGGTCACTTAGCTGTGGAGAAGGAAAGGGCACTGTGTGTCACTGTCTTCCTGGCAGGCTCAATGGCATGAGAAGGGCTCTCCATCTCACAGAACCCAGTGGTACTGTCCCAGTGATTTAGCTGATGCAGGGCATGGACAGTTTCTTTCTCTAACAGATTTCAAGTTCATCTTTATTGCTGCATTTTAACTTGGAGAGGGGGTGGAGGGTGGGAATCACTTGTCAAGACTCATGGGAAAATGAGACATCAAATAATCTCAAAGAGAATGATACACTCTTTTGTTTTCGCAAGCAGTCAAGGATTTGAAACGAACATTTGTCCTAAAAGAAGGACAAAGTAAAGTCATTAAACTGGACCAGAAATTAAAGTCGTTAAACTGGACCTCTGCAATCTAGTAAAAGAGGCTTTGCACATTCTTCATTGGTTTGACTCCTAGTTAAGTATCAGACTGGATGGGAAATTTCAAAGTGAAAAAGATAAACTCTGTAGCCCTCAAGCAAATATTACATAAAAGGAAACTGAGAGATGAAGAAAATATTCTAAGTTCCAACAGAAGCCTATGGGAGCTGAAGACTGCTGTTCAAAGGACAGAAAGGAGCTGGTGTGGAATGAGGTAGGGGGAGGGGGCAGAGTTGGTGACTGCCTGAAGGCGAAGCCAGAGCACCTCTCACTACTGGGGAGGCTGAGGAAGGTCTGGGGCTACTCCTGACAGGGTGAATACAGCAGGGAAGGACGAGGACTGCGCGGAGCACAGGTTGGTCTGGGCTCCAAGAAGAGTCCTTCAGCAGCAACAGTGAGTAGGTGGGTTTCAGGTGGGGAAACTAAGGCACAGAGACCTTTGGAAGGGTATTTTGCTTCAAGAATCAGAAAACTGCAGATACCCATTCTCATTAGTGGGTTTATGCTCAGTTATGGAAGTTGGTCCATATAACCTCACTGCTGTCCAACCATTTGAATGCTTCATCAAAACACAAACTACAGAAAACTGCTAGAGGAGATGAAAGACCATGCAATGTTCAGTCACAGTTCCTCTGCCCAAACAACCGAAGCAGAAGACAACGAATAAGTCAGTAACATAACATAGTCAAAAGAGCCATTTGTTGGACTGGGCGCGGTGGTGTTTGCCTTTATAATCTCAGCCTAGGAAGAGAGGGCGAGGTTAGGAATCGCTTGAGTTTGTAGGTTCGAGTCTTGTCCCCGGGCAACATAGCAAGACCTAGTCTCAAAACAATAGATGGGTGTGGTGGTGCGCGCCTGTACAGCTACTTGCGAGGCTGAGGCTGGGGATCTGGGGATCACCAGAGTTCGCGGGATCTCAGATCAGATCCAGGATCTGGACTACTCAGATCTGATCCCGGATCAGAACTACCCCAGGCAACATAGCGAGACCTAGTCTCAATAAAGCTAAAAACAAAAGAGCCTTTTGTTTAAATGCCCCTCATTTGTTTCTGGATATATGGATTGAGCAAAGCACAGGTTAAAAGGCAGGTGGAGGATTCCCTAACCATCAACCCTTCAGCTTTTAGCTCCATTGACTAGAACACTGCATTCTCACCGGAGGAGATGGTGAGGGAAATATGAGACAGGCACAACATGCAAGTCAACCTCCATAATCTGCTCAGGTTTGAAACCTTGAACCCAGTCACATGCCCTGTGGGTCCTCGTCCTGTTACTGGGAGGGAAACAGAAATAAACGCCAGGGTGATGTGAGTTTTCTTTACTCTGGTAGTGTTGGTGGGTTGAAATTTTGCATTTGTGTTTCCTAAGTTAACAGAGTTGTTACTTACAGTGGCCTGGGATTCCAACTGGTGCTTGTCTAGCTTTCTGATAGTTTGTGTTTTTACCGTCAAAGAGAATTGAGTTTCAGGTTGCAAAGAGGCTTCTCAAAGAAAATCGAAGATTCTCAACAATTTTCCAAGAAAATCCAGGGTGAAAGATATAGACAAAGCAGGCAGCGATCACTGGAACACAGGGTTCTTCAGATGGTGTCTAGCAACTACTTCTGCGTAACCTTCCATGCCTGGAGGAACAATTGCAAGGCACCAGAACAATAAAATTGAATGTGCTTTCCACCGAGTGTGCTGCATAAGCGCTCCAAATGAGTTTTATGGATTCAGGAGACATGTTTAGTTATTAAAGCAATGTGGGGTTCACTAAATAAAGTGATTAACTGATCCAAGAGAAGTTAACCTTCACATTAGAAATTTATTTAAAGCAGTAACAGTTCCACAGCATGAAAGATATTCAAATGGCATCTTCTACTCTGGACATACAATTCCTCTAAAAATTGGTATGGCAACTTTTACCCTGGAGGGCTCTTAAAAATAAACTGAATAATCATTTGCATTTATCACAGAAAATAGGAAGCACCAGAAAACTATCATTCTCCCCTCTTCTCCAGATCCCCCTATTGAGTTATAAAATACTTGGAATCCTACTACTAACAAGTTGTTTTTTGGGGTAAATGTCTAGGAAGTCTAGTTTGGGGAACAAGTCTCTTTGGAAGAAACATGCAGTTGTTTCCCGGTCTGGGCTCATCCTGCACTACACCTACTTCACCACTAGATGTTGGTCTTGCTGTTTTGATAACTGGTTTTACCCTTCAGAATGAATGTACTTAAAAATGTACTTAAAAAGTACAGGTACTTTTTTAAGATGTAGAAAATATCTTCTTAAAATATTCAATTAATATGTTGAGTTTTTAAATAAATATCAGAATTTATAACTGTGTGGAAGACAGTATAAAGACTCAATCAAAAACTTCCGGTCAAAGCTTTTCTGCTAGAGCTTCCTGAAGCTCAACTTAAATCTTCCTTTAGAGCCTGTGCATAAGGTATCTGGATGATTCTGTGGGTTTAATGGAATCTGGAATTCTGATTAAAAAATCCTATTGAGTTTGCAGATTTGCCCAGATGCTAAGGTCTTTTATTTATCACCTCGAGGTTTGAAATTAACTAATTGTACTTAAGTACTCTGAATTAAGTTGATCTCATTTAGTTCATTTAATGAGCTTGTCTTTTGAATTTTTTCCTGCTTCTTTTCAGTCACCAGTAGACTGAAGAGATATATCAACAATAAAATGAATATGTCCCTTGATTTTTTGTTGTTCTGAATGTTTAGTTCATCAGGATAATGCCTGACTTACTACATCTGTGTAGCTCTAGGAAATCCTAACTGGAGAAAGCTCAGGACAAGTTAGCAGGACAGTTTGGAAGGAAAGAGTATCATTTAAATATAAATTTCAGTTACTTTTAAATGTTAACAGGCAAGTTCATAGTTTGGAAACTAGTGTTGCGTTTTTATAACCAAGACAGTTACTACGCAAAATAAAAATAATATACTTTTAACTACAAGGAAATTAAATTAAGTCAGTTATACTTAATGAGCTTTTGGGGAGTCAAGTTCAAAACTTTGAAATTAAACTAACAGAAAAGCTATCAAACATTATCTACATTTTACTAGCCAAGTAATATAAAGTAGCTTATATATATTATTTTCTTTAACCCTCCCAACATATCCATATGCATACAGATAAGAAAATAAAAAACCCAGTATAGTTATTTGTTTGAGTCTCTCCTCCACCCTAAGTTGTAGAACTCACTTGAATGGAAGACTTCTCTACTTGAAATCCAGGGCCCTAACCCCTATCACAAATGAACACATGGAGATCTTTGAGGAAATGATATAACTCAAACACAAACATGCTTATAACTGCTTGGTGGAAAAAAACTGTCACCTGACAGCACTGGATACTTTGCTCTGACTAAATTCAGAAATTAGTAAATCTGATAATCTTAGGCACCAAATAATAGAAATGCATTGTTTGGAAGTTTCAAAATGTAAGAAAGAGCAAATGGAAATTAAGCAAACTTGAAAATTCAAATGAGGGAAGGAAAGAGAAAAAAAACACAGAAAAGGCAGAATAAGGAGAAAGCATAAGATAAAATGATAAAAATAAATCCATGTGTATCAGTAATTATAAAAGATGTAAATAAGTTTGAGTAATTATTTAAAAACCAGAGTTTGTCAGATTGGTTAAAAAAGAACAAAACCTAGTTATCTTCTCTTTATGAGGGATGACTAAGGCATAAAGAATATAGAGACAAAATAACAAAACCAACTACCAGCAAGATGCAGCAATTTTGCACAGACATGACAGTCTACTAATGTAGGTTGAACTGTGTGTGTATAAAAGAAAAAGTCTATAAGAAGAACTCACAGTTCCAGTCTTTACTGGTTCGTTTTCATTGATTTGATCCGAAAATTCACTTACCAAACTTGGTTTAATGGATATATATTTATGAAGCTATACTCACCAAACAGAGGATATACAGTCTTTCCAGTGACCCATTCAACATTTATAATGTTGACCAAATGCCAATGTTAACAAATGTTACAACCAACAAAAAAATCATACAGATTCTATTCTCTGACCACAGTGTAAATAAGTTAGAAATCAATGACCAAAGGGTCAATGAAAAACTTTGACATTCAAAAATGCAAGGATCAGTGCCCCCCCCTTTTTTTTTTGGTAAAACTGCAAAGATAACTAATCTTTGAGTCAAAGAATAAACCACAGTGGTACTCAGAATGCTTTGAACTGCATGATAATGAAAATTCCTCAAAAGTCACAAATACTGAAAAAGTGGGTATCACCAATACCAATCATTTTTAAATAACATTGAAAATGTACAATATACAATTGTACATTTGTATGTAAAAACATAACTTCTTAATTTCTTAATATTTACTTAAGAAGAAATAGAGAAACTTAATGGTCCTGTAACCCTAAGGATTTTGATTTTCTCAATTGTTAAAATTATACCCAAAAGAACAGCATATGAAGATAATGTTATAGGTAAGTTTAATTAGACACCCAAGAAACAGTCCAACATAGAGCTTTACCAAACTCACTAATCACTGCCAAGTAATGTTGTGTTGCTAAATCACATTTGACTAGCCATCACCAGTTCATGGACATTGGAATTGAGTCTATGCTTTGGCTATTATGAATAAGATTGCTGTGAATATTCATGTACAAGTTTTTGTGTGGAGATACATAAGTTTTCATTTTTAAAGGTAAAGTCCTAAGAGTAGAATTGTGTTAACTCTGCTTATTATTTTGAGAAGCTGCTAAACTGTTTTTCTAAGGTTCCATTTTCTCCACATCAATGCCAACATTTGTTGACATCTGTCTTTTATTATTATATCCATTCTAGGTGGTGTGTAGTGATATCTCACAGTGATTTTGATTCATTCTTTGCAAATGATGAATGATGTTGAATATCTTTTCACAGACTTATTAGCCACTCATTTATGTTGTTTGGAGAAATGTCTGCTTAAATCTTTTGTTCAAGTCAATGTTGTTCTTCAAACTTTTTCACTCCCATAGACTCTGGAGGAATTTTGGAAATCCATAAGCCCTTCTTTTGGTTTAAACGTGATACCTAAATTTTTTGGTAGGTTTTATTTTATTTTTCTCTGGGGAAGGTTAACTAGATGCAAAAATGTTAAAATTTCCAGTGTACTTTAAATATAAACATTTAAAAATAAAGCAAAATTAGTATATATCAAATGGAATAGAAATTATACCAACATTTCAGCCATCACTATTCATTTAAAAAAAATAAAAGCCTTAAAAAGTTCTTTTGCCATCACCAATTTTTCAATTCTTCTTTTTCCTTGAATTTCTAGTTCCATTATTCTTTCCTAAATTACTTTATTCCTAATACATATATATTAACATTTAAATAATATTCTATTACTCTCTTTTGTTATGAAAATAGATATAAGGACAAATTAATTTATGCCATGTATTCATAATCATCTAAGTATTGCAAAGTTTTCTGAACCGGATTATAATTACAAATACTATTAGTATAGTACTGCTCAAAACAAAGCTATCTTAAACATGTTAATAATTAATTATCAAAATAATGCATAAACATTTACTTGGAATGCATATCTTAATCTAAGAATTCATGAATGAGTAGTACTGATTCCTACAGTGAATAATAAAGCAATTGTATTCCACATTAAATATATATACCTAAAAAGTAGGAAATTGCTGAGATACTTTTTAACCTAAGTATGTAACTATATAAATAAATATTTTAAGTAATCAGAGAGAGCAGCTTTTATGTTGTTTTATATTGTGTAGATAATGTTACTCAATTTCTGAACTCTTACTAGATTTTAAGCCAAAAGGCAAATGTTGACCTGTTATAAAAAATGTTTTAATGATCTATGAACTAATTTGTTAAGAACATCTTTAATTTTGTTAAAAGCAAAGAATTGAAAAATAGCTTGCATAAGGATTTATTTCTGGATAATTAAAATAACTAACTCATTTATGAGAAATAGACCAAAAAAGATTTTTCTAAGTCTTATCAAATATCTAATTTTATCTGCCCACTATTGCCTAGAGCCACCTTTTTTAAGTCATTATACTTAGAAAGGTTTCCAATAACAATATATTCAATTTTTACAAATCTTTATCAATACCATGTTAAAAAATCTTATCACCTTATTTTTCTTTGTGACTTAAAATGATTTTTTTTCAAAACTAATTGTTGTAGATTTAGTTCATTCAATTTATGGTGAAGGTAGGAAAAGAAAATTAGTGCACATTTACAAGCAGACAGATGTTGCAGAAGACTACATGTAGCCACTGGGGATTTGGGTTCGAGAACCCCTTGGAAAGTCCTCTGCTCCCCAGGAAGACACATGGCCCAATATGAGGATGCTCAAGTCCAGGAACAGAGACTTCAACCTCAAATCCAAAGCTTTCCCCACTCTTTGTTCTTTCCCAGAACTATACAACTTCTTGAAATTCTCCATAGAAACGTCACATCCAGAAAATTTAGTTTTTTGAAAGAGACAGCTGTGTTCAGCTGAGTTTGATGACTTTTTCCCTTTTCATAAAGTAACAGCAGACTCAGACTCAGCTCACATCTAGGATAGTTACTGCAGTAATCCCTAGAAACTGTGGGCATGTCCTCTTTCTAAGCCCAGAATCCATAGTATAGGGAGAAACCAGTCATCTACTACTCCTCAGTTCCCTGGACATGAAATTCAAAATTGAATCCAAGATAATAATGGAAATGAACCTAATACTTGCTTTGTTCCAACACCCAATCCTGAAGTGAGAATAAGAGAAGCATATAATTTTCTCTTTCTTAACACATGAAATGAAAAGATCAGAAAAAATGCAAATTCTATTGTGTTAGGTCACTAGGAATCAGTTTTACTGATGAAAACACTGACTGCCATCAGCTATTACTAGTTTGACTATGTAGGAGAATGGGCTTAATGAAAATAAGCAAACACATATTTCCCAAAACACTTCAATTAGTAGCATGTCCTTTCTTCCTTCCTGGCATTGGCTCAACTTGTCTTTCACTCATATCTGAACTAAGTAATTAGCAAGTATCTGTTCCTGTATGTTTTGAGCTTTCTTGACCATGCAGGGTCAAGCTTTCTTGACCATGCAGGGTGGTAATGCTCCCTGGTCCTAGCTTATCAAATGTGTTTCGTCTTTCCAGTCAGAGAACCATAGATTGGCCAGAGATACCACCAAAGTCAAGGTGAGCTCAGAGGTCAAGTGGCCTGCTACATGTCACTGAGTTGGACCTGAAGCAGCCTCTTGCCTGTTTAGACAGCTCAGAATTTCACATGAAGCACAGTGTTCCACCCATTTATACATCTACGAGACTGAGGACAGAACTGTGCAGCTTAAGTAATTTTTCTAGATTTGGGGACCAATTTGGATGAAGATTTTATTTGGACAATGTCTAAAGTATTAATCAATGCAATAGGCCAAAACTTTTTTGGCATAAGGAAAACACTTTGCAAATTGAAATATCCCAGGCCTTCTCAAAAGCATATCTGCTATGTTAATGTGATTTGGTAGTGCAGCTTATTAAATTTGTAGGATAAAGTGACACTGGAAGGTGCAGGGAATCTTTTCAGTGTGCTTTTCTCCTCTTCCAGATAATACAATAATAAAAGCAATTGCTCGTTAGAAATGTCTTCAAGGCTGTATCTGGAGAGAGATGCTCTAATGCAATTTGTTCTTATAAATTATTACAGAGATGGCTATTTTTGGAGTCTGCTAATGAAGCAGAGTGTTGACTTATTTGGTTTGTATCTGTGTGCTCCATGTGGTGACCATTATATGGATTACTTTCTTGCATGTAACTTGAGCATCCTCAACTGATTTTTGCAATATTTTTACATCAATATAAAAATACAAACTTTGCAGGAGAAACAAGAGCAAAAGATCTCGCTTTCATAATAGCTCTCAAAAGCATCCTTTCACTTTGTTATGGCAGGAAGTGTGATAATTTAGACAGACCTTGTCCGGGCTGTGTGACCTTGACCAATACACTTACGCTCTCATTTTCTTCTTGATAGAATAAAAATAACATTCATTTCCTTAATGTACCATGAGAATCAAGTGGCAGGCACAATATGGCTGAGTTATTCAGTTTAGGCAGACCAGCTTAGGCTTTAGTCTAAACCTGAACGTCCACCTCTTTAAAGTGAATATGGCTTTAATAGACAATCACTGAGATGTTATGATGATCAAAAAATTATCCAAGCAAGTGATTTTATGCAGTGACTGACACAAAATTATTATTAATATCATTGCACACAATCATGTTTAATAAATGCCTTCTTAAATTACAAGATTATGACTTTATTGTCCATCAATCCTCCTTAGGTTTGCTTAGCTGGTGAGTCTTCAATTTTGCTTCTTCTCTTTCAATTTCCTACTCTATTTGATTTTTTTCCCCATTTAGCACCTTCTGGGTGTATCAGAACAATGCCTATCAAGGCACACAATTTCTTTGACCAAAGTTCTGGTTGGAGAAACACCCCAAAATAAAGCTTTGGGATTCTTCTGTGATTAAAATCCTGCACATCCAGAATCACTTGGTTGTGAATGATATGGGTTGTATTCCAGGTATTTCATGCCATGCAAGTAAAAGCCTTTGCTCTGGGTATGATGAACTCAACTCTGGGTACTGGGAATATTTTGCTACTAGTCCTGCCCACCATTCTGGCTTCTTCTCTGACCATCTATTACTTTATCCCAGTGACACTTACTGTCTTTCTTTCTTCCCTCTCTTCACTGATCAAGGTCTGGAAGACACCTCCTCCATCTGCTTTCTGTTCTATCTTAGTTATAAAGTACCAACATCACAGTTTTAACCCTTACTTCTTTCACTAATAGGCATTTTAACAGTGATCAAGTAAGTCTAAGGAGATGAAACTTGATTTGAATAGTTAGGAATCAAGAATGCAGTTTGAAAGTGAGAAACAACTTGAATTTCACTTTTTTTCCCTGGTACCAAGAAGGGATCTGTAGAAAAGGGTGGCTGAGTGCTTATGAAAATTATAGGCTTTAAAGGGAAAACTCTCAGTGAACATGGTAACAGGGACCCTGGGTTTTAGCCTTGGTTTCTTTGGTCCAGTAGACCTAATTTGGGATAAATCTCTGCAGACCTCCTAGCAGCCTGGCCAGCGGGTTCAGTTCTGCTGTGCAGGATAGCTGCAGGGATCCAGGAGCAATTTGGTACCAGGAAATGTTTCAGAAATGTCATCTCTCCGTGCCAGTTCCACTACTATCATATCAGTTGTGCAATCATTTCTTAAGAATTACCGAAAAAATGTTAAGAGTAATAAGAAAAAGAAAGTGGAAAAGCAGATCTCATTTCTGGTTACTAAGATTCCCCCCCCCCCACAGAGATCCTGCTCTGTTTAGAGGCAATGTCTAAGGCTAGTAGAAAAGGCGAAAGATTTATACGATCTGAAGAGAAACCAGAGTATTCTAAGGCTAGTAGAATGGAGAGAGAGTAAAAGGGTTAACAATCCATGCTGAAAAAGGGATGACCAGAGCAAGGCTGAGATCTGCCGCAGATAAAGAAACTGGTAGAGGACTTAACCAAAAACATTTATTAAATTCTTTTCCATTTCCAATAGTCGATGAAGAATAGCATGTAACCCACCGACTTAACAATGCTATTTAAAAGATGGGACATTGATTTATTACTGAATTGAGCATAGTGTTGGGAGATTTTAAAACTATTATAGCAGATTCAAATAACAGACCAGAAGCACTTATATTAGAGATTAGGTTAGAGAAAATAAATGAAAGTCTTTTTTTCTGTTTAAAAAAAAAAGCCACTGCAAGATTGCCAAAAATACTTGATGCAATATTGGGATGAACTAACAGAAGTACAGTATCTGCTCATCCTTAGAACAATAGCAAGATTATCTACTTTGCAGAGCTGCCGTGAGGGTTAAATATGATCCTTCTGGCTCAGTAACCAGCCACGAAAATGTTGACTCAACTCCACACCAACCTCTCCCTTTTCTAAAAGCATAGCAACTATTGCTTGTAAAATTCTCTGTGATCTCTCCCCAGGTTAGACTTTAATATTTAACTGTTGCATAGTTCTGCAAAATTTCATGTGTGTGGGTTTTATCTATTTAATTTTTAAACGATTTGCCATACATTTGTATTTATGTAATTTAATATCATATTGCATTTTTATAAACATCCATATTTATAAATATGTATTATATATGATCTATAGCTTTCTCCCTTGATGTAAAATTTACATTCACGGAAATACATGTATGCTGTCATATCCAGAGATTCGATAAATGCATGCATTTGCACAAACCAAACTCCTCAAGACCTAGAACAATATCATCACCCCAGATCATTCCCTGTGTCTCTCCCAGTCACTCCCCACCTCACATTCCTTGAGAAATGAATGTCTGATTTTTCTCTTTCTAGTATAGTGCTTTAGAATTTCATGTAAATGGACTAATACTGTCTGTATCCTTTTCTGAAATAGCTTTCACTCAGTATCAGGATACCATTTTTGAGTTTTATTCATGTTGGGTGTATCAGTAGCTGATCTTTCTATGGTGCTCAGGTATTTTTCAGGTGCTTTGGAGACAGGAATGATGCGATAGCTCCTTGTCTTCCTTCTCCTCAGCCCCGTGGAACTCTCAGAACTGTGCACATCAAAAGTGTCCCCTGACCCTGGGGACTCAAGGAATGAATGAACATAGGAGATATTTTCACCAATTCGTAAGCCATTCAGATACAATCAAGTTTCACTTTTCTAATGAAGCCTCTTATATGTTCAACTTACCAAACACCAACGTTAAGTGTCCAGGTGTCAGAAGCCTGCCTGCTTTACTGAAGGAGTCCGGGATCCGCCCATTGGCAACTCTGCAACCGCATTTGCTGCATTCCTGCAGTCGTGCCTCGCTGGCCAGAAAGTGAACTGCTGCCCTGGCTGGGCTCCAGCCAGCATATGAAAGAGCCAGCCTCGGGCTTTGTCTCTTGCAGATGGAAATGCTTATTCTCTCTCTTTGCAAACCGGTAAACCTGACAGTCCTTGAATTGATTTATTAAACCACGGTGGTAAAGGTCAGCAAAGAAGTCCGATGCCGCAGGAAATGTCTTTGAGGTTCATCACTGCTCACGTTGTGGAAGCAGCGTGTGTTTTCTTAGCTGGAAAGGCACACCCCAACACGCGGAGTCAGAATTGTTGGTTCTGACCCATATGGCTGTGACCTGCCTGAAACGACTGCCAGCGAAGCCCTGGATGTCAGCAACATACCCTCTTACCTCTGCAGCTGGTGACTGTGATTAAGGGCGAGTCACCGTGGAACAGGCCTCGAGGGAGAAAATACATTACCTAGGCTAGTTCCAGGGAGCAAGCATTTAGGGGTCTGAGCCTATCACCATCGTTTCTGCTTGGACAGCAAGTCCCTGTCACTTCTAATACTGCATGTGTCCTGAATACAAATGTGCTTTTCATCTTTAATCTATTCAAATGACATTCTCCTTCCTGCTGCAATCTGAATCTTACTTATATAGCCGCATAGCAACACTTTGTGATGCATTACTTCACAATAGCATGCTATAAAAGTAGGACAATTTTATATTACAATGAAGAAAGTTTTCATTCAAACAGATTACTCGAGAGATGGGGGGGTTGTATGATTTCTATGGTGAGGATAATATATAAAAAAATAAACTCTTTGCAAGAAATAAAGAGTACATGTATTTATGCCTTCCCCAGACTATCGTTTCTGTTGATTTTACATATTTCTTTTCAGGAAAGTAAATATTTTTAAAATATTTAATATATTTTTAAAAGGCATGATACATATCAATAGTGAAACGTTAAGTCCAGGATTTTTTTTCTTTTATTCTTTACTCTAATTTTGAAGATTGCTTCTCAAAGAAAACCTTCTTACAAGGTAGAAATTGAAGGCATTTAAATGAGAAAATGGTGGAAGTCATGAGGTGGTCAGTTAAAATAAATCTTGATAAACTAAGTTGGATTTGAGTTCATTCATTCTAGAAAAGGTATTTTGTCAGCTGATATTCAGAGCAGTGGTCAAGTGACAAGACTGGTTTGTGTCATGTTCTATGGGTTGCATCATTTAATTTTACCTGGGGACCTCTGGTTAGAGGTCATGTGGTTCATTGCTGCCACTAGCTGTCCAAATGAAACTTGGTCGGCCACAGTTTCCTCGTGCACAGGTCAGTTTCTATCAATGTCTCCCAAACACTAGGTTTGCTGCCTGCATGTTGGGCTGCAGACTGCGGCTTTAATTGTCCAATCCCACAGAGGCACAAGAAGCAAGTGCTGGTGGCTGCAGTATACATACAGAGGTAGCACAGATCACTTAGACTGCATGCAGGCAGCTTGGGATCGAAGTGCCCGTGTGAGTTGGCCAATGGATTAACCTTGCTGGACCTCAGCTGCTTGCTCTGAATCATAGTAACCATCTGCTGGGGGAGGGGCTTTTGTAATGATCAGATAATAGATGTCACACACCTGTCATATAGGAGGTGTCTGGCACATGTTCATTCCTTGCTCTTTCCTTGCACAGATAAATTGATGCAGGCTTCGCTGGCACAGATGTGCCTACTCACTAGTGACCAAGATCAACCCAACCCTCTATTCTGGTCTAAGACTGTTCTCCCAGGTCACTGGTGATAGAACTTTGATTTCCTGACCCATACGTTGATGCTTCCCATGAGCCTTATCCCTAAAGGATTTGAATTTAAACTGAGCTTTTCCACACAAATGCCAATAATCAAGTTCACAATGTCCTAAACGGTTTTAGAATAATGCAGAGGAAAGTAACCAGGTCTTATCCACCTGAAGTTTTCTATCTCTTGGCATCTGAGAAGCAAAATCATCTCCGAGTTCTAAAAGTCTTATTTTATGAGCTCAGTGGTATTGCGAATATCATTTGATTTTTAACAAAGTTTACCTCAAATGATCCTTTTGGGGATTGTAAAGATATTAGGAATAACCAGAGTGGCAGCGAGTCTACTAATGAGAACCATCAACATACTTCTGCATTTGCTTTTTAAATACATTTTATCTCCCTGGAGTGTGTTTTGTTGGCAGTTCTCAACCAAGTCCATATTGGTGGAGAACATGTTTAAAGGGGAATCGATGTTCAAATGTGTCACAAGACCCAAAAGCCATCTCCAACAGAAGTAGCAACACCTCTGCAAATAACAGGGACATAAAAAACATAAAAACATTTATGGTAAGGTGTAGAAAAAGGCAAGATTCCTTTGGGCCACAGATTCTCTAAGGTTGTTCATTGTACCTTCGCTTTGACACAGGAGCGATGCCATGTGGGCATTCAGAAAAATGCTGGGGGGCGGGGGAGGACTTTAAAATGCAGATGAATGGACAGAATATTTTAGGAGGTAGGCACTGAGCAGAAGGCTGAAGGCAGCATCACTGAAATCCACATATAAGTTGAGTTCAGGAGTCCTTCCAAGTTGAGATTTAGAGGGAATATTTAGGGGCTCTGTGAGGAGGCAGGAGCCATTAAAAAAGATGCATTCATAAATATAGTTGCTCGGCCTCCTCTCTTCACTCCTGTTCTCCAGGTTCAGCCAAGTCAGGGAAGCCTTTCATTCCCGCCTTTCACCAGGCCGGTGCACCTGTCTTCAGGTGCCCAAAGGACGCAGCAGGTGCCCATGGGTGTTTTCTCTTTGCACATCTCACTGTCTTTGCAGCCTCCTTCAGCAGCCCCCGCCTTTCTGGGCAGCCTCCTCTGTAGTCCTTAGCTTCTCCAGGAGACATGGTAGAAATGCTAATGGACTTAAGTTCTCTGAGGGTCACCTAAAACTTGGCCAGAAGGGCGCTGACAACAGGGGAATGAATTCATTAATACCCAAGGGAGTGATGTATGCAGACACAGCGAGGGTAACACAGTGTGGTTCAAACAGGGCAAGTCTTAGAAGGAATCCATTCTGTTGCTGTACATCCACATATGAGTATTTGGGAGCAACAAAACATGGCTTGTTAGGTTCTCTTCCTCACCCTCTTCCTTTCTCCCTCCCTGAGGAGCACTTTCCAGCTCTTGAATCAAAGATGAAGAAAGGAGCAAGAATATATGTAGCGCATAGAAGTCATCAGAATAAGAGCACTACCTCTTCTGTTTGGACCAAGCAAAATACAGGGGAACCTGACCCCTAGGTTTGAAATTTCACAATGACTGAACTTGGGTGGATGCAAGTGATTCCTCAATCGTGATATATTTCAACTAGCGATATGTTTCTAAAGTTGCATTATTTTGGGATGCTGGAGATTGTTTTTGAAACCCCATGCAAGCTCACTGCCGAGTCCTTCCCTCTTCCATGAAGAGAATGTGTCTCTGAATCATAGGTCTTTGGAGTTGGAAAGAGCCCAGAGGTTAGGTCTCACTAGCCTCCCTGTGCAGTGCTTCCGGGAGCAGCCCAGCTCCCAGGACCTCACCTCTCAGCATCCCCGGGAAGGAAATCTGGCATCTCCACTAGAAAGCTGTTATCACACTTCCCTCTTTGTCCTCCTAAGGGGGATCCAATACTTCCCAAACACAACAAGGCAAACTAACCTGACCACAATAGCATTTTTATTTTAAAAACTGGGACAATTAGTCTCCAAACCCAGAGAATTTTATGAGGATTAAGTGTCACATACAACTTCAAAAACATTAAGTTCTCCTGAAACGCTCCTATTCCACAAATTAAATTAAACGGAAATGCTTGCCTAGGGGGAAAAAAAAGATCTTAGGTGTCCTGTGTGAATCGCTGCAATCCTTCCTTGAAGCCGTGGGACACGTTGTCGCGGACAAAGGTTTTGATAGCCACAGGGTCCTTGTCAGCCTGTAACACGGCCTGAACCCGAGGCACTGCTAAGGGAGACCCATGGATTCCTGACAGCATCTGTCATCTTTTTAGTAATCTGTGTCGCGGGAACGGGCATCGCTAGGCCACTTTTTGTCTGTCCCCAAACACGGCTGGGTGCGCTCATCTCGGGATAATTCAGCGGCGTTGGGGCGCCCGGGGCTGGCGGCAGCAACCGCGCTCAGGAAATCGGCCACCTGCAGGGCTTGTCAAATCATCAGGTGCAAAGACACAGGTGCAAGCAGAGGGGAAGGGGCTTTGGGATGCCTGGAGTTGGTAGTGTGAAGCAGGATGTCAGTGTATCGAAGGTACAGGCAGTGGCAACAGCTTCTCCCCCTGCAGAGCGCGCTGCCACCTTCGCTGGTCAGTTTTCTCCCAGCTTAGTTTCAAACTCATTCTCCGCTGCCCTCCATCCACACGCCCGGCGCACTCGAAGCATTCCAGGCTTCGTTCGTCAGAAGAGAAAGAGAAAATCCATAAATCCTAAAAGGTGGCTACTAAATGCTACACGAATTTAGAAAAGCTAAAGCGAACACCCACCGTGCCGCAGTTCCACGCGCGTGTGTGCGTGCAGAAAAGCGGTGTGTGTGTGTGTGTGGGGGGGGGCTGGTGGGAAAACGGGGAGGTGAATTAAAGGGCCAGGAAAAGCTACCAAGAAACGTAAAACTTTGCCCACGTTCGCCGCGTACCAGTCATCTCTCAATCCCACCGCTCCCTCAAATGTGCCAGGGGCACTGCCCCCACCAAGGCGGAGGGCTGAAGGCGGGCCCTAGTGGGGAAGGGGGCGAGGAGAGCGGGGAGGGAGGGGGCGAGGAGAGCGGGGAGTGGGAAACCAGTGTGTCAGCAGGGAGCGAGAACCTGTTCCGGGGGCTAAGTCAGAGCCCTGGGGATACCGAGTCCGGGAGCAAGCACGACTGGGGGGAAAAGAGTGAGGGGACCGCAGGGCCCAGCGACAACAGAGGACCTCCGAGAAGAGTGAACTGGAGGCGAACCGCAGCGGCCCGGCTGCCCCCGCCTCGCCTTTTGCGCAGAATCCTCCCCTCGGCTGCAGCAGCTCGCGGCCCCCAATGGCCGGGCGCGCCGCGCTCGCGGCCAGGCTGCGTCAGACCTCTCCCGGCGTATAAATACAGGCGGCGGAACGGCGCCCAGCCGCACACAGCCATCCACCCTCCCCTCTCCCTCTCTCCCCCGTTCTTTCTCCTCTCTAGGTCCCCATCTCCGCCGCCAGCCCGAGGGACAGCGACCGCCACCATGAGCTCCTTCAGCTACGAGCCGTACTACTCGACCTCCTACAAGCGGCGCTACGTGGAGGCGCCGCGGGTGCACATCTCCAGCGTGCGCAGCGGCTACAGCACCGCGCGCTCCGCTTACTCCAGCTACTCGGCCCCCGTCTCCTCCTCGCTGTCCGTGCGCCGCAGCTACTCGTCCAGCTCCGGCTCCTTGATGCCCAGTCTCGAGAACCTCGACCTGAGCCAGGTAGCCGCCATCAGCAACGACCTCAAGTCGATCCGCACGCAGGAGAAGGCGCAGCTGCAAGACCTCAACGACCGCTTCGCCTGCTTCATCGAGCGCGTGCACGAGCTGGAGCAGCAGAACAAGGTCCTGGAGGCCGAGCTGCTGGTGCTGCGCCAGAAGCACTCCGAGCCGTCCCGCTTCCGGGCGCTGTACGAGCAGGAGATCCGCGACCTGCGCCTGGCGGCGGAAGACGCCACCAACGAGAAGCAGGCGCTGCAGGGCGAGCGCGAGGGGCTGGAGGAGACGCTCCGCAACCTGCAGGCGCGCTACGAAGAGGAGGTGCTGAGCCGCGAGGACGCCGAGGGCCGGCTGATGGAAGCCCGCAAGGGAGCCGACGAGGCCGCTCTGGCTCGCGCCGAGCTGGAGAAGCGCATCGACAGCCTGATGGACGAGATCGCCTTTCTGAAGAAAGTGCACGAAGAGGAGATCGCCGAGCTGCAGGCGCAGATCCAGTACGCGCAGATCTCCGTCGAGATGGACGTGTCTTCCAAGCCTGACCTCTCCGCGGCGCTCAAGGACATCCGCGCCCAGTACGAGAAGCTGGCGGCCAAGAACATGCAGAACGCCGAGGAGTGGTTCAAGAGCCGCTTCACCGTGCTCACCGAGAGCGCCGCCAAGAACACGGACGCCGTGCGAGCCGCCAAGGACGAGGTGTCCGAGAGCCGCCGCCTGCTCAAGGCCAAGACGCTGGAGATCGAGGCGTGCCGGGGCATGAACGAGGCGCTCGAGAAGCAGCTGCAGGAGCTGGAGGACAAGCAGAACGCCGACATCAGCGCCATGCAGGTACCGCGGCGCGCGGATCCAGCGCGGGCGGGGCCGGGCTGGCGACCGAGTTGCGGGTGGGGGTTGAGTTGAGAGCCCCACTCAGGCAAGGCCCGGGTTTGCCATCTGTTTGCAATCTTCTGTTTGCAGTCTGGGGTGGCACTTGGCTTCTTGCAGAGTGGAATGGGTGGGGCGCTGGGGGGAGGGGGGCTGCTCTTTGGGAAGAGGTGCTAGGTGCTGTGGAAACGCGGTTCCGCAGTGTGGCGGCCTAGCCCTGAGGCCGGGGTGGGATGTAGAGGGCGAAGGGGGTGAGCGCTCTCCATCTCTGGTCTACCTCTCTACCGTCCTACATTAACCACGAGTTGCGCTGCAGCACGGATGGAGCCAGCTGGTTGATAAGACAACTGTGAGCTCTCCTTAGTTCTGAAGAACTAACCAGCATGCTTTGTGACTCCCAGCCAAGGGTGTGCACACAGCCGTACAGCGATATCGTAATGGGTTTTGATGTTCATAGTAAACCACATCTTTTCTCTTTTTTCATAGTAAAACATTTCTTTTGTGAGCATTTCCATATCCCAAGAAGGAGAAACAATGTTGTAGATGCATAGACAATATTTTGCATAAAACAAGTTTTTCCTCATCGATCTCCTTTCTGCAGAGAAATGGATTAATTTCTCGAATATGACCTGGACAATCAATGAATGGGAACATTTTTTAAAGAAAACAAACCAGCTTTTTTTTAAAATCAGCCTTTTTATTGGTTTTTATCTTTATACTTCATGAAGCTAGACCGAGGGGGTGGGGAAAGGGTTAAAAAGAGGAGCAGTAGATATTTTTATCTAAGTCGTGCCCCTTCGTTTTATTAAACCTAGGCTTTTGCAGCTATACCACAGCAAACGGAGAGCAGTGGGGATTACCACTTGAATTTCTCTTCTCCTTTTTTGTCTTCTAATAGGACACAATCAACAAATTAGAAAATGAACTGAGGACCACGAAGAGTGAAATGGCTCGATACCTAAAAGAATACCAAGACCTGCTCAATGTGAAGATGGCTTTGGATATTGAGATTGCAGCTTACAGGTAAAATATGGGGGCAAAGGTTGCAGCCATTCATAGTGCAGTCATAGTGAAGCAGTGACCTTCACAAATAGGCCTTTGAAATAATAGTGGGTTTTTTACCTTTTCCAAGAAGCTGTTGTCTAGACAAACATGAGAGTTTAACATTGTGATGATGAGTCCCACTCTTAGTTTCCCAGTTACACTTTGATCTAATGTTTTATGATTTCTATTTTTCTGGTCACAATTCACAACTAGTGATTAGTTCGTGACAGTTCCTAACCTTGCTCTTGCTTATATGCCAGGGTTCCGTGAGGGGTGGCATTTGGGGAAGGTGAATGGTGGGCACAACACACTTCTCTGTTCCTGTTTGTCCTCCCCCCCAGGAAACTCTTGGAAGGTGAGGAGACCCGGCTCAGTTTCACCAGCGTTGGAAGCATAGCCAGCAGCTACTCCCAGAGCTCCCAGGTGTTTGGCAGGTCTGCTTATGGGGGCTTACAGTCCAGCTCCTACTTGATGTCTGCCCGCTCCTTCCCATCTTATTATACCAGTCATGTTCAGGAGGAGCAGATAGAGGTAGAAGAGACCATCGAGGCCGCCAAGGCCGAGGAAGCCAAGGATGAACCCCCCTCTGAAGGAGAAGCCGAAGAAGAGGAAAAGGACAAGGAAGAGGCTGAGGAGGAGGGGGCTGAAGAGGAGGAAGGTATGATAAGGAACAAGCCTCTGGCACCTGCCACTGTGGACTGGGTGTGGGCACGTATTAGGGGATGGACAAGCCTTATTTATGCCAAGGAAGTTTTATTCATTTATGAGTTTAGCATCTTTAATAATAACTTTATTCAACAAGCCTTTAGAAAGCACCTGATTGGCCAATGGGCAACACATAGCTCTCTCAGCAACACATAGCTCTGCTTTGCTTGGTAGTGTTGTGAAATTAATGTTTAAAGATGCCATCTTCCCCTGCTTTGCTCCTATTGGCCTTTTTAAGTGTATTCATTTAATGGAGCTATTGGTATCTTACAGAACAAAAATGAATTTTATACACAAAAGAGAAATGTTGAGATGAGAAGCAGAGCTTCCAATTCTAGAATCTCATTCTGTTGCAACAAGTTCCTGGCCATCATTTTTGGTGGCAGTTTTGGAGAGTAGAATCTGAATGATTTAGGGGAAGCCTTCTTACATTTGTATTTTCATACAAAACCTTCGCAGAAAGGTTTTGACTGGACCTTGTACATTTTCTTTTTATGTTCAAACAGCCAAGGAAGAATCAGAGGATGCCAAGGAGGAAGAAGAAGGAGGTGAAGGTGAAGAAGGAGAAGAAACTAAAGATGCTGAGGAGGATGAGAAGAAGGATGAAGGTGCTGGGGAGGAGCAAGCAACAAAGAAGAAAGATTGAACCCCCTTTTCCTTAATTATTCCAGGAATAATTCTTCCGAAATCAGGTCAACCCATCACCAACCAACCAGTTGAGTTCCAGATGCTATATGAATCATGAAGTCAATATATGTATAATGCTGAGATGACTTAGATTGGACATTAAATGTTGTGCTATGACTTTTCTCCTTATGCAGAGTACTTGTTTGCTTGCAGAGTGGCTTCCTGGCTTGCCGCCAGCCTGTGCATGGTCCACGCTTATGAGTTCAGGATCTATGGCAATGTGAATCATTCAGATGTTTACAATAAAAAAACACGAATAAATGAATTCACTAATGTTACTGTTTAACTTTATGGGAAAAATAGTTCTCTGAGCCTTTGATGGTTACAAGTTAAAAGATCTCGAATTATGTGCAATAAATAGTAAATAAAGTTATACTGAATGACATTTCTTGCTGTGGTTTTGAATTAATTAAAAGATATTAAATAAGGTACCAATATAGGTCAAGTGGATGATTGACTTCCACATATTTTTAAGTTAAGATTTTAACAATTACAATGTATCTTATCCCTTAACTGCTAATACTGAGGGATATAATTATGCTCATTCAGAAATCTCTTCCTTCAAAAATTTTACTGATAATAAAATTGAGTAAATGAGAGTCTTTGGGGTTCTTTTTCTTTAATGAATAGCACTCTACTTACCCCATAAAATATACTTTTTTCTAAATAATTACAATTTGTTTCACCTTAAGGTGAAAGAAGGGCTTCTTGGAGACTGTTTATTTGAATATTTCTGATAAATACATCCTTTATGGTAAACAGGTCTTCACACATGCAATAATAAATGTAGTATAATAAGAATATGAATCCCATCATCTATAACCACATTTTAATCTAAAATGTGAAAAGTTGATCCCCCAGTAAGTTGTATGATCAGAGGGAATGATTTTCTGTTAATGTATATTTTGGATAGAATAAGGACATCAAATATTATTTGTCATTAGAATTGTGTTGCCTGTAATCCTGAGCTCATGATTCAGTGTGTTATTACCTTAAGTCTGTTGCTTCAAATAAAATTAAATGTCATCTATTTAAAACCTTTTGAAAACTACAGATACACATAATGAGAATGTTAGCAGCCACTAGAGGGTGGAGATTATATGCCTATATGTTACATTGCCATTGCTCTGCATGTCTTTATGGGAAATATTTGGATTTCAATGACAGCTCTAACTGGTTGGACATTGCATCAAACACATACCCATCTGCCCTCCCTCCCCACTGCAATGTTATGGAAGCTCTTGTTCTTGCACTTGATGTGGAATGTAGATGGAATTATGTGTTGTTCTGCCTCTGTTCTTGGGCAATTGCTTTGTGAACGAATTTTGTTTATTAGGTTGTTCTTTAGACAACTTTTTAAAGTACCAAAGTTAACCAGAAAGCAATCACCATTGAAAATCAGATTACTCAGAACTACCTGTTTCTAGTAAAATATTGTTATTGCACAAATAGAAAACATTTCTTTGTCTACCATTATGGTCTGGATGTGAAATGTGAACCTTCTCAGTAAATTGGCTTCTGTCAAGACAAAGTTCCCTCAGAAACCAAGCTTTTCATGTTTATATTATTAGACTCTGGATGTTGCACATGGCAAAGCACTGACAGGTGCAAATTACACACAAAAAAGGAATGGCTTGAGTGGAAACAGCTGGTTGGTTTAAGAATTACTTGAAGTCAGAACTCTGTTACCATATACTCTTTCCTGTGTGCCATAATAAAATACTAAAAAAACAAAAATAAGTGGGTTTGAAGTCTTTAGATTTTTTTCCTCAAGTTTAGTTCCTTGGTCAATAACTTCTCTCTTTTGCACTCCACATGCTGCACCCCAACTCTAGTCTTTCACTAGACCTTCCCTATTTCAGTTAATGACCCCACCCCAAATCTGTCATACAATTCTGGAAACCAGACATTGATTGGTCTTCACTCCTGTTTCCTGTTAACCCTAATAGTGTAATCTGTCACCTCATCCTCTTGATGTTACTACTTATGTATCTTGACTCCATCCATCACATTTGTCCATTCACAGTCACTGCCCCCATTAAGTTCTCTAATTTCTCTGTTGGGGACGCTCATCTTTTCTTGCCTGTACTCAACCCTGCCACCCAAGTCCTATTCGCTCTTCAGATTTAGGTTCACTCATTCCCTTGGGGAAGACTTCTGTGATGTGGCCTCTACTAACGGTGTTCATAGGATGGTCTACATCTTGTACAGTTTTATACAGTTATACACATGAACAATGAATTTAAAATTTCTCTTCAAGACCATCAAATTTTAGAATATTAGTTCTCAAGTTATCTTTTTTTGTCTGATCCAACTTTCTAGTTCTGTTTACATTTTAAGTGGTTCTTGATAGTTTCTCCTCATCTTCTATCCTTCCTTTTCTTTGTTCTCCTTCTTCTCAAATGTGTTTGAGAAGTGTTTCCTGTTACAACTGAAAGTTGTTTCCTGTTACAACAACTGAAAGTGTTTCCTGTTACAACAACTCACCTTAGTACCTGCTACTTAGTAGGCACTTTAATATATATTTAAGGGATTTACAGTGGAAAATTCAGATGTTTTCCTCTTAAGAAGATGCACAGTAGAAAGGGATGCAACAATCTGAGCGGGACAGAGGGTTGTCAGTTTTAAACTCTGGAAAACTTCTAGCAAAGCATCCGATAGAAAAGCCAGAAAGACAAAATGTAGTGTCATGGGAAGAAAGAAACTTTCATCACTCTCAGAAACTACCACTAGTCTTTCAGTTCTACTACGGTGTAGATAATTTGTGTATAAGGAGTGTTAAAAGATATAAAACAATATTTAAAAAAATAAGTCAACAGAAAAATCACATTTTCTCCATTCATGCAGCATTTTCTTTTCTTTTTCTTTTTTTGATATTTTCATTTTTATGTTCTCCAAACAACCCATTGCTTCTACTTAGGCATATTTTGACACATCTTGTCCATTCATTCCACATACTAATCATGCAGCAGGCATAGTTGTAGGAGCAATGAAGAGCAAACAGTATTCCAGGGATGCCATCCAGGGATGGCAGCAGTATGTGTGTGTAAGCAGACAATGAGAAAATAAGTTAATAGATAGGTGAGATTTGATCCAAGACAGACATACAATGACTGGGGAAAAAGTGTTCCAGATAGAAACAATAAAGAGTAATAGTTGGCTTTTGGGACCTAGAAAAATGCTTTAAGTTAATTTTGAAGCACTAGGAATGAGACAGAGAAGAGGGGATAGACCATGACAGTCAAGCTGGAGCCAAATTTTGATGGGATTGTCAACCAGGAGTTTCTGTTTTATTCCTCGTGCAATTAGAAGCATTTGAAAGGGTTAGGCAGGGGAAGGTGACATGGTCTAATTTCTGTTTTATAAATTCCTCTCTGATGCCTGTGTAATCAAAAGACTTCAAGAAAGTAAGACTCAAGGTGGAAAAACCAACTAAAAGATTGTTTTAATAATGGTAAGAGAAGATGATAGAAGGTGACCTTAGAGCAGGGTAGTAGCAGCAATAGAGATGCTAGAATGTGGTGTGACTTAGGAAATTTTGGAACTTTTTGCTGACAAATGAATGTATGGAGAGGGAAAGTTGTAAGCAGTATTTTATTTTAGGTAACCACCTAATGCCTCGTCAAATTAATACATAGTATGTATTAGTTATCTGTAGCTGCATAACAAATTGCTCCAAGGCTTAAGTGCTGAAAATAACCCCAATCACTCTTTAATTCTTAGTTTCTTCAGATCAGTAATTTGGGAGTGGTTCAATTAGGATGTATTGATGGTGAGTCTCTAATAGGTTGGCAGTCAGATCTTACCTGAGAGCTTAACGGACCTGCAGATTCAATTCCAGGGTGGCATACTACTGGGCTGGCCATTTTCTCTCCACATGGGTCTATCCACAGAGCTGCCTGGGAAGGCTGATTGCACAACAGTCGGCTTCCTCCAGGGCAAGGCCTCCAGGGAAGCATGGAAGAAGTGGTAATGTCTTTTGTGAGGACTTGAAAGTCACACACCACCACCATCTCTGTGCTCTTTTCAGTGCACACACCAGCCTGGCTGACTCATTGTTGGGGGAATCATATAAGGATGTGACACCAGGAGCTAAGAACAACTAGAAGTTATCCTAAGATAGGTCATGAGATTATTTCTTTTATGAGCAAAAGTCATTGATTTAAGAGGGCCTTCATCAATTCTAGCTTTGAACATTCTTTCCTGTTGTCAACAATGCATATATTCTTACTTTAACAGGTGTTTCCATTTAAGTGTAAAATGTGACCAGATTTAAGTTTAAACAAATGTTTACGAAAATCAGCTTAGCTATGAATATCACCATCAAAGCACATTTGACTCTTGTCCATCTGTTGAAGCACTCCTTAGTAATTCCCTGGTTGGGATTGTGTTTGAAGGGTACTGTGCGCATTTTAATAGAAAAATATGTATCCCATATTTCCCCCTATAAAGTTTGGGAACTATACCTCAAGGTCTTAGATTTTTTGCACTAGCTTAGTTGAAAAGATAGATGGATTCTGCTAGTTAACTGAAATCAATACAGTGGCAGCTAGTATATGATTTAAGTTGTGACATAAGAAAAGTGTTTATTGTTTTGTCAGGTGGTCAAACCCATCTCAGTTGATACTTCATTTTTTTTTTTTATACCTTAGGTTCTGATATAGGACACACATGATTTGAAAAGGGATACTCCTAGTAAATAAATCAGTTGGTTTTAAGTAGTCTTAAATATGAAACAACTTTATAAAAATATCAAAATGCTGTAGATGAGGCTCAGTTTTTTAGTAGCTATGAAAAGCAAATGCATTTGTGTTTTGCTGACCATTAATATATTTGCTTTTTGCAAAATGTCATTCTTTCAATCATGGTCTGAAACATGGCCATTTCCTGACATGGCCATTAAAAAAAAGGGTCTAGTAGTATGTTTGGATGCTTTGATGGAAGAAAACTAATATTCCTTCTTCATTCTGTAACCTGCCGGTTACCACAGAAACCCTACATTTAAAAATCTATTCCTCTTATCTTCTCTATTTTGAGATCATCTCTAGTTTGAGAGGAAGGAACGATTTGCTTATTCTGGTTTGCTAATTTGTTTCTAATCATTTGGTCACTGGAGAACCCACCTTTTAACTAGAGAGATTAAACACACAGAGGATAGAGAGCCTTTGGCTCTCTCATTTTTTCCTCACCCACCACAGATGATGTGTGAGAGAGAAACTCCACTGTAAGTCACAATCACTCACACAATTTGAGACAAGAAAATTGGTGTGAGACATGAAATCAGAGGGTGATGTGGAGGTGAGATAAAATGCAACTCATTCTCCTTGCTGGTTATAGTGTGTGTCTGTACGAAGGCCCTGGGGTTTGCTCCTCTCTGAGCTCTAAGGCAATGCTGTGCTTAGTGCCACCCTAGTTTTCCCTTGAATGTGTCTCCAGTTACCCGCGAGGGGACTGTCTCCAAAGGGTTCCTTCAGTGACTTGGAAGGAGCACCTGGGAGATACCAAGGAGCCTGAGACTCAACTTTTGTGTTCTGCCCGCCCCCTTAAGCTAGAGTCTGCACCCCATTCCCTCGATTCCCACTTAAGTGCTGGAAAACAGAGAAGATTAAGCGTGATTTACTGAGGTGCTGCAGTTACCAGAGAATCTGGGAGGTCAGATCGGCTTCTGCAGCCTCCTGGCCACTATTTTGTATGTTTGAGCAAGACCTAGTCCTCTCCTCGTTATTATGCGAGGGAAGGGGGTGAAACAGGCGAAGTCCTGGAGGCCGTGCAACCCTGCGCCCCTCCCCGACTCGATGGGGAAACAAACTCAGGGACCCTTGAAGCAAAACGAGTAGGAAGTACTTCCTTTGGCAGAGCACATGTCCTCTGGGACCCAAGTCCAGCTGTGAATCGGACATCTTCTTGTCTTCCGGGACTGACAAGGCGGCTGTGAGGCGCAATCCCAGGTCAGTCACCCGGGGCCACTGCCCGGCCCCGCCCACGCGGGACCATTTCCTTCCAGGCACACCCGCTGGGCTACTCCACGGGCAGGTGGGGGTGTTTTTGGACAGGACTGAGTACCTTTGATGGTATTTGGGGATCACACTAGAAATAGATACTGTTCGATATTTTTCAAAATAATTTGAATAAACCTCCTTTATCTGTGAGAAACTAGTGAGCGGAAATGACACGTTTTGAAACATCAAAATTCTCTAAAAAGGCCACTTTTTTTTTTTTTTTTGGTTCTGTTACTGCAGTAATTCCCAAGCAGCCCCTTGGGTTTCTACATATTCGGCTCTGCCTGGCAGCTGTTCTCATTTTCCCTTGCACCCCAGCCTTAGAAACAGGAAGCTGGAGGGAAGGGAGGCGGGGACCTAGGGCTGCAGGTAAGGGTTTAAAAAGCGCTTCCAGCGCTCAGTAAATGGCCCACCCCAAACGATCCTTTTTGCACCGGAAACTCCTCCCCAAGAGCGGGCTGCGCCTCTCACAGAGCAGAGCGTGATCTCTGGCAGGGAGCAAAACGCGGCACCTGTCAGTTATTTAGCTGATGACCTCCACCCTCCCCATCCTGCAAAGTCTCAAATTCCAAAACTTAAAATGCTAGAGCACGTTGCATGACAATTATTTTCAGCTGGATGTCAGGGGGGAAGGGAATGGAGGAGGAGCCTGAAAGCCTCAGTTTGCTAAATCTTTCTCCCAGTTGCCCTATTTAGCATTAGCTTCTCTATTCTGGGATGTTTGGCTTCATTACCGATGGCTTCATTGCTGATACATGAGGTCATTCTGTCAGGGTTCACCGGTTATCTTGGCATTAGGTGTATGAATTAGGCATGCTCTGGGTGAAATTTATCTGTCTTCTGTTATCTTCAAGTTGACACTGAATTGTTCATGGTAAAACAAACAAACAAACAAACAAATAAACAAACAAAAAACCCAACGCAGTTTGAGAAACCACTCGAAATTCTAGTTTTAACCGATACTTGCCTTAGGAATAAGCAAGCCTCTTACTGCTTACATTTTGACTCACGGAACTTGTTGAAGAAGTCAGAGGAAACACTGAGAATAATCACTACGTGCTCTTTCCAACCTGGAGACCAGTGTGTGTGTGTATGTGTGTGGGTGTGTGTGTGGGGGGTCCGGGAACACCAAAGACTGCTGCTATCTTGGAAGGAGATGGCTGTCACTGCAGCAACATGAAGGCAGTCTTGTGTTTGTGATTGGAGCCCCCTTCTCCTAAGATAGGCATATGGGACATAGAGTTGAAGCATGAGGCTAAAGAACAATGAAATTAAAGCTGGCCATTTCTTCTTTAAATTACAGATATTATAATTCTTAGGAATGAAAGCAGATCTTTTTGGTTAGGGGTGACTTGATCATGAAGCATCAAAAAATTTGCTTTGAAAGATTTAAACTGAAACATGGCATTTGCAGCAGCCCAAACATATATATCATCATTTCCAAAACCACATCATTTTAGGCCAACACTGATTCTGCATTTGTGTGATCAGACTTGTCTTTGCCTCTGTCCCCTTCTCCTCCTGTCCCCCAATATACACTCAGTACAGTAACCAGAGTGAATCTTTCTAAATGAGCCAGTGTCATTCCTATTCTAAAGATCTTCCAAAGTCTTGCACTTACTGGGGTCTGTAAGAGCCTCCTCCACAATTTCCTTTCTTTCTCTGATCCCTGCTTCCTTCTTGCCTATTCTGTTCCAACCACTCTGACCTTGTTTCACATACATGCAAATCAAAGTATTGCACTTGCTGTTCTTTTTGCCCTCCCTGGAACGGATCCTTTCATATGCATCTGTATATCTTATAAATGTTTCATATATTGTTAGAGAGTACTTCCTTAACTTCCCTAGGTGAAACAATGTCTTCTTTGTCTCAGTATAGCACTTCCTAACTTTACCCTACCTTATTTTTCTCCAGAGCAATATCAGTATCTGAATCCTATATATTTTCTTTCTTTTCTTTTTTTTTTTAAAGACTAGGTCTCACTATTTTGCTTCGGGAACCATAGGCTCACATTGCCCAAACTCAAGTAATCCCCAGCCTTAGCTTCCCAGGTAGCTGGGATTACAGGTGCACCACCACACCCAGCTATTTTTTTGGGACTAGGTCTCGCTATGTTGCCCCAGGCAGGTCTCGAACCTGAGGACTCAAACTATTCCTAGACCCTGCATTGTTCCATAGGCTGTGATTAAAGGTAAGTGCCACTGTGCCTGGCTCCAGTATATTTCCCTTTTCTTTCCCCTTCTTTCTCCTCTAGGAATTTACAACACTGCACAAAGTCAGGGACTTCATTTGTTCTCTAGTGGATTCCTTGGATCTGGAGCTATGTTGCTATGCCCCCTCACCGTATCTAAAACTTCTTGTTACTAATACTTGCTGAATGAATGAATGAGTTAATTTAGAGCTGTTCAAAGATTAAATGGACTTTTTTTTTTGAGACTAGGTCTTGCTATTTTTGCCCATGGAACTGCAGGCTCACGTTGCCCAGGGTACCACAGACTCAAGCAATCCCCAGTCTCAGCTTCCCAGGTAGCTGGGATTACAGGCACACGCCATCACGCCCATCTATATTTTTTTGGAACTAGGTCTCACTCCATGCCCCAGGTGGGACTCAAACCACGATTCCTAGCCCCAGCATCTTCATAGGCTGAAGCTTACAGGTACGAGCCACTGTGCCTGGGTTAAATGGGCTATCTTGATAGCAGGTTTCAGCACTAAGTTTTTCTCATATTCATAGATTGCTATAAAATAGGCAAGAATCACAAAAGTTGGACTAAACTGAATATCGTTAAAGGAACATTTGATGTACATTTGAGAGCAAGGGCTAGAGAGAGCTGGTTCATGTCTTATCTCTAATTTTGTTTCTGTAACACTGAATAGTTTCCTTTCCTCTCAAACTCAATTCCTTACCTGTTAGGAGGAATGTTGTATTTTCTATCTTATAGAGTACTGTAGTACAGTACTATCTATACTTTATACTAGAGTACTATAGTACTGTAGTATTATGATTTTGAGGCTATAGAATCAACTGGAACTGATGAATTATAGTGACCACAAATGAGAGGAACTGTTTGCATAAGAATGGTGGGATATGAAAAATGTTAAGTGTTCCTTAATACCAGATCATGATGACAACTTTGAAATGATATGATGAAATTAAACATGAAAATAAGTTAAGCCAAGTTCTTGATCTTTCATGATTTCAGAGCAGATAACCTTGGGATTCTGAGACGGTGAATATGTGTGTCTAATGCCATGCAAGGTTCAGTGGACTGGGTCAAGCTTTGCCTCCAAACTCTGTTGTCAGCTCTTTTTCTTCAGATTTCCCTATTTAATTCTGGTACAATTCCTACCTTCCTGTTTCTCCCTAGGTCTCTAGCATTGTTTTATATTTTATAATTTTTTTCTTAAACTTGGTTCATGTACTTCTGACCTTTGCTGGTATCTGTTTTTGCTAATGACAGCAGTTTTTAAACTGAAAACAAACTCACTACAAATTGCATATGCTGACTCAGACTTAAGTGGGTTAGATCAAATATCACTCACTCCTGTAGATAACAGGTCTGTGCAGAAAATGATTACTCAGTAAATAAATGTCTGTTGATTAATTTATACATTGAATCATCAAGGAAGGATCACCATCATCGAGATTAATATTATCAGCCAAATGTTTATTTTCATAATCTAAGTATTTTGGACTGTAGTATTATGATTTTGAGGCTATAGAATCAACTGGAGCTGATGAGTTACAGTGACCACTAATGAGGGAAACTGCATAAGAGTGGTGAGATATGAAAAATGTTAAGTGTCCATGTAATACCAGATCATGATGACAACTTCAAAATAAAATGAGAAAATATAATATGTCATTTAATATATTGTCACTGAAAACATGGAGTTATAAATGACATTTTCAGAATGACTATAGTTCTATCAATTTTTTTGCAGAGGAAAAAGTTTGAAATTGCAGAAGTGTAAATTATTTAAGATAGCAGGAATGTGGGGTAGATAGTATTCTACAATGCCAGTATTCTACACTGAATATTTGTTATACTTAGGACTTAAAAATTAAAGTACCTTTTCTTTAAAAAATATCCTAGCGATGTACAACTTTTGATGTACAACTTTCCTCGCATGCAGATAAATCACTACTCTGAACTTCCATTTCTGCAAGTTGAAAAGAGAAATCACACCATTTGTTGTGTATACTGTGAGGCTTAAACAGGATTAGGTACCTGAAGTTTCTTTCTAAATTGTAGAGAAGTGTGTGAGTTGTAGGTGCTTTAATGGCTGCCATTGCCAGAGAGACAAATGCAGATGACTAGCTCTCCTTGGTATGAGTTGCCCAGAATGTCTTCTGACTGTCCGTCTGCCTTTGCAGGGGAAGAGGGGGACAAACACTTTAAAGGCATCACTTATCTCTTGACCAGCTATCCTGGTCACCCATCCTGCTCTGCAATAAAGAAGTTTAACTGGTTCCCAAAAATTCTAAATCTCCTGGCATGTTCATCCTGAAATGATTCCTGCTTGTGTACCACTTTCAAAAGACAAAAACAGGGCTTTGTGTCTGTAGGCACTGCCATTTCTATCCCTGACAACCAACCTGTGTCCAGAGTACTTATGGCATTTGCACCCATTCCTACCATTTTTCTGGCTCCAGTACTGATCACATGTCCTCATGATGGCTCATGTGGGTCTAGCCTGTGCCTTCTAGAAATAATATAGTCACTCAAGTTCTTGAACCCTTAATTCTGCAGTTTCTTTTCCTTCTTTCTCTTCCTGTTTCCCCTGTACACACACCCAGAACAAGACTATAGGCATGGGAACCATATATTCAGCCTGAGTTCCTCTTTGTGTCATTAGAATATTGCCCACCCCTTAAATAGTACTAAACAAGAACTTTTGACCTTGTCAACAAAATTGTTTTGGTAAGTATACTCTCTTATAAGACAAGTAACAGGAATTACAGAAATGATTTGAGTATTATAAAAATTAATTATTTATTGAAGACCTGATGTGGTTCTTTCCAAAATACCTCATACAGAGTCAAAGGGAACACTGAGAGCCTTGCTGTAGTGCAGAGCACAAATCAATATGGATTTGGGAATATATTATTGTCATTGTTCTACCACAAAATGATTCCCTCTCTTTGTTAATCTCAATAGTATTTTAATATTAGTATTAGGAACATTTTAAAGCTCATGATTATGTAGATGGATTCTTGGTTGTCTGAATAGTTTCTATAGTTTACTTCAGTGAAAAATGCAGTTGTTTCCTACCATATATTTTCTTTAAATGACTAATAAACATGTGCCTGGATGGGAGGTCCCAGGTAGGTCATGTCCTTTTGTCCAAAGGGTGTTGTGGGGAGCCAGCTGCTCCCCACCTCCAGAGGCAACCTGGTCACCCCAGTGGCCTCCATGCAGTCCAGGGCTCTTCCCCTTCCGCCCTAGATTTGGTGGGAGGGCCCACACCCCCTTCAGTTGCTGCACCTGGAGGGGAGGTCTTGGGTAGCCCCCTCTAATCCTGGAGAGTCAGGGAGGGGGAACCAGTTGGGGTTTTAGCCCCTTCCACCACCAGATGGTTGTTGCATGAGACGGCCACCTGCAGCCCGGATCAGCAGAGACATGCTGTCCCCAGCCGAAGGGGCTGGCACTTGGACATCATAGGCATGGCCATCTGGGCCCTGCCCCCACGCAGAGAGGTACTGGCAGGTGGATTGGGGGGGGGGAAGAATGCCCCTTCTATTTCACTCTCACTCCAGCCAATATTCAGGAGGAAGAAGAACATACATAACACAAAACCCATCATAAAACGGGTGAGGGACCAGGTAAAAATCCAGTCCAGAAGCTTGAGCTGGACACAGCAGATAGACAACCAAAAGTACCAGTACATGCAAGACAGGAGAGTCAACTATGGAAACACAATGTCAAAAAGTGTACCTATGTGCTCACGGGGTCTGGAAGACCCAAGACCTCATTTTGGAGAAGCTTCTAGGAGAGCAAGGCGCCCCTCCCCACACCATGGGGGAAAAAATGAAGGCCAAAGACTGGGGGCATTGGCCCCACAGCAAAGCTGCAAGCTGAGGTGGAGTTGATGATCTAAAACAGCCAATTACAGATGTCTGTATCCAACAGTGGCAAGGACGGAGACCCACTAAATCTGATGCCAGAACCATAAGGTAAAGCAGCAAAACAACAGAGGTGGAATTGGAGAAGACAGATTCCAACAAGAAAGCATGGAAAGAACACAAGTAAATATAGAAGGACCGCCCAATGCAAACTTAAGACTGAAAACATACCAGCAAGGCTCGCCTGGTTCCAAGAATACAGTCCCTCACCCAATGAAAGAACACTACCACAGGAAAGAAAGACTAATGGACATAACACAGACTAGCAAACAACAAAGAGCAGGGTGTGAGAGAATGGAGGGGGCACCAGATCAGGGTGAGAGGGGGAGATATCCCCAAAACCATTTACTGAGGATGTGATTTAAAGAATAAAAATAAATAAAAATTAAAAAAATGACTAATAAACGTGTACATTGATGAAATATGTGTGCATAAGTACTTGTGTATTTATATTCTATATATCCTATAGTAAACTATAATTGCCATCTGTATTGAAATAACATGGAAATTGATTATCAAGTTAATTTCTTATTTTCAAATTAAGTAAATTCTGTCCTTATGGCTTTAAACAAATTTAAAATTCAATGCATTTAGCAAAAGGTTTCTATCAGTTCTGGTGTGACTAGGCACTTTTCACAGACTTCACCTCAGTTACTCAGTAGCCCTTTGGGGAGTGGATTAGCACCTCTATTTCACAGATCTGTAGAAGCTCTCTTAGTTTGTTATTGTTACTTGTAACAAGATGCCATAGACTGGGTGGTTTATAAACAACAGAAATTTATTTCTCACAGTTTGGGAATTGGAATGTCCAAGCTCAAGACACTTTGGTTTCAGGTTCATCCTGACCTTTGGTGACTGCCTTTGTGTGGAGGGAGGGGCAAAAGAGCTCTTTGTGTTCTCTCTCAAGAGGGTACTAATCCCATGTATGAGATCTCCACTCTCCTATCTAGGCACTTCTCAAAGACCTCATGTCCAAAAGTCTTTATATCAGACCTTAACATTCAGTAGTTGAGCTTAGGGGACACAAACATTCAATCCATAGCAGAGTTTAGAGGGACAATATAATGAACCTGTGATACACAATTTTACAGACCTGGGAATTGAACTCCTATCTAAGGCATTTACCAAACCCTACATTTTGAATGTAGAGAAACTGGAAGTGGACACATTTTGTGTATACCCAATAAAATAATTCACTTCAAAAATGTGCCATTTTCCTTTGGGCACATTACATAAACTACTAGGAAAAAAACTTGCATTAAAGTGAAACCATCAATCTATTTATTTAATGTGGAAATGGGTATCCCAGAGTTTTAGTTCTGCCCGTGCCTTGACTGACAATTGAAGGCAATGTGCTAGAAGTAACTTTTTTTTCCCCCATTGGATATGAAAGTCACCATGAGAAGGGTGTTTGTCATACTTTTGTACACTGCAAGCTGTCATATTGGAAAGAATCATCACTTTCTTTTATATGTGGATTTTTAGTCTCATGATGCAAGCAATGTCATTGTGTCACTTTAAAAAAATCAGCAAAGAAAGTTGGGGCTACAGTAGAAGCTCCTTATAACTAAGATGACCACTATGGTTGAGTTGAAGGGAGAGTGTAGTATAAAGGGTTAAGAGTTTATTGCAGCTGCAATATCTGGGTTAAATCCCAGCCCTATTTTCTATTAACTGTGTGACCTGAAGAAAGTTAAGTTTCTTTTTTTTTAAACCTGCTTGTTTCAGTTTCCTTACATTCAAAAATTGAGGACCAATTAGCTTTGGAATTGCATACAATCTTTAAAACAACGTAGTATCATTAAGGCAATCCACTGGAAAAATAGAAATTCTGTTTCCAGTGACTTAATGTTGTTGCAATCAGTGGCTGGCTATAGTCAGAGAAAAAGGTGTTCTAATTTTCCAAACACTTGAAGGTTTGTGCTTAGCTGTAAGTATAATCCCTCTCTCTGTCACTGAACATACTTGGAAATAGGAATCTCAATTTTTTTCTTTTTATAGTGTAACAACTGTCATTGCCAATAGAGTATGTGGGTTCTAGAAAAGATCTTTGTACTCACAGATCTGAGTCTACAACTAGTACATGTTCAACTAATTATGAATTTGATAGAAATGTTTACATGGCTTGTTAAAAGCATGTTGTTCTATTATTTTTAAAGAGAGCAATACAGTAGCTTATCTTTTGGGATATGTGGAAATATTACTAAATCTCCTGCTCAGGAAAGAAAATGAAATGGTGAAAAATAAAGTTAGTTGCTGAGCACCAGTCTCTAGTCCTGGACCTGAGGAGGGTTGCTGATGGATTCTGTCATTTTTAAATGTTACATGCTAAAAAGGGGAAATCTTAGCTGTGGATGACTCAGGGATCAGCAATGGTCAATGAGATGGTTTCTGTTTGAGACAAATAGGTATTTTTATAGTAATGGCTATAATTCACCTAGCATATCACAGAGACCTGGCATATGTCCCCCTTTCAGATAGCAGCTCTCAAACTTTCTTTGGATGCTGCTGCTTCATTATCTGTGCAAGTCTTCAAGGAACTGTCAATCAAGGTGCTTCTTCCTTTGCTGGTCAAGGAATGAGGTAAATGGGTGTTCTGTTTCTAACTTGTAATGTAATTACACCAAGTTTTGCATGATGGGGCAGGTCCCAGCACCTGCCTCTTCAATGAACAGGTCCAGGAGCTGGCCTGTATCCTTGTGCTAGATCTTATTCTAAAATTCTATATAACTGGGGTAAATTTCTGATTATATTTTTAAATTCTGTTTTACCTTGATGTTGTAAAAATTATTGCTTCAGAAAAAAATAGTTTTTTAAACATAAAATATGTAGTTTTTAAAAGAAAAAATAAGTATACTATGATATATAACAAAAAAATATAACAATTGGCAAAAGTCTGCAGATTGGGAACATCGGTATATGGATAGTAATAGCTATGTTTCCATTATGACCTTTATTGAGCAAGTACGGCTGTGATGTTTAACATCAAATATGGAAATAGCAATGATCCTCCTGGGTACGGGGAAGAATTAAAAGTGGGGTGTCTCACTATTGCGTAGGCATCTCATCTCACAACATATACATATGCATGTATCAAATCATCACAATGTACCCTTGAACTTACAAAATGTTACATCAGTGATCTCTTTATAAACCTAAAAGATAAAATTGGGGTATCTTAGAAAAGAACATCCAGGACTTAGTAAAAAAATTTAATATGTCATGAAATAGTCTTAAAAGTCTAGAACAGATAATTTTTGAAAAGGAAATATAACATTATTTTTTTTTATCAAGATCAGATTGCTTTTTAAATTGAAAAATACTATTACATCAGAGATTTCTATGTCTTATTCTAGAGGGATACTTCATTTATTTTGACATTATTTTCCCCAAATATAAAAATATAAATAACTGCCAAATTATGTTAAGAATCAGTACATTGTGTGTGCATGTGTGTGTGCGTGTGCGTAAACCAGCACCACATCTCTGAGTCTGGCTCTTTCTCTTTAGGACTGTTGGTAATTTCAGTGCTGCTTCTCCTGGACACCTTGCTACAAGACACGAATTCCATTTTGTCCCAGCACCCGGAGCAAGCCATGACTTCTTTTATTGTCCCTCTTACCTTGAGATTGATTCTCTGTGGCTTGTGATAAGCCATCTGGAGACCAAAGCTGTCTAGTCCATCAATTTTACTTTTTAAATCTGATGCTTTCATTTTATTTCAAATACATAGCTAGAAATTGGGAGTTTTGACAACTAAAATTATCTCTCAGGGAAAGGGTGATAATCAGTTAGGATCTCTCTCCTCCTGACCCCCCAGTAATCTACTCCAGGAAAAGACAAGTACAGGGAGTGGAGATTTCACCATAAAATCAGATAACACCAAGCAGCTATGTTTCCATTATGACCTTTATTGAGCAAGTACTGCTGTGACGTTTAACATCATTCAATGGAAGGTTGCAAACTGTGCATGTCAACGAGGTTCTCCCATGAACAAAAGTCCATTTTAAATGCACCAGTGAGGTAAACATAATTATTCATATGTAGCTTTCTTAAGGCTAAGAGAGTTCTGTGTTTCTTTTATTATTTTTGGCTCAGTTGGTTCTTTGCATAATACATCTCAAGACATCCCCCCTGAGTGCCCCCCTTCCAACAGTTTAGGACATTAATCAATTCCCCAGGTACATACATTATCATGCATTTGAATCCCCCAAAGACTGAGGAGAGAGCACCCTGAGCTTGCATGCATTTCCCTCATATTGCACAAAGTAAAATACAGTGTCTGGAGCCCCCATGGGAGAACCCGTTCTGTTTTGAAGCTGTCAATCACATGCATTTTGAAATTGTCATATGGCTTTACCTTTTGCAATGAACTCAAATATTAATCATTCTGTGTGACTTCCTTTACTATGGCGTGTGAAGTGACCTTCTCTACCTTTTTAGTAGACACTAGTTTCTCCTCAAAGGACTCTTCATGCTCTTCAACCTTTTGAGTGACGGTTACAGATTTGGTGATGTATTTGGTAGCACCATCTCCCCCCTCGCTGGTGATTTTTTCTACCGTTTTGGTCACCACTACTTTTTCCTCACTTCTATCATCCCCTTTCTTCTCCTCAGCTGGGCTCAGGTCTAGCCCATTGGTGATGACCCCTTTCTCCTCCTCTCCCCCACTGCCTTTCTCCTTGGTCTCCTGCTCCTCCTCCTCCTTCCCTTCCACCTCCCCATTTACCGCTATGTCTTCCTTTGTGGAATCCTTGGACCCTTGGTCGCTGCCTTCCTCCTCACTCCCTCCTTCCTCTTCCACTTTCTCTTTCTCTTTCTCCTGCGGCTGTGGCTTCTCCTCTTTGGCATCCTTCTCCAAGCTCACCTTTACCGACTTGGTGACTGTGACCACCTCCTCCACCACTTCCTCCTTCACTGGTGATTCCGCTTTCTTCTTCTCTGGCACATCTTTAGGCTTCTCCTCCTTCTTCTCTCCCTTCTCTTCTTTCTGAGCCTCCTTTGCTTCTTTCTTTTCTTCCTCCACTTTCTCTTCTACTTTCTGTTCAACTTTCCCAGCTGCAGCTTCTGCCTTTGGCTTCACCTCTTCCACCGGTGACTTTGCTGCAGGGGACTTGGCTACAGGGGACTTGGCTTTCTCTGGCTTTTCTGCCTTGGCTTCTGCCACCAACTCCTCTTTGGGCATCACTTCTCCGCTCTTCACCTCACTTTTCTTTTCATCCTTAGCTTCAGCTTCCTCTCCTTCACCTTCAGCCTCTGTTTCTCCTTCTTCCTGCTCACCATCTTCTTTTTCACTAGAACCTTCCTTCTCGGAGCCTCCTTCTTCTGCTTGGTCTGATTTTGCACCCTCATCTTCCTCCTCTTCCTCTTCCTCCTCTTCTTCCTCTTGGCCTTCCTCCTTTTCTCCTTCTTCCTCTCCTTTAAGTTCAGGTGCCGTAGCTTTCACGGGAGACTTTTTGGTAGCTACAACCTCTTCTTCAGCTTCTTGTTCCTCTTCCTTTTCCTCTGCTTCTTCTTCCTTGGCCTCCTCTTTCATGGAAACTGCTAACTCCTCTGCGATGGCAGCTAGGGCATCTTCCATTTCTGACTTCTCATCTTCTACTTTGGTTTCTTCGATGATCTCCTCCACAAACTTGTGTTGGACCTTTAGCTTGGGAGCCTCTATCTTGGTTTTCTGAATCTTACTGGATATTGTGACTGAGGGCTGTCGGTGTGTATACAGTGGCCCAGTGATGCTTCCTGAAAATGAGCTAAATCTGGTCTCTTCACCTTCCAGGAGTTTTCTAAACAGAGAATCAAAACAGACAAAACATAACTAAAACTTTATTGGGCTTCCTGAGCTCCCTTACATTATAGTGGTGAGGCAGATACCTTTGAATAAATAGAATCACATAAATAAAATATTCCGTCAAAGCTGTGATTATTTAACTGGTATGTTGTAGCATATTAAGTGACAGAGGTGGATTCTTCAGGACCACTCATCAGTTACCGGCTGCAGAAACCACACCTGAATCCACTGACCACACCCAAACACCAACCACCAGCCTTTCAGCAGTGCAGTAGAATGTGCTGACAAGCTCCCTAGTGGCCAAAAACACTTTCAGTGACCCTTTTTGAACATTCGGACTTTCAGGGTTCACACTAAATTTCTTTCAGTGAATGTGATGTTCAAAAACTTTCATAAAATTATCTAACCATTATCTAGCCGTATGTATTTATATTATAGCTTGGTGCCAAAATAAGTATCATTTCATCAGAAATTGTTTATTTAATATCATTATTCAGCTTTCCTGAAAAGAGATAATTCTGTGAGGGCAATTTATTCTTGTACTATTGTATTGATCTTATTAGTAGTAGAAAAACTGTTTAGGCAAGGCTTTTCTCCTGTGAGCTTCATCAGTAGCAAGTTACCGTCAGTTGTAGACCTACAGTCTCTTCTTTATCTTTCTGCATTTCAGATCTATACATATAGGTCTATAGAGGTAGGTACACAGCATAGCACATCAATATCTAGATATATAATCAATACTGTAAGTCTAATGTAAAATACATCTAAATGATCAATATAGCCTGAAAATAATTATATCTATAAATAACTTATCAATTTATATCTATTCTCAGCCAGATGATGGCAATAGCAAGCTGTAAAACAGAAACAGAAATGGAATGTCCTGATGTTTGTCCTTGACATTGTAAAGTTGAAAAGCTGAAACCACTAGATGAAGTTTTGAAACTAAAACTCGGTTTTCTTCAAACCTTTGGAAAACATTTTTCACTAAAATAAAAGGTTGAATCATAGCATTGAAATTAGTTGTACCCTACCCCCCATTCAAACCATTTCATTTCAACTAACGTGTATCCTCTTAAAGTTGTATGCGAAGTGGTGATGCTGTATTTGCAATTTGGGAGAAGACTGTACTTGAATTAACTAAGAAAGCCAGGCACTGAAGGCAGACGGCAGCCCGGGGCTTCCTTTGTGGTGGAGGTTCTGTTAAGGGAGTCCCTGCAGTGCGGTGTCCCTCGGGCCCCTACCTGTATGCAGCAATCTCGATATCCAGGGCCATCTTGACGTTGAGGAGATCCTGGTATTCGCGCAAATGACGAGCCATCTCCCACTTTGTGCCCCGAAGCTCGTTTTCCAACTGCTGGATGGTGTCCTGAAACAGACGCAGTCTCCATAGACT
>PVHY01000655.1:172533-207598 GCA_004024945.1 Uropsilus gracilis
CCCCCCCCCCCCCCGCGCCCCTTAACATAAAACACTACACCAGACAAATAAGATCAACGAGGCATTTCTTAGGCACAGGACACACTAGGACCAGCGGTCATCTCCTCAAAGAAACATGCAGGGGGAAACCTCAGGGGGCGACCTTGCCCTTGTCTTCCAGGCCCTTTGACTGAAGCCTGTTTTGAGGATCTTCCCATCACTGCCTGAACATTTGAGAATACCTGGTTTTCTTCACAAAACTATCCAAAAGCGGCTGCCTTATCAGCTACCTAAGTGTGTATCTCCTCTGAACACGCAGGCGTGCGACACTGGGACTCTCCGGGAAAAGGAACACATATTGTTCCTTAAGGACTCTTGGGACCTGACGCTAGAGGCTGGAGGATCCATGTGGAGGCAACGCGAAGCGCCCAGGCTGCGTAGCGCCCGGATGCCGGGAGCTTGGGTCTGCGGCTCGCGCGCGCGTTGGCAAGCGGCCACCAGGGGGCGCCGCGTAGAGGACGCCGGGGCGCGTGCGAAAGAGTCGGGGGCGCGCGGCGCTGGCGCTGGCGCAGCCTGGCCGCGCAGCCGCGGTGCCTACCTGGTAGCTGCTGAGGTCGTGGTTGTGGCGCTCCTCGATGTCGCTGAGCTGCCGCTCTAGGGACTCCTTGGTGCCGCGCACCGACTCGAGCTCGATGCTCTTGGACTGCAGCTGGCGCCGGTACTCTGCGATCTCTTCCTTGGCCGAGCGGATGGCCTCCTTGTTCTGCTCGGCCGCCTCTGTGAGCTTGGCGTAGCGGCACTTAAACCACTCTTCGGCCTGGTGCATGTTCTGGTCGGAGTGGCACTCGAGCTGGGAGCGAATCTCCTTCAGCGCCGACGAGATGTCTGTCTTCAGGTAGTCTTTGCGCTCCACCGTGATGTGCGACGCCTGGATCTGGGCCAGCAGGTCGGCCACCTCTTCCTCGTGATTGCTCCGCAGGAAAGCCACCTCGTCCTGCAGGGACTGCACCTTCTTGTCCAGCTCCACCTTGACCAGCGACGCCTCTTCGATGTCTTTGCGCAGCGCGCGGATGGCCGCCTCGGTGTCGTCGCGCAGCCGCGCCTCCTCCTCGAAGCGCTCCTTGAGCCGGTGGATGTCTTCCTCCAGGTGGTCCGAGTCGAGCTGGACCTGAGCCTTCTCGTGGTTCACCATCTCGAGCGTGGTGCGCAGCTCGCGGATCTCCTGGTCGTACGCGTCGCTCAGCTGCGCTTGAGACGCCTGCTTCTGCCGCAGCGCCTGGATCTCCGCCTCGATCTCCTTGTTCTGCTGCTCCAGGTAGTGCACTTTCTCGATGTAACCCGCGAAGCGGTCGTTCAGCCCCTGCAGCTGCTCCTTCTCGTTGGAACGCGACAGCTTGTAGTCGCCGCCGGGTCCCGAGCCGCCGTTGAGCAGGGACGAGGACTGGCTGAAGTCGAGGCTGCTCTCGGCCGAGCTGAGCATCGCCGAGCTGTAGGCGAGGCGAGGACCGAGCGCGCTGCGCTTGTAGGAGGAGGACACGGTGCTGGGCGAGCTGCGGGACCACGACTGCGAGCGGAAGCCGCTGGACGGGGAGCCGCTGACCCGGCTGAAGCTCGAGCGGGTCTCGGTGACCCGCCGGTAGGCGGACGGGTTGCCCAGCGAGTCTAATGTGTAGCTCATCTTGGAGGCCTCGGGGTGTATGGCTGTCACAGCGCTCAGCTGGCCTCGCCGCAGCCCATTTATAGCCGCGGCGGCTGGTCCCGGGCCAGGGCCCCGCCCCGTGGAGGCGGCGGCCGAGGAGGCGGGGACTGCGGGCCCCGGGCCGGGGGGTGGGGGGTGGTGGTGTGAAGAGCCGGGGTGATTCAGCGTCTGCTCCACGTGGGCCCACGCCGCACCGGACCCCGGACTTTGCGGACCCAGTGCCTTGCCCGTCCCTCAACTCTCCTTTGGGTCCCAGGCCACTTGTCGCCCCTCAGCTCCCCATGCCCCTCTTCCCTCCCCCCCCCCACTTCCCTCCCTCTTCGGGTTGCATTTTCCGCACTCCGGGCGAATGTTCGCCCAACGCCCTTTGTTCGTCTAGCCACTTTCCCGTAGTTCCCGCCGCTTCGCTCCCGGACCCTCCCACACCCGGGCTCTGCTCCGGTCCTCTGCATTTTATCCCCCTGGTCTTTTCTTTTGCTCTTTCTCCCTTACTTTTTTCCTCGGCTCTTTCTCTCCTGCTAATCACTCCCCCTTCTTTTTTGCCATTTCATCTTCCACTTCTAGTTTGTGTGTGTGTGTGTGTGTGTGTCTCGACTTCATCCTCGGAGCCCCTTTCTCCTGGACCTTTTTTTCTCCCCACCCCCTCCTCCCCTGCTTCTCCTGCCACCCCCTCCCCCCTTCTGCTCCCTTCCTCACCCTCCTCCTCCTCCTCCTCCAAAGCCTCTCCTCCCTTCCCCCACACCTTGTCTTAAAGCAGTCCCAGATGAGCGCAGAGAAGTGGAGTTAGAATAGACTTTGAGGAACGGTCGGCCTGAAAGCTTCGGGAAAGGGACGAAAGAATGGGCCCGGGTAGTTTTTGGTATGAAAGGTGGGCCATGGCGCTACGTTCTTCGTAACGTGTGGGGAGCCTCCGCAGCTTCTCCGGGGGCCGAAGGTAAGGCGCTTGTGCTCACTATGGCGCCGGCAGCACCAAGGACAGCTCCCAGGCCCGCGCGTCGGGAGATCCAGCTGCCTAGGGGGCCTTTCACGCCCACGGCTGGTCAAACTGGCGGCAGAGAGGGGGTAGGGGGGGACTTGTTCGCCCCTCTTCTCAAGAAAATACATTTAAAGGCTTTTTGTAGTGACTGTTTGCTGGACCCAAGCTGGAATCGAACGCTAACATTTCTCTGCAATGCAGGCTTGGCACAATGAACAGAGTGCAGATTTTGAAACAGCTGAAATTCATTGAAGTAAGTTAACAAGAAAGAATCTAATTGTAGCCTAGTTTGAGTAATCTAACATATGATGGGTGCGAGAAATCAATAGACACAGGGCCTGTAATTTGAAGGTCAAATATTTCTCGGAAAAGGGAATAAGAAATATGAAGGGAGTCCAGGGAAATATAGTTTATGGTAAATTTGAACACAAGCAATTGCCTTGTCATCTTCCTATTTAGTAATCCCGATATGTACCTGCAGTGATTGAACAGACTTTGAATTAATTTAAAATTAATTTAAAAGTTATCAAACAGATTCACCACACTCTTGATTAAAACCATTTTTTTCACTTCCATTTAAATATATTTCCTCATTTAGGCTTAAATGAAGGATTTGAAATACATTTTCCATATCTTGCAACATGTCTATTTAAACAAAAAAATCTACACAGACTTCCTGCTGTTTGGTGCACTGCTAAGTGTTAGAATGTTCTTTGATTTTGCGTAGGACTATTAGGGTAACCCAGGGTTAACAAAGTTTAGAATGCAGCAAGACCAAGTGAAGACCAGAGCATAGGACTAATGTCAGTGATCTCTGGGTTCACAGACACAGTGGTTGCAAGTGCTTGTTATGACCCACGAGAAGCCACTGCTTATGAAGAACACTTAAATATCTTTTCACAGCATGCTTTCTGTAGTCATGGCTTTGTAGATGATAAGATCATATCTATCAGTAATCAGAAAAAAGATTTTAGGTTTTTTTCCCTTTATAAGAGCTCATTTGTAAGATCCCTTTTGTACTTTAAAATGGAAAGGGTTAATTTCTGGAGTTACTTCTTTCAATAAAGTGAAATTGCAGCAGTGCAGGCTGTGTGGGGGAAGGATGTTCTACTTTGCTGAGTGACAGGTTACTTTTCAGGCAAGGAGAGCCCTTGTCTCCAGCTTTTGAAAGAGACAGATGACAGTGTGAGAGGACTGACTTGTGAAGACTGTAAAAACTGGATTTTCTGGTTTTAAATGGATAAATAAAAGAGGGAGAAGAGTCCATGTTTTCTGTACAGTACTGCCAGTCTCTGGGTTGCCCTCTGCTAGGTGTCATCAGATAAAGCCAAATGCATGTGTTGCAGTAATTGTGCCATAGGTACTTTATGCTTCCTACTTTTATTAAGAAATGCATATATATATATACATATATATAAAAAGCCTTGCTAATTACATGCCGCTCATGCGCAGCCAGCACTTTCTGCACTGAGAACACATGGCTAACCGGCAGGCTGCTGCTGTTAGTTTTCTTCAGAGCTTTGCAAATGAAATGACTCTGCAGAGAGACATTTACAAGAGAACACATGTCTAACTTTACAATTAGCTTGTTTTGCCTTGTATCTGAACCAGTTCAGATACTGTTAAATTTCCAGCTTGTTAGAGAAGGAAAGGGTTGCATACAAGCACAATAATGGCCAATTCCTCATGCAAAATCCAGTTAATTCCTATAGCCCATCATTGTATCTACAATTGTCACAAAGTGTTGTTTAGTCTGGGCACAATTTGATAATGCAGGTAATTATAGCAGTTACCTTATTAAGGAGAAATATTCCCATGACTTAAAACATGATGCATCCAGTTTTATCCTTAGGAAAGTGTTTTGTATTAGACATTTTACTTTAACTGTTCTTCCTGAAGGTGACTTGAAGGTTATGCTCATCAGAGAATTTAGTATAAAAACTTTTTAAAAAAGAGCTATAACTTTAATTTTTTCCTCTTTGATATTTTTGAAGATCATTTGCTATCCTCATAGTTTTGATAGAAAGAAATATAAGGTTTTGCATTTTTACTCTAATGACATTAAGGTTATGGAATCTTCTGAAAATGCTAACAAGAGAAAATAAGTCTGAACATTTATCTGGATTTATAGCACTGCTGGGTTTGATTATGAATCTTCTGTAATTCATTCCAAATAAGGAAGTTAACATATACTTCAGATGTAAGGCATTTTGAATGAGATTATCTCTGATTTGTTGTGCCATAAGGTGGAGTATGTTTTGAGTCATTTTATAGGAAAATACAGAGCACACTATGTGTTTTTTTAGTAGGTAAAATGCAAACATTAACTTTGTAATTATAAGATAGCTAGTGTGAGGTTATCTAATACTAATGGGAAAATGCTCTTTACATATTTTAGTCACTGGGTGAAAAAATAAAGTTAGAAAAAACAAGGAGTTGGGCATTTTCTTACATTTCTTATTTTAAAGAATACTCCTTTTGATACACAAAAATGCAGTGAAAATGGGAGTGGAAACTGGGCAGAAGCAGATACTCTGGATGGGAGACACCACTGGCAAATATGATTGTATCCAAGGTTAGATGATCTGTATTTTCTCCCAACCTGTTGTAACATTTTGTACCTGATCCTTTTGCCTGGGATCTAAGTTTGGAGCTCATGATGAATGATTATTTATAAATTACCTTTTCTCACTATGTAAAGGGTGTTGATGTAAGAAGCAAGGGACTGAGCCTCCCAGAGTGAAAGCTGAGGTACTTATTTCTCTGTGGGCCTTGGGATATCAAACCTTACAAGAAGCTTTGATTTTAGTCTTATCAGCTTTAGATGTTGAATGCAAAATACAGATATACTCAGAGGAGAAATGCTGTTTTTGTAAGGAAGTTGAGGTGAATATATCCCAATTGTCTTTAATTAAAGCAAGTCCATGAATGGAAACCATGTCCTTTTTCTAACAGTAAGTGAAATGGTGTTTATTTGCCTTGTCAAATATTTTATTCTTTGAATATTGCCTTATATTTCTATCAATGAACATTTTTATGAAAAGTTAATTGAGGTTTTCTATATATTAAAAAATCTCATCTTTATGTTGACATGATCATTTTTGAAATTCTGTACCTGTAAATTTCATGTTTTTTGGGGGGGAAAGAGTTAGTTATCGGCTTTAACATAGCTTGCCAATTTTTCTGCTGTGTAATTCCTTAACCCTACTGCAGTGAATCAGTGAATCAGTTCTGAGAAAGCCAGAGGAAAGTGTCTAAGATAGTGTTCCTAAAATAAAGCCCAGAGCTGCAAGTTAAACAGTACTGCTGTATTAATTCCCAGCATGTTTTTAACTGGATATGCTGACTTTACCTGTGAAGTGGCAAATCTTGACAAAATCCACTTGAATTTTGAAAACCCTGCATTGCACATAACTTTGCACCAGTGCAGCCATGTAATATTTATAGCATACTTTAGCCCAAACTTACCAAGGCCTCACTTAGCAAGAGACAATTCTTTTATTAGAAATTCTTAATTAAAATGAGCTTTGTAAAACTAGAGCAGATCAATGATCTATTATCTTTGGAACAAATTTTTGAAGAGAGCTAAATCCAGGGACATAAAACAAAGTCAGAAAGAAGTTCCACTTAATAATTAAATCTCATTGTCCAAGCCTTGGTTCTTAAAAGCAGTTTTATTCCATAAGCCTCTGAAAATGGGTTCACTGTGATAGCTCTCTTTTTTCATTAAGATTGGTAAGAACCTCATATGGCTGAGACTATCTTTACTTACTTTTTTTGGGGTTAAGATTAACATATACTTAGTGCAGGACTTTACAAAATGCAGAGAAACAATAAAGTATTTCCCTCTAGCTTTTTCTCTATAAATATAGATGAGATTAAAAAAATATAATCCCATATCTTGTCTGAGAACAAATATATGTAATGTATGTATAATATAGAAATATATGCTTTGTCAAATAATATGTAATTTGCTCTCTTAGAAGGAGAACAATACTATATCCATGTGCTCTGAGTCCCAGCCAATTATTTGACTTTCATTTTCCTCTTTAAAAAATTTTAAAGACCTTTTAAAAATTAAAAATGCTAAAATAGTAGTATCATAATAGTAACATAGTAGTAAAATAGTAGTAATGAATATGGTGACAGTAAGGACTGCAGATCAGGAAAGTTGACTTGCATGTGAATATTAAGTTCTGTTTTCCCTTGTTCTATCTGCTCTTCTTTACTTGCTTGTGGTAGGAAGGTCATTGCAATGTTGAAGTCGGTGATGCCATGGTGAGAAGTGGCAATTTGTAACCTGACCTAGTCAGGCCTGAATACTGTGTTCCTTTACCGGGACTAGTTCCCTGAGTCCCAAAGCCATCATTGCCACTGTTGTCACCTCACATTTTACATGTGATTAATGCTATGCATCAAAAAAGAAAAATAAACTATATTATCTCATCTTCCCTGTGCACTGAACCTACACAGAGTGGAACATAAATTATCATTCCCATTTTGCAGTTAGCGAAATTGATTAAAATATTGTCCAGAAAAATCTCTGGGAAGTAGTACAGCCAAGGTCAGAATTCAGTTTTCACACGGTTAACATAAAAAAAAATCCATTAATGGAGCCTCAAACATCAAATCCAGACTTAGTCAACATGAAGGAAAAAAGTAGGCAGGTAGTAGTAACATCAAGAGCAATAACTGAGAGTTACTAGGTGCTTACTAGGTGCCAAGTGCTTGTCAAGACTTGACTGCATTATCTCCTTTAGCCATCACAACAAGCACTGTTGCTAGCCCGGAAACCTCTGGTGTGGAGAGACTAAGGGCCACACACAGCTCCCAAGTGGTGATGCTGAGACAGGAACCTCTCAGTGTAGGGCCCTGGGGGTCAGATGATGGTCACCATGGTATCAGCTCTGCTCCTAGACCCCACGGTCCACCTCACACATCTCATTTAAAATCTAGCTGTTTTACTGTTAGGTCATGCTAAAAACACTCAGGACATCCATGATATGTTCTTTTACTGCCTTTTTTATATTTATAAAAAATAAAAATTTAAAAAAATAAAATCTTGGGTGAGTGTTTTTCTTGACATGTGACTTTATTAAAGACACTACAAATAAAAAAATGAAGTACTTCTCTTTGCTATTTTTTATCCTAAATTAATTTTCTATATAGTTCATTCTAATCTAGGACCTACGGATAATATTCCTATCATTCATCTATTATTTTATCTGGTTTCTACCATTCCTGCTTACATGCACATTAGATTTTATTTTGGGGAGATTTTGATTTGTACTTTACAGTAATTTATTCCATATATTTACTGATATGCCTACTTATATATCTAAATTCAAAAGAAAATATTGTAATTACTATGTAGTTATAGTTTTTTTTTTTTTTTGGTAGATGTCAAACATTTTAAACTACTCTGAGAGATCCAATAATAAGCATTGGAATCTTGGCAGAAGAAATAGCTTGGCCTACAGTCTTCAGGGAAGGTTTACAATGGGTTGACTGGCAAAGGAGAAGCTTTTTAAATCTATTAAACAGTAAAGCGACAGCCATGAATAATTTCAAGTGAATCTCTGATCATCTATTTTATACACTAACATTAGGGTTATGTGACTGTATTTATATAGGTTGCCTGGAGACAAGTCAACCTTAATTCATTTTTTTGTTATTTATGGGATAAAGTGCTCTGACTCACCCTTATTTTCATTGTATAAATCTGCTTTGGCTTCTGTTTTATCAGATAGGGTCAAGGAACATAATTGTTTCCCATTTTTCCTGAACAAAAGTTGACCTTGAAAAGAAATAACATATTTCCGGCATTAGTCATGACAGCAATCAGTTTCTGGATTTGGATTACATACAATTATTAGGGACTGAATGTCTAATGATGAAAATCCTTCCTTAGGCCACTGTGACTCACGTAATGCAATTTGTTATGCTTTCTGCTGCCTTCTATTAGTTCCCCCATGGCCCTTTTCTTCTGTCATACTCAAATAACCTTGGAAATTTGATGCCTCCACGAAACTCCTATGATACTCCCTGCACCTCCTAGAATTAAGGGCATATTCATGTTCTCATCAACCCATGAGGTGTTTATTGATGACCCTGTGCACTTCAAAGAAATGAGAACCTCTGGTTTGGGTCTGTACTGCTCCCATGACCTGGTCCTAGCAAACCTGATCTAAATCCTTTCCAATTTTTTCCAATGTAGCAGTTCTTGCTCCCAATCAGTTCCGGAGGTTCAGTGTTTCTGGTCTAGTTTGGTACTACCACCTGCTGGCCATTTAAATAACATCTCTACACCCGATGAAACTTCAATCTCTGAGTGGCAGAGAGTAAGTTTTACATTTATTTAGATGTCATGTAGTATTTCACGGACAGTGAGTGCCCAATCAGTATTTGTTGTGTAATGAGTAAATGAAGTTCCACCTTTCCCCCTAAAACTTTCAACACTAATCTCTTCGCTGTTAGGCTCTGGGCTGGACACAGGAGTTTCATGATAGATGTGGCTTCAGCTTGTAGGAACACAGCTAATGGAGGCTTCAGGCAAGTCAAGACACAGTTTCCACCTGGGAGCTGTAGGGACACATTATTTAGCTAGGCTGAAGACAAAGAGCATCATGGGAGATGACAGATGGGCTATTGAACCAACTGAGAATGAGGGTGGAAGAGTCTTCAGGATAGGTTTTTGCAGGAAGGGGTCCCTGAGGGGAGTTTAACTGTATAAGTAGAAACTGTCTAGGTGAACTGGGGAGAAAAGGCATTGAGGTGTGGGCTAGCACAGTATATTTGAAGAATTGCAAGTGACAAGAATAAGCAGGCACTTGTAGCCCCTGCCTGTGGGACAGTATAGAGCCCTAGACAAACTGTCATATAACACAGAGAAGGGGACACATGTCCAGGTGGGAGAGAGGGAAACTAGTGGCAGGGGTTGGAAGAGGGCAGAGAGCCAAGGCTGACAAGATGGGGACAAGCAACACAGTCTCATGGTGGAAGCCGAGGACAGACTATGGAAGGCTCTCTAGGTATGATGGGTCATTGCACTTTTCTTATTAATGACTAGAGGTGGTAGAAAGAAATACTTATAAAATAAAAATTTTTAGAAAAACACATTGGCATAAGGGAGCAGGAAAACTTAGAGGGTGAAGAGGATTGGAAGAAAGGACATGCATTTGGAGGCTATTACAGTGATCCAGAGGAAGTTGGAGGAGGGTGTAAATTAATAAAAATGGGTGAGCAGAGGCAAGGATGCGACAGAAAAGACAGGACCCAGTAGAGTTGGTGGGCGGTGATGTCATCGCCTGTGATTAATTCCAAAGGTCGCTGTGACAAATTGCCACAAACCTGGTGGCTGAAAAGAACACATATTAATTAATTGATACTTCTGGAGGTCAAAAGTCTAAAATCGGTCCTTCTGGAATGATTCCTGAATTCCTTCTGGAAGCTCTGGGGAAGAACCTATTTCTTTGTCTTTTCCAGTTTCCAGAGGCCACCACATTGCCAGACCAGCTGCATGGCGTCTTCTCTGTGGCTTAACCCCCTACTCTACAAGACAGTCTTCTCCCACTCTGACCTTTATGCTGTCTTCTTCTAAGACCCTCCCATCATTGATGCCAATGATCCAGGATCATCTCACCACTTTATGATCTATTTTACTTTTCTGCCATGACAAAGTCAGCAGACTGGCTGACTTAAATAATAGAAATTATTTTCTCACAGTACAAGATTTTGCAGGATTTATTACTTGTGAGGCTACTCCCCTTGGCTTAAATATGGCTGCCCTTGTCCTGTGTCTTCACCAGGTCAGCTCTGTGAGTGCACATACCTGGTGGATGCCTCTTCTTTGTGTGTCAATCTTTATTTTTTTATAAGGATGCCAGTCAAATTTAAAACCCACTCAAATAACCTCCTTTTCACTTAATTACCAATTTCAAGGCCTTATTCCCAAACACAGTCAAATTCTGAGGCATTGGGGATTGGGCTGCAACATGTGAATGGGAAGGTGGACATGACAAATAACCTATTCCAGAGAGTAGATTGCTTAGTTATGCACACTATTGTTCAATAACTACTCAAAATGGCATTATATTCCTAACTAACCACACACTCCTTGAGGTCTTTTGTATCCTAGTCACAACAAGTCTCATTTTTACATATAAAGCAGCAATTCGAGTACCTACTTCATGATGTGCTTTGAGGAGTCAATGAAATAGTGTCTGTGGAGCGCTGAGTGCCTTTGACAGTGCTCGTCACATAGTTATTATTGCTCTTGGGACAATGACTAACCTCACTTCTACATGCTTGGCACAGCACTGGACCGGGGGTAGGTGCTCCCACCTAGTGGGAAGGTTTCAAGACAAGCATATCACACAATGAGAGATGAGAATTTGTCTTGGGTGAAAAAGAAAGAAATGAATGTGCTTTAGCTTACCAGATTTGACAATAATAAAGTTAGGACTAAGTTGATTATAATCCTATTCAACCAGAATGTTGTTGCATGCTTGCATTCAGTCAAATAGTTCAATGTCAAAATAACAGAATGTAATGCACCAAATTACCAAGTTAACAAATATGTGATTGTATTTATATAGATACCTGCTCCTGTTGAACCCTCTCCCTCACCAAGTTTCTTGCCCTATCTCCAAATACAGAGAAAGTTGCATGCTTTGTTTTTTTTTTTTTTTTTCTACTTGTCCTTGTGTAACAATTTTAGGAGCTATCCGTTGACCTGTAATGGAAAGATCGTATCACTTTGGTCATGTTCAGTTAGTCTTGAATGTGGAATAAATTTTTTATTTAATGATTGCCAGTGGTGCAACTGGCATAGTGCAGATCAGCAGTTCATCCATTTCCTTACAGGACAGGAAGCCTCTTTATGGGATCAGGTAATGTCATCTGATACTTATCTATAGAACCTAGAGAACCTGGCACCCTGAGTTCCACCTGGCTTTCACCACTTCCCAGGTCTGTGAATTTAGACAGACATTAGTTCCTTTCAAGCATTCATTTTTTTCATCTGTAACATGGTGAGAATGTTAATACCTAATCTTAGTGTTGTCTTAGAATAGTGCTTAATAAACAGAAGTAGCCTTTTGTACATGGTTAGGCTTTAACAACTTAGCAAACATTTATTGTACTATTACTGTATGCTAGGAATATTTCATAAATATTTTACTTAATGTTTGTGTTGTCCAATTCAGATGATTTCCTATTCTGTCTTTGCAAACAGGAGACTCAGACTCAAAAGTATTGAAATACCTGGTCCAGGTCTTTTAGATCATGGAAAAGATTCAACCGCTAGTCTAGTGTTCTTTCCACCATGATATAGATGTTCTGTATACTCAATGAGCTTTTACTCAATAATCACAAGTGGTAATTTTCTTGTTAATAAGACTCTTAGATTCTTACTTGTTTCGAGTGTTTAGTTTATGTATTTCAAATCTTTTATTATAAGCAGATCTTTCAATGGTGAACACCAGTAGAAACTCATGAGTACATTTGAACAAAAATGACATGGGGGTGAAAACAGTTATTTATCATAGCAGGCTTCATATTAAAATATCTGACAGATAGCTTATTATTTTCTTGGCTAACTGTTAGGGCTCTAGAAAAGAATTAGAAAATCCTGTTTCTTGATGTTATTTGTCTAAAATTCTCATAGTCAGAACACACTTAAGCTTCCTGTGTTTGCCAGAGCTTTAATTTTTTTTTTTGAATTTTACAATCAGGAAAAACTGCTGTAATGTGCAAATCTGAATGCAAATTACCTCCTATTTAATTACATTATGGGTGTAAATTACCCCCAATGCCAAACATTTCTGCCCTGGATCCCAGAACTCTGTGCTGCAATTATGTCTTCCTGTGCACCTTGATATTTTACAGTGGCAACAAATATGTAATAGCAATAATTATGAAAACTGCTTGCAGCTTAATTTAAAGTCTAGTTTCATGATTCTATATTTGAAATGTAAAATTCAGACTTGTCAAACTTTCATCAACAGCTGAATCTAACTGGTTTGTTTACAACCTCAGAAATAAGGAGTGACAAAGTTGTGGCATGGACACTAGGCTCTGAGAATCAGACAGGGCAGTGTTCACAGGTCAGGTAACCTTGGACACTTATTGGCTTTACTTTGCTCATATGTCAAATGGGGATAATATGTGTTCTACCTAAATGAGACTGTTTTTGGAGAATAAATGAAATCTTGATGTCGTTGGGTGAAAAGCCTGAGCTATTGTAAAAAAGAATGAGACTGACTCAAAGAACAAAGAAATTTACTTTCTGGATTGATTCTGGAGGTTGGGTGGCCTTTTCTGTTCTCCTAATCAAGAGGGGGTTAGTCCAGGCTCCTGGCAACTAACTTCTTTGAAGTATGCTCAGACAATGCCCTCCTCTGCATGGTGACAATGGGTTTAAGGAACGGCCATGTTCCAGCTCACAGGAAAAAGCCACAGGTTCTTTTCAAGTCCTGACCACATCACTCCTACTTACACATCACTGGCAGAAACAACTTACACAGATCACGTAGCTGCTAGGGTTGCTGGCATGGTGATCTCTCATTAGGAAGCCACAGACCAATTATATCTCTGTTACTGTGGAAGAAGAGAATAGATTCTAGTGACTAGATAACAGTGTCTGCTACTGGTAGGTTTATCAAGGGCTAATATCCTTATACTATAAAAGTACACTAATGCTATTTGAGCTTCTTCCATGAGTCAAAACTATGCATACACTTATTATCTCAATGGAACTACATGGTAGGTAGCATTATCCTATAGTAGAAAAAAAAACTTCAAAGATGTTTTACAAATTAACCAAGGTCAAGGTGTCATAAGGATAAGCCCAGATTGGAAATACATCAACGTGATATCCAAGAAAGGTGTTCTCTACTCTATCAAGGTTCCAAAAAAGAGATCTTAATGAACTGGATGGGTCAGAGGGCATCATGCTTAGAGCTCTGAAATTATGACATTCTGATGCTCCTGTGTGCCATCTATCACTCAACTCTTTTCTTTTTTCTTACATTATTGATTTCTTTTTAATGAGTTACTGAAGCGTTTTTTAAAAAATTTTTATTTACCTTCTAATTTTGTTTATATATTTTTAATATTAAATAATTTATTTATATGTAAATTTCACATCTTTGTGATCTCTGGTGTATCACTCAACTCTTACCCCCATACTGTCCATGGGACCAGAGTTCAGTTTCTTCCTCTCATGAAAACATTGCTACCTCATCTCTTCTCTTCTCTAAACTCTCCTGGCAGTACAGTTGACACCTTAGGGTTTAGTGATTAGCCTGACTCCTGTTGCTTTAGATGGCACAGGTAACTAGACCTGATTCCTGCAGTGGAATTTTAGGCTCCTTAAAGGCAAAAACCTTTCCTTACTGTTGCTTTATTTGATCCTCTCCCTTCTTCCTCCCCCCCATCAATGTGTATAATAAAAGCAAGCAATAATGAATGACTTATAAACAGAATTACAGAATTAAATGTAATAAACGCTCAAAGAGTTAAGATTTCCTAGACTCAGAGGAAATAGCATTTTTACCTTTGTCTTTTGTTTGGCCTCTTGGTTAGTTAGGTCTGCTTGAGTTCTGACCTCCTAGTTAGAATCTTTCCATGAAATTCACTTGGGAACTCCTTCCTCAGGCCCTGAATTGACCTAATTGAATTCCTCAGGCCTTACTTGATGTAAGTAAAGTCAAAGGTCAGTTTGGCAAAAGCAAGGATGTGTGACCACTTCAGCTGCCTGGTTTAAGCTGATAACTGGCAGCAGTGGGACTCCTGGTTTCTCCCCATATTTCTGCCTACCTCCAGAATTTATGAAGATGGTATACAGCCACATCATCAACTTTAGAACATCAACTTTAACTGGAAACCATGTCAGGAATGATTATGCAATTCAGCACTTTTTTGTAACTGATCAATGGCCAATTAATGCTTAGTGATCAGGTGGTAAAATAGAAAGTAAGGAGGGGGTTACATTGATCTTTTCTAATCAATATGTAGAAAACAATGATTCTGACCTTTTGGATCCAGAAGGAAAATTCTTACCTTGAGGTGCAATGCATACCACATGTGGGGCACTAGACGATACTCATCGATGGCATCGATTGCTCTTTTGATTTTTGCCTGCTGCTAAGCTTTGGGTAAGCTCATGCATTGTGCCTCCTCTAAACAGATCTGTACAGAGGGAGAGAATAGGAAGAAGAGCCCTTTGTTCACTATTGATACTTGTTGGGAAAACTGATTGGGACCTGGGGTCTCTTTTCAGCGGAGGCCTCAAAAGAGAGGGCTGCCAGCAGCAGGTTTTTTTTTCCCCTCCAAGGAGTCTGCCCCCTTCCTGGGTGGCAAGGACCACTGTGACAGGCCCTAATATGCATTGTCTCTGAAATAAAGTGCAACGCTAGATATCTTGGCTCAGATTCCTTCCTGGCTTCTAACTTAGTTATTTTAGAAAAACATGCGTGGGTTCCCGTTAGACAGGTAGTAAAAATAGCAACTGTGTCACATCATATTTTTTAAATTAAGCATTTATATCCTATTTTATATTTCCAAAGTGACTTGGAAGCACTCAAATTCATTGTCACTGGCTGCTTTTGTAATCCATATTTGTGAAAGTACTTAACCACCTTGGGAGAGAGCGAGGCAGGGAGTGATTGAACAGTGTTCTAAGTGCTGGTGAGCGGGGAGTAGAATCCGTCCCTAGGTCCTACCTTTTATTAGCCTCCATTTGTACTGATTGAATTGATGGAACAAAATGGTAGAGGCTGAGGACTGAAAACTTCTTTGAGAGATTAATTGAATCTGGGTATAATTGCAACTAAACATTTCTAGTAAATGGAACTGATCTTGCTCTTAAAATCTCCATCAAAAGGACAATTCACATTTGATTTTCAGTGAAATATCTTCTTAAGTAATGACAGAGGTGACAGAAAATGCAGGAGTAACTTTGGAGATTATGCCTAATAGTGAATTAAATGTCAAATTTTAGAAAATTCATGTCAAGAAATATAGGTACCTTTCTCTCTGGAATCTAATGACAGTCATGGAAACACAATGTTACTTGTTATGTGTCATATTCTTTCCCACTGAGTTTGCATAAAAATTTTCTGACCAGAGTTATTTCCTTTATTGTATTCTCCTTTTGCTTCTACTGTTGAGAGGTATTCACCATATTTTGGGTAATCCTTGAGTTCTAACAATGAACATTTTTCTAATTTCTAATTTCTAAACTTCTACTTTCTCCTGGAGCTGGGGCTCTTTCTTTGCCTAATGTCAACTAGGTCACCAAACTAAAGAAAAACATCTCTTTAATCCATTGTTAATATTTGCACCACATTATTGCTGAAATTATTTCTTAGATGATTATCAATGTCATTTTCATAAACTCCTTCACAGAGAAGTGCTCATTCATCCAGCTCATCAGTCCCCAGTCACTGGGTCTACGATGATTAAAATGTTCACAAAGAGCTGTGAATTTTTTCCACAGGCCTCAGGGCATAGAGCTAAAAATGTGTCCAGCATAGACCTGAAGATTGTCAGAAAAGTTTCTGATGCAAAGTGAAGGTTTGTCTCAGAATGTAAAAAGACTAAGTATAGAGCCCTCCTACAGTTCAAAGCAACTGCTATTCCCTGTTCAGTTACACTGTGCCAGACACATGCGTGGTCTTCCATGGAAAATCAGAAACAAGCAAGATGATCTGGAGAAACTGTAGTGGAGTTGACCTTGGGAGAAGGGCGTGGAATGTGCTGGCTGCAAGGAATTCCCTGGGAAGTTCGGCCGCATTGACACTCCAGAATGACACTGGAAGGTTAGCGTTGTTCTCACTTTATATGAAGAGACTGAGGCTTCCCATGTGTGTGGCAGCTAGTAAGTGGAGGAGCTGGTCTTGGAATGTGTGTTCTTTCCAGGCAGACTTTTCTCATGCTGCTTCCTCAGATCATCCTGTTCTGGACGGTGTTGCAAAGTGAGTAGGGCAGAAAGAAAAAGATGGTATTTTCCTGGCAGACTCTATGCCCTAGAGCCCCACCTTCTTCTGAATTTTATCTGGATCAAATGCTGCTCTCATGTGTGGGAGAGTGTGTGTTTCTGTGGAGAGGGTTTGAATCATCGTGGGTGGGGTTAGTGAGCTGCTGCCTTCACCTATGCATGTACTGCAGTGCACCTGTTCCTCTTTTGATGAAATCATTTTTCCTATTACTTCTAATGTTTCTGTGCTCAGGTTGCTGGGTAGAAATAGCCCATTCCCATAAGGGTGATCCACTCATGTGTAGCTTGGCCACAAAGCTACATTGCTTTGCAACTTCAGTTTTGTTCTGGAAATCTGGTAATGCAGTCTTTTACCTGCTGCAGCTCTTATTCTAGGTATAGGCCATTTACTCAATGTCCCAGAGTTGGGAAGATCATGTGGGACTTCCCAGCACGTGGTAAGTCTAAGGATCTCTAAAGGGTATAATAAGACTGGTTTCCCTCCACTTCTTCTTTGCCAAGTGAGCCACAGATTAGGGAATTGGGGGAGAAGGACTGTACCAATAGAAGATACATCCCTTGTTCTGGATCTAGCCAGTTGATGGAAGACATGCAACTCAACTTCCATTCTGCAACCCATTTTGCTAGTTTAAGCCTTATATTTATTGGTTTAAGATTGTGAATTAGAGATGCCAGTTTGTAAGGGATTTTATGTCTTTAGAGACATACAGACACTATTCACTTCATCTTGATCTTCAACTACTTATGACCCCTCTGCATGGTGCGCTGACCCATCACACTGAAATGTCTGAAATCAGACTCTTTGCAGCCCCTAGGAGCTCCTTTTTGCTCATATTTCTATCACTGTCTCCATCAACTTTGATTGCATCTGAGTGTTGTACTGGATGCGTCACTTCCTGTCTTCCCTAATGTCGAATCTGTAGTTTAGTTACATCTCAATAGTAATACATTTTCATTCTGACCTCAGTAAAAGACACATCTGCCAGTATACAAAATCTGCCTCAGCCTCAGGGCAGATCTGGGATGAGCACAGGATGTTTGTCTGTTCTGTTGAGAAGGGGCTGCATTCAATGCCTGCTAAGCTGAGTCATGATCCTAGTGTTTTCAAACTAATCATCAAAGAACCCGTTCTTATAGGGGATAGGGTTAATCCTGCACGACTGGGCTTTCAGGATCTTGGGGTCTAGGGGCCTCTAATCGGCCTCCACCCTTTCAGTGCCTGGGGGTCGGGGCAGGGCACCCAAGGGACATAAACTGGGTCCGACCCAGTGAACCTTGTTGGGCCTGCACGAGGTGGAGCTGAGGTCCTTTCCAACCAATGCGGGCCTTTGGAGAGGAGCTTCAGTTCACCACTGCCGCGGCAGGCGCAGGGAGGCAGCGGGGCAAGGGTGACTCCTATGCCACCGGGACCTCAGGGTCTTGGGGATTCCAGGTCCAGAGATCTCAGGCTGGGGAAGCCGGCCTCTATCTCCATGTGGGCAGGGGGTGCGGGCTGAGGGGAGGCTCCTCCTCCGGTTTACCACAGCCTCCACACACCTGCACTAGGAATGAAAGATCTAGTCGTTCCAGCTGCAGATATAATGCAGAGGAAAGGAAGTAGTAACGGCCCTGGATACACTCATCACCTGGGTGGGACAAGCACTGTGTTGGGAACTACTGAGACAAGAAGGTGAAACGAGATGCTGAGGTGAAATCTGTCACAGATTTCTACCTGCATTGTCTCTGGTGCTGGGGAATCAAACCTGGGCCCACAGTAACATGCAATGTTAAAGAGACCCCCTCCTTTACCAATCAAAGGGGGAAGTAAGCCACCATCAGTAGCTTGTGGCCCCATGATAGAGAGTGGAGCAAGTGAGAGGAGAGGAACTAGACCAACTATCTGGGGAAGCTGCTCCAGCAGCAAACGCCTCACCACCATCAGTTGGGAGTTGGATTCCCAAACCCAGATATATATCTGTATATCTGTATGGCACAGAACCAGCAACTAGTGACAGAAAGGATCCTGGAGAAGCGCACCACATATCTACCTGACAACAAGTTCCCAACATGCTCGGCCTGACTATCTGCCTCAACTACTCCTGGAGATCTGAGGAGCCTCATCTGTTGCTGACCAGGAGTGCAAATCTGCACCCAGGAAAAAAGAACATAGTTCTAGAAAAAAAAAAAAGCCAATGGGCCAAACATAGATCAACAGATTGCAGAGGGAGTAACCAGAGGGGGTAAGGGGTAAGGGGTTGGGGTGGGACAGGGGATAAGGGGTACAACACAACCATGCAAACATGATCAATATTGTGCAATAATTGCAAAATAAAAAATTATTTAAAAAAACTGTTTTTACAGGATAATGCAAGAAAGGTGCTCACAAAAATTCTGCATGTGCTTCTGATTCTTCTATGCTGCAGTACAATATTATTACTAGATGACACTTTGGTGGATTGTTCTCTGATTATATTCCATTCTCCCTTGCAAAGTTATGTTTTTTTTAGAGATGGTTTGTGAAGCAAACTAGACATCAGATTCAAGACATAATTTTAGACCTCCAAGGTCTAAAATTAAAGTCCATCCTTCTGAGACTTTAATCACCCAAAACCCAGCTGTTGCTAACCTTTTACACATTTGAAAGACTCTTTAATATTTTAAAATAGAAATAAACTTTGTCTTCAGAAAGTATCATCTTATAAAAATTAGTAACTGGATTTAATGCTTTTTAGCACCAAAGAGTCAAGAATATTGCACCGAAATGATTTCATGCTTCATATCTAGTTAATCAATAATATCTTGCAACTTTATCTTAAGAAAAATATCACTTCCAAAATGGACACATTGAAACAGGAGGATTGTGACACAGGAGTGTTTGGTGGATGCTGTTTGTAAAATAGCAGGAAAAATACATGTGGATTCAAAAGTTAATAAATATTAAAATTTGAGGATGCTTTGGTTTTACAATTTAAAATTATTTTATTTGAAATGTTTTTCCCAACAGAAAGACTATATATTGCCAAGTTCACCTTAAAAATATTCCTTCAAAATTTTTATAACTTTTATCTTAATAACAATAAAGGATTATTTTGAAGCAGAATTTAATACGAGTGCTTAATCTGTTCAGTATATAACATTCTCAGAATTTTTAACACTTAAATCACCAGGCAGAAAAAATCTTCTTGCTATTTTGTTAAGATGAGTTGACTTATTTTTTATTGTCCGCGCCGATATAACTGCTTTTCAATGTCAAATATTCATTGTACTGAAATGTATCCAATTTAGTCATTAATCTGGAAAATAAAGCAGAGCTAGTTTGGACACATCTTACAATGTCTTTTCTTGAATTGTAAAATTAAAGGTTGAGGTCAGCCAGGGACAAGCTGGGTACTAGGCTCTTACTGCTCAAGAGGGAATGAATGACTTCTTGAGGTTCCTCTGTATTGGCTGAGTTTCTTGTTTATTGAGAAAAGAAACCTCCCCAAACTCTTCCTGATGTCACCACGATGTCACTGAATGTTAGTTGCTACATAAAAATGTTGGGCGATAAGAAAATCACTGCTTAGGCTTGTGCTGCCTAGTCTCAACATGGTACGCTCTTGCCACTAGAATGAAAAAAACAAAACAAAACAAAACCCAGCAACCCCAGGATCAGCACACTTATATGAGAGAGTGTGCAAATGTTGTTCACTCACCCAAAAAACAACTGGTTTAAGCCTCTGCACCCCATCTTCTAACTGCAGGGGTGGGGCCTCCATTAATAGACATTTCTGTCATCTAAGTAGTAGCAAGGAAAGCAAAGCATGGTGATTGGAGAGAGCCTGTATGTGTGTGGTGGGGTGGGAGACACTGTGAGTGGGATATTTGTCTGCTTCATGTGATCATTGACAGCACCTGTAAATACAGCCTGCATGACCAATCTGCTCCCCTGTAATATAGGGGAAGAACCCGGCCTTCTTAGCATTCCTCTTGCTATAAATACCAGACACACAACAACCCCTCCAGCCATCTAATATTTATTGGATCAGCTCTGCACCAGGCACTGAGATGCAGACTTGCTAAAAGGGAGTCTCTGCCCCAGGGAGTTTGAAGTCTAGTCCACATTCTCCTAAGTCAGACTCATTAAGGAAAGACAAATATGAGTTTGTAAAAGGCCTGGTTTATTGAACAGAATAATGAAAATGGAGAACTGGAAGAGGTCTTCGTAGGTATTATTTTGACCAACCCTGCAAATTCAGAGATAAGGAAATAGGATATTGTGAGATCCTGGTTTTTCAAGAGTCTCTGTGCTTCCCAGTCTTTGATCCCAGACTAGAATCCTGATTTCCTGTCCCCAGCCACTGCTGTTCCCACTCCTGACTTCCTGGAAACTCAGCAGAGGAAAAGACTGAACAGCTGTTCTTAGACACTGAGACTTAAGTGGGAGACTTCAAAAATACCTGTGCCTGGGTCCTGGAGGCAGAGTGAGATGTGGATATGAACACACATCAAATTTTATTTCTAAAAATTCACAAGGAAATTCTGAAGTAAGGCCTTGCAGGGAGAGTAGTTTTACCAGGAGCTGTGAACAGGAGAAGATGGATATAAGTTCTTGATTGTAGAAACTCCATCCTAGGGAGGGAGATGCTGTCCGCACAGACTATGTCTACACTGTGACTCTAAGTAAAATATGTCTTCATGTGAAGCAGAAACACTCAAATTTTTATTGTGCCAATTTATTCATTAGAGTTGAGCATTTTAATTTTATTGCCAGTTATTTTTTGACATCTGATTGGATCTTATTTGCATGCCAATATTATATCTCAGTGGTAATAGTAGACTCAATTAGCTTTCAAAGCGAGAGTTTCTGTTGTTTTTCAAATGGGCACACTTTCATTAATTACAGCAATGGAAAGTTGAATAATTATGGCTGAATATATCCTTACAAACAAATCAACTGACCAATGGACCGACAGACTAACATCTCTAAACTCAGAACAAAGCCTAAGAAGAATTGAAAGCCAGCACCTTTCAACCTTATCTGCTTGTCACACTTCAAATCTAAACAATTCCTTAACTACTCACTAGTTTTTCTTTCTTGTAGGTAGAGGATGACTTAGGGTTTGGGAATTGGGATGAGGGGTTATGTATTTCATTAAAGGACTATGACAAATACGCAAGAAGTGAATTCCCTTTACTGTCATCACAGCTTGTTACATTCACACCAAGCTTTCTCTTTACTGCCCATATTTCAGGCTATAACCAGTTACCTTCTGTCTTTTCATTACACTTACAGAGTTTACATAATTTTATCCATCTGCCACTGGAGAAAGCCAGGTCCAAAAAAAGTTACCTACAAGTAGTAACAATTCAGACATAAAAATCTGGATGACGTACATACCTGTTTGCACTGCTAGTGTCACTCAGTTCTGGGTTAATTGCACATCTCAGACTTAGTCAGTTCACTTATTTAAGACAGTGCCAGCCTTTGGGCTGTGCGGCATGTCTCTGCCATCAGAATTCATAAGCTGGCAACTCTGCATGTGGTTTGCTATCCCCAACTGGCATGTTTCATGAAGTCAAGCACAGAGACTTACTCAGAAATAGTTCACTGGGTAAGAAAGAGAATAGAAAAAGATGTTGAGAGTTTGGCAGTAGACTCAAAATACTAAAAAAATAGGAATCTTCTGACAGATGCCATGGTAAATATTGAGTCAATTTCAGGACTAAAATATATTTAAAAATTACTTTTAAAATCACTTGAAAATACGTGTCTACTAGTTTCCTGTAAATAACTGTATCCAATTGCAAAATCACAGCTTAGAAATAACGTTTACTCCATTATTTGATCATTTCGCCATCAATAGATCTAAATACCTCTAGTTCAAAGATGAAGAGATTGAGTGTCAGTATTGAGTAACCTGATTTGTTACATTTCCCACAACAAATCTGAGACCACTCTCTCTGCACTGTGGCTTTAGTAATTGGGCCACAGACATAGGGACCTCGTGCTAACCTCACCGAACTCTACATTAAGTTACAGGGGCTACATAAGTGTAAGGAGCTGTGTTGACTCTTCATTCTGGTCTCTACAGTGGTCAGTGGTAGTGAATTTTAGTTTTGGCTGTCCAGTGATGTCCTTGAGGTTCAAGCTTCACTCTGGGAGATTCTGATTTATCTGAGGTTTGTCTGAGTTCTCTCTGGGTGGTTTTGAGATGACTCTTATGATCAGAACCAATGATTTGTGATGCTGGCTGCCACCATCCAGAAGGTTAGGCTGTGTGTGTGTGTAAGAGACTCTCTCCTGTAGAATCATCTGTAGGACTTTCACCTACTCTCCATAAGTCTCACTTGTCCGAGCATCAGAGAGATCTTTGTGTCTTAGACTTGGTCAGGGGAGGAAGGAGAACATTGGCAAAAGATCTGTATTAAGAAGATATTTCTAGATGACTTGTTATCCCCTTGCCTTTTGTTTCATGGAAAGAAGTTCTCAGGCTATAGGAGCTTGAGGCAACCTCAGGGACTAATTATGAGTGAGCTGCCTGACTTCTCTGATCACCCCACCCAGAGCAGGGGGAGTGCCCACAATAAGAGCTAGGAAATGAGGCTGCAGAGAGGAAAGCTGCCTTCTGTCACAGCAGAATGAGGGGCAGGGCTAACCCTGTGGGAAGACGTGACTTTAGGGGAAGAAAGGAGATTGTTCCCGGCAAGTTATTCAGGCTCAGCGGTTCAGACGCTGAGATTTTTCAGATATCCAATATGTACCAGCATCTAAGCACCGAGGATCAAAAATGACGCTAACTTTTGGTTCCAGAAAGCTCAAGTATCAGTTCAGTTGGAGAGGACACTGCAGAGGGCCCTTGTGGCCTGGCCACTGGCTCCCAGCGCATCTAGGCAGGGACTGTAAGGACACAGTTGAGGTTGACTGGTAGAGTCGAAAAAACCAAGGACTTTATCAGCAGAACAACATAGTCACAAGGAACCGGCTGCCTGGAATATAAGCTAAGGTACTGACTTGCAGTGTCCAGTTAAAGAAGCCTTTCTGTGCTAGGCGACCAGTTTGCAGTTTAGCTGGCTCCATACTTAAATATGCAGAGAGTGCCCTCTACTGGGGAGATGCCAACATTGCAGATCAACGGCCAAGCACAGCCAGGTGGAAAGGGAGAGGCAGTCTTCTTCGGCTTTGTTCCCTTAACATTTGTATCTCTGAATACTTGGTGCCTAATAAGTGTTCTGATAGACACGCATGGACAAGTATTTATTTCAGCATCATTTAAAGTATACTTTAAAATGCAGATGACAAACAGTCAAGTATAGGGGAATAGTTATGCAAATGATGTTTTCTCTATGGAAGTCAGTTACCCTGTTACTACAAGTATACTGTGAGAGATTTTCAGGTTTATAAAGGAAGTTTGTCATTATGGAAAATTTTAAAATGGAAGCTGTCTGAAATTTGATCTGGTATGTACAAAATATGTATAGTAGAAAATAACATTGCAAGGACATCATAAAAAAAGGTAAGAGTGAAATTTGTAATATTTCTGTAGCTCTTTTTTCTACCATGAGAATATGCTACTTCTAGCCAGAAAATAACTCTAGTTTCCATGCTATAATAATTTTGCTTCCATTGTTCAAGGCCATGAGCTTCTCTATTGCACACAGGATGAAAAATAAATTGCTTTGTTTGACAAATTAGATCAGGTTCAATCATGTAGCTTTGTCTTTTTAGTCTTTTTCTATATCCCACATTTCAACCACACTCAATTTTTAAATATAGTGTGTTTATTTTTGTTAACAAAACCAATTGTAAATTGAAAAAAAATGAAGACTATAAATTAGAAAACAATAGCCAGGCAATAGCCACTATCAATATTAGTTAATTTTCTATTTATATGTCAAAATGAACTTGCTTGCAAGTTTATATTCACATATTTCTGTATAAAATAACTGACCATCTATAGTAGATACAGTTTTGCACATTTTTTCTTTCACTGAACAGGCATATTTCCTGAAGGTATAACATTGTTTGGAAACATGTTTTGCGAATAATGTTGTAACAAATATTCTTTCCTTAAGACATCTCATTGACTCACTTGAATTAGATATTTATTCACAGTTTGTACTTCCTTTCTTCAGTTAATAACTGAATATCACTTTCAGTTTGCCATCTGAACTCAGTGGTAACCTGGCCAAAATTGAACTCAAACTTGCTTCGATTTCATTTAGTAAACAGAGCTCTATCATTGACTCGGGTTCTCCTGGTGGAGACTCAGTATTTATATTCACATTCTTACTTCCCGCACTGGGTTGAACTGTGACCCCTTGAAAGCTAGTCGTGCTGGCCACTCCTTGTGACTCTTGTCTGTTCTTGGAAGTAGTGTCTTTGCTGATGTCACCAAGTTGAGATGAGGTCGTAACAGATGACTGCTTCTTAATAAGGGAAAGAGGAAAATTTGAGTGCAGAGACATAGAGGAGAACCATGGGAAGAAGGATGTGTGAGGATGGAGACAGAAGGGAGTGACGCATCTACAAACCAAGGAGCAACAAGGATAGCTGGAGCTGCAGAAGTCAAGAAGAGGGAGGAGTTTTCTTGTGAGTCTTTGTGGGGCGCAAAGTCCTGCAGATACTTTATTTTTTACCTTTGACCCTTAGAACTGTGAAGGAAGAAACTTTTGCTGTTGTTTTAAGAGAACAAATTTATGGTAATTTGTTATTTGGGAAACTAATACATTGCCCTCCCTTCCATGTAACCCACTAGGCGTATCTTCAGTACGTACATACATGACCTCTTAAGAATGCTCTGTTTCCGCCCCTCCCCCAACCCAAGCCTGCAAGTCTTGTGCTACTGTGTGTGGTAGCTTCTTAGTGACCTTCAGCTCTAGTCCCTCTCCTGGGAGCAGCCCGTTGAGTACAGTGACAGCGGATTTCCCATCCTAGAGCTTTTTTCTGACTTCTTACTATACTGAGAAGGGTAACATAGGACCCTAGGGATCTCACTCCTACTCTCTCTCCAGCTTCACTGGTTGCCATTTTCTCATTATGAGTCACCCACCTGGGATTTCTTTCATTTCCTTAAATGCTCTCACCTCCTGTCTCCCTCAGGACCATCACACCTGCTGTTCCTTCCTACCCTTCCTGGTTAATTCCTAACTCCTGCTCATCCTTCCATTCTCACAGCGGTCTTCGTGGCCATCACAAACAAGTTCAACCCTGTTAGCGTCTCTCACGACATTCCACACTATCTTCCATAGCTTTATCCCAGTTTGCGTTGTGTCTTCATTTTTGTGAAAGCTGGTTTCTTGTTCATCTTCCTTCTGCCCAAACTTCCTGATCCTTATTTCCATGGCACATCCCACAGCACAGTGCCTCTGACACAGAGTAGATGCCTGTAATCAAATACTGACTGAAATACGTTCCCTCCAGCTGTGTGGAGAGGGCCCACTGAGAGCCAACACCACACTCACAGGCAGGTCTCAAGGTCCCAAAGGATGATGACACTTAGGTGAACTTGTCTATGAGCCAAAGCAAAGTCGATCAAATATGAGGCTGGAGGAGAGGTCAGTGGCTTCGAGCAAAGGCTGGGGCTTGTATTTGATACTTGTATTTGATTCCAGTTCTGCTAGTCATAGGTGTTCTATGAAGGGGGAATTATCCCCATCATTAATTAATTGCAGGAAATAGTGCCTGCCTTCCAGCTTTGTAAGGAGTGAATGAAGGAGCAGGTGCTCACAGCAAGTGTCCAAGAAGAGGTAGCTGCTTTGATATTCCCCACCTCTGTCTTCAGTACCATCCTTGCTTGGACAACTGTGTTGTCCTGTCTGAAAGTTCAAAAAGGGCCCAGGAGGAATCCCGGCTATGGGTAAGAGTCTGCAGTGTCTGCGAAACTATTCTGGCACCTTTAGACTCCCTCTCTCCTACTCACTGGTCCCACGTAGAGACCAGGTCTGCACCTGAAGTTTCTGTGGTTGTTCCTGGTCTCAACTCACTATGCTGCAGTGCTGACCCCGTGTGCACCATGCTGTGACTTATCCACCTGGGAGCAGGAATCCTGGTTAGAAGCTGGTGGTAGAAAAAGAGGACTTTGAGGAGCGGTGGAAAGGTTAGGGCAGGAGGGAGCAGAGATGATGAGGAATTAAATCCTGCATTTAACTCTTCCTAAAAATTTTCTGCAGAAAGTGGAGTCATTCAAAGAAGGGTTCCCAGAATGACACCCTGGGCTAATTGCCTGCAGAAAGAAACTAGAGGACTGGCAAGAATAAAAGCCAGCTCCCAGGCAGGATCTGCATTTCATATCCTTCCTTTTCACATTTCACGTTCCTGTTGAGAGCACCCTTTCCAAAGACTCATAAAATATCAGTCCCCACCAGTAATGGTTTCCTGCAGGCCCCCTGGAAAGCATTAGAAAAATATTTCCTTTTAATAGGCTATTCAAGGAAGGCAGAATCAATAATTTCTAGTCAGACATTACACAGATGCAAATTTATATTGTCCAAATGCCCCTGGTTACTAGCTTATCTCCTCTTAAAACTGACCACACAGTAATGCTGCATTTTGTAAAGGCTGATACTGGCTTGCACTTCTTACTGTGCATATAATGAAAGAAATGTTCATGGTAATAGATATCTTGCAAAAGCTTTTTTATCTGGTTCCCGTTGCATCCAGCTGCCTTTGGCTGCTGCAAATAAATTCCACCATGTGACTTATAAATGGAATATCTAATAGAATTATTCTTTTTAAGACCTTGACAAATTAAACCAGTACCTAATGCCGATAGCTTTAGATTTAATTGAGGCCTGACTAATGGGTCTGCAATAAAGATACACTATATTTCAAAAACCTGGAGATCGAGATGTAATCAGAAAACGAGTTTTCTGAGAATGCTGGTCTTCCATCAAGTTGTGAGTTGCTTTGAATAATTAAATTCATCAGTGACCAGCCATTGTTCCACAGTCACAGACATGTGACTTTTTTTTCTGCATCTTTGAACATATTATTCTAATGATGCTCCATCTGTTCTTTCTCCTGAGAGAGTCAACCTTAGAGAATGTGAATCAAGATGAAGGGAAAGCAAAGGTGCCCCCCATTTTTGAAACCCATCTCCTTGCCCCCAATCTTCTCTCTTATTTATGACCACACTGTGCATCATTATTAAATAGCTTATTTTTTCCCCAGCATTGGGAAGATTTTGTACCTTCATCAGAGGAAAAGTTTTCTGGAGGTGCAAGGTGGGGGCCTTCGATTGAGACAGTTGGGGGTGTGTGTGTGAGGAGGGCACTGGGGGTGAACAAGTCCTGACAGTCCTGCTCTGTGGCTGATCGTTGGGGGTTCTTGGGTGAGCCCACTACAGGCCCCCTGAATTGGTCATCCACTGTTCGTGACAGATTGCCCCAAATTTAGTAGCTTGTGATGATGGTTTCTCGTTGCCCATAATCTCCGAGGGTTAGGAGTCCAGGAGCATCTTTGCTGGGTGGCTCTGGCTTAAAGTCACTCATGGCTTTTCTGAGTAACCTACTGACAGCCTCTGGTTTTAATAATGGCACTGATGGTAACTGGCAAATAAAGACTTCAATAGTCTTTTGAAGAGACAGAGGTCCATAATGTGTCATTATCAGTACTTTATCAATTCTCTTCCAGACCAACTTAGCCACTTTGACATTTGCCCATAGTTGACAAGCAGTTCTGCAAGGCAGAGAAGCAGTCAGGTGCAAACATCTTGATTTCCTACTTGCCTTGTGCCGTTGGCCATGTCAGTTGATACCTTTGTTACTTAATTCCTTATGCATCCAATAGAGAAAAGCACCTTTGACCTACAGGACTGTTGTAAAGATGCCATGAGATTGCTACGGTCAGGAGTTTGGTGTACATCTTCTTTAACAGGTGTGGGTTCAGTTCCTCCTCATCCTTGGGAAACAAGGTTTGCAGGAAACTTACTATGGGAGAATATAGATCATGAAGAATTTTCAGGGTTTGGATGCAATGATTTGGGGGAGGCTGAAGGAAGCAGAGCTTTGCTTTGAACTGGAAATCATTGGGAACCAGAACTGGGTATTTTAATAACCCTTCTCTCTAGGAAGTGGTGATTGCAGCTGTGCTGAAACTGGGGTCTTCAAAGAAGCAGTATCAAGGCCTGGGAGAAGGGGCAATTGTAGTTTGGATAATGGTCACAGTTAGCCTGTGGCAGAGTGGCTGGGGAGGCTCTGTGGTCTTGTTTGATGGTGATGGTCTGAGACAGTGTGTTCATCAGAAAGGCACCAGGGTCTAGCTGTGAGTGCCAGGTCAGCTCCAAATGCTCTTCTCTTTCTCAGGGTCTGGAGAACGCTGGCCTACACATGTTTGACAAGTGTTTTAAGCTTTCTGTGTGTTACTCAAAATCAAAGCCCACCATTTTGTGATGACAGAAAAAGAAAGTGGAGTGTGCAGAGACAGTGTGGAGTTCTCATATTTTACATCATTAAGAGAATGATGGATGGTTTTGTATAGTTTAATATATCTTTTCTCAAAGTACAATTGTCATATTCAGATGGCCATCCCTATGATACAATACTATTTCATTTCTCTTTGAATGATTCAAATCACCCTTGAGGGGGAAGGATAGCATGATACAGTGTAGAGAGCATGTATTTTGGGTCATTACACATAAGGTTGGTTCCATTAGATCTTTGCAGGATCTTGGAGATAGGTGGGATGCTGTGGCCAAACTGACTTGAGAGAAGACTATGACACCTCCATAGGGAGACGTTGACAAACTGAGAACTTTTGATCAGGGGAGCACATTCTAATGATAAATAGAAGCAGGCACAGTGGTTCCCATATAGTTTTTATGAAAGACAACATAGGAAACAGTTGGGAGTTAAGGGCTGTCCTGTTGCACTAGGGTTTGGGGATCAGATAGCAAGAAATTCTGCTTTTATTAAAGATGAGGTGGCCAATAAACTAAGGATTTATTTTATCTATAGTTTCAAGATAGTTTGTCAAGGTGAAATGGAGGCAAACAAGCATCAGTGAATCAGTGAATTAAGCCATAATGCTTCTCAATGTAGCAGTCAGGCAGGAATGATCTAGTTAGAAACTCACTAGGCAATTAGTTATCTTGTCTGCTCACTGTGGACATCAAATCCTTAGTGTAATTGTCAGGCTCCATCTTGCTTTAAAATATAATTATCACAGTAGTTGAAACATTTTTTTAAAAACTCAGAACTTTTGGGAGAAGACAGAAGACACCATAGAATAAATTAAAAGGCAGGTGATAGATTGGGAGAAAATGTTCACCTTGTTTAAAAATTAACAAGATGCTAATACCTAGAATATAAAGGAACCTTAGACAAATCAGTAAGAAAAAGGCAGACACTCTTTTTTGATTAGACACTTCAAAGAACACATATGAATTGGCAAGATGACTTTAATTAGCAATCAATTCACTGCAAACTGAAATGATGCCAACTGTGTGTTAGGAAAACATGAACAAGTTGCACAATATAATAGTGAGTGAAAATATAAGGAAACAGGGAGTATTTTGAATGCAAATTGCTCTAGTCAGTTAGAAGGTACTCTAGCAGGGCTCCCTGATATTAAATAAACAAAACTCTAAGACTCCAAATTCCACTGCTGGATATTTGTGCCAGAAAAAAAAAAGTTTAATGGACATTCATATGGGAATACTTGTGGAAATGGGTAGCCTAGCTGTCTATCATGAGCGGGAAGGACAAATGGAAAGAAAATGCCTTCTATGGAATATTCTGCAACATTTAGAGATAGTGAAGTAGTCCTAAATAAGGCAGGAAGATCTTAAAAATACATCACTGAGTGAAAAAAACAAAGAAACCAGAAAAATTATGTAAAAAATACCATTTTAAAATTAAAGATATCATCTATCTATAAAACGATATTTTTATAATAACATACATAGAAGAAGATGTATAGAGAGAGTCTCTTTGGAGGAGGGATGAACATAGGAGCAGGTGTAGGGATTATAAAGAAAAATGAGGTAAGAGCATGAACCCATGTGGTAAGTCATCACTCTGTACTTGAGGTCCCTTACTCTTCAAGTGAAAAGGGTAGAATGGTTCATGGAGAATGAGCACTTACCTAATGTGAAAAATTACCATGTTCTATTTATCCTGCTGAATCATTACTGTAAGTAAATATGCAACCAACTAACATGAGTGAATATATGAGAAACAGAAGCTGCATCTTTCATAATCAATGCATGTGCTCAATCAGGTCAGACTAGGGCTCACTGGACCACATTTCTCCTCTTTTGTCCTCTCTGTTCTGTTGTTCCCTCTCCTCTATATTCTAATCATTTTTGCATTACTCCTATTCTGAGCATGGAATCATTGCAGAGATGACTGGTCTGAAATGACTCAGAGTTGAAGATGTATGTAGCTTTGGTAGTTGCTCTGTTTCAAAGGAAGCTTGCTTCTTCCACATGTTCTGTGAAGCATTTGCCAAGGCATCTGTGCATTGTCTGCCTCTGTGGATTTTCCCCAGTGGTGGCCAACTGCTGAAGCGATGGTTAGGTTTAGAGATTTTTATTTCTAGGAAGAGAGCCTTCTGGCTGATATCTGAATAAGGAGCTCTCCAGTTGCATAGACTTTCTTCAATTCTATTCTATTTTCTGTGATTATTCTCCATTACTGTTACCAGCTTAAAGCATTCTGGACTTATATGTTCTGTTCATTAACGCATACATTATTTTATTTTTTGTCATGTGTAAAACATTCCTTTCTCCTTGGTCCTTAGCTTCCTGCTGAGAATGAGGTTAATGAGAACATTTTGGGCTTCTTGGGTTTAGAGTTAATTTATCTAATCAGCTTTTCAGAATAGGTCTCAGTGAGGTTGGTCACGTAGTTTAGTGGGAAGAGTGCTCACTAATCTATCATAAGTGAATGATGTGGTCTCTCAGAGCTCAGGGCACTTATCTATAAGCTTGGAAAATACATGACATCTGAAGGGACCGAGCAAGGATTAGGGTGATAAATGCACACAGCACCGTAAATGAGAGCCGCCACCACTGTGGGCTTAGGGCATGCTGGCTTTTCATAATATGACCCATCAGCTCCATCTGCAGAGCGGTCTCTTTCTTAACAATATAGAGAAAATACAATAGCTGAGTCATCTTTTCTCACCCACTGCTGAATTTCTTTCTGTGATTGTTTCCCTTCCAGGGCAGGCCTATCATGACTGTGGGAGGTGGTGATTTGTTCCTGCTCCAGGAGGCAGAATCACATTTTTTCCTCTTGAATTGTCAAGTACATCAAACTTTAATAACTTTACCACCGGAGAGAATATCTTAGCTATAATGGAGGAATCCCCCTGCAACTCATTCCGATTGTTTCTCTAATACCCAGCACTGCACTTTTACTTTAAAGGAGGGAAGGTGATATTGCTCTCTGGGTTGAATTCAAGACCCTACCAAAGAGATACCCCCCCCCTAATGTGGCATGGAGGGGCAGTAAAGATGTCAACGACAACATAATAACTAAAATAAAGCAGGTGGTTTCCCAGTGGAGGCAAGGCCCTTCCTTTACTTTCATGTACCCAGGGGCTGTTGATCTCAATGAGTGTGATTTTGGTGGATAAAAAGGGGCTAACTTGCAGCATGAAAGACATCTTTTCCATTTCTCTCTTGGTCTTCTATTCACTCTTCTTTTCTCCTTACTGATTTTTCATCTTTGTTATCCAAAATGGCAGATGGAAAGTCAAGATTTGCCTTAAGGATCTACCTCTTTGGGGACAGCCCCTTCTCTCCTGTGACACCCCAGCCACCCACAGAGCTTGCTTATTTCTAGGACAGTGGCTGCATGGCCGGCATAGAGTCCCTCTGCTTCACTCCCTCACAGACCCAGGACACTATGCTTCTTGTCTGCTTCTTGTTTAAACTGCTCTTGATTCTAGTCTGCATTCCCTGTGCAGTAGGGACAATTAGTAAAGAGTGTTCTTGACATGAGTTAAACCTGCACCAACACCAAGAGAACAGAAATCCCAGAGAGGACACAGCCTGTGGTAATTTGCATAACTTTCTAAGCTATGCACAGGGGTAGTGTTCTTTGGATCTATATGCTCAGTAATAAGCCTACCCCCAGCTTCCTGAAAAGAGACATCCAGCTTCTACAGTTGCTGACCAAGGAAAAATAGAGAAATGAATGCAATTTTGTTGCCTTGCATTTTTAATGTGCCAATTGTAGTCATTAGGAGCTGCTGGAAGAAGACGAGCCTGCAGTTTAGGGAGACACTTGTATCTAATGTCCAACTTAATTAATATGGAGGGATTGCAGTGATAAAAGATTTATTTCTTCCTTAATGTCTAGTATATGTCATTACTTCCTCTCTTGCAAGCGTGGAGGAAGGGCTTCAAGGGTGAGCAGCAATCCTTAGCAAGCAGGAGACAAGTTGGGGTCAGTGCCGCAAGGTGGGATGTCACTGCTGTGCTGTTCAGCCATCACAGACCCCGGGTCATTCCTCCTTCCTAGAGGAATGTCTCTTGTCTCTAGCTTTCTTTGGTTTGTGGGCTTATCATCTCTTCTTTTGTGTGTGTTCCAACATGATTTCATTCCTGAGGTTACTGGATTGATTTTCCTCTTTTCTTGATTATTATGTCTTTCTTCTCTCTCTGTGTCCATTTTAGTGTTGTGACCTGGAATTCTGTGTCCCAACTTGATGGCCTATCCTTAGAGATTCCTCCTTGATCAGCAGTTGCCACAAAGTTGCCACTGAGAACTTACAGATGCTCTTGACCCAAGACTGTATGCTCTAGAGGGACTGGCCTTGTCCCCAGCTGTTGAGTCCTATTGGTGATTCTATTTTTAGACAAAGTATTAGTGATTTCTTAGCAATAAGGTGGATGGGAGGGACTTAGAATTTATCAAATCAGGGTGTGATTCACAGTTGTATGATTCATAAGCAGCATGACTTTGTACAAATTTCTTAGACCAAGAATGCTTACATTTGAAAATAAGAGTTATACCTAAAAAATTGTTATGCATTGAATTGTGTCTCCCTCCTCCCAAACCTCAATATGTGTTGGTGTTTTAACCCAGGGACCTGTGAATGTACCTTTATTTGAAAAAACATTTTTGCAGATTTAAAAGATGAAGTTGTAAGGCTGGGTTTGAATATGATGATTACTGGAACCCCTGTAAGAAGAGGGAGACCTGAAGACAGACACAGATATACAGGGAGAGGCCATGAGAAGCCACACAGGCTCAGAGAGAAGATGGTTTTTGGAGGACAGAGGCAGAAGCTAGAGGATGCTGCCACCGGCCAGAGAATCCCAGGGCCAACAGATGGTGAGGTTTGAAAAGAACCTCTTCTAGAAGTTTCAGAGGGAGAATAGATCAAGCAACAACTTGGTTTTGAACTTTCTGTCCAGATTTATAAGAATAAATTTTTGTTGTTTTGAAGTTACTCAGTTTGAAGTATTATGTTAAGGCAGCCTGAGGAAACCAATACAGATTTTGGCATCAGGAAGTGTGGTGTTGCTATCACCCAGACTTGAAAATGCAGTAGTGGCCTTGGAACTGACTAGCAGTGATGAGTGAAACAAATTTTAAGGCATTTGATTGTAAGAATTTGGATTGTCTTAGAAAGATCATTGGTAGGAATATTGATATTCTGTTGTGAGCTTACAAAGGAAGAGAGAAAAGCTACAGAGAAAGTTTCTACCATCTTAGAGAGTGTGTATATATAGTATATAATTTTGAAGACTATGTATGTATATATCTCACTATGAACAGAGTATTGCCAGGCAGAGGAACATTGAAGTGTTTCTGCTGAGGTCTCAGATGGAGCTGAGGAACATGGTATTGGACTCTGGAGGACAGTAAACCTTGTCAGAGAACTTTGCTGAATTATGTTCCAGCATTGAGTGGAAAGTAGAACTTGTAAGTGATGAATCTGTATATTTTGCTGAGAAAATTCCAATGAGTGAGATGTGGCCTGACTCCTCTCTGTTGCTTACAGTAAAACATGAGAGCAACAAGATAAATGGAAGACATTCTGCCTCAAAACTGTAACATAAAAATCTTGCCTGAATTTCCAATTTATCAGCCTATCCTATGTATGTTAGACTCGTTAGTCACTACAATCTTGTAAGCCAGTTTCTTAAAATGAACCTCTTTAGTATATGTGTGTGGTACAAATATATAAAAGCATAAAATAAAATCTCTGTCTATATATAACCTATATGTACACAACAAAGATTTAATTTATATATCTTAGATACATGTAGGGGATAGATATAAACAAATTACAGATCTATCTATCTATCTATCTATCTATCTATCTATCTATCTATCTATCTATCTATCTATCTATCTATCTATCTATCTATCTATCTATCTATCTATCTATCTATCTATCTATCTATCTATCTATCTATCTATCTATCTATCTATCTATCTATCTATCTATCTATCTATCTATCTATCTATCTATCTATCTATCTATCTA
>PVHY01000656.1:0-207285 GCA_004024945.1 Uropsilus gracilis
GAACCACAGGCTCTCGTTGCCTGGGGTACCACAGACTCAAGCAATCCCCAGCCTCAGCTTCCCAGGTAGTTGGGATCACAGGCATGTGCCACCACACCCAGCTATTTTTTTGGAACTAGGTCTCGCTACCGGCCCCAGGTGGGACTCGAAACACGATCCCTCCCTAGCCCCAGCCGCTTCATAGGCTGAAGCTTACAGGCACAAGCCAGTGTGCCTGGTCTATATGTGTACTTTTTAAATGAAAATAGATTATACTGGTATAAAGCTTGTGTTAATTCTAATTATTAAGGAAGAAAAATATGAATAAAAGATCATTAAAACATTATAATTTGTCCTATGTAAGTTCATTTCTTGAATTTACTTGAATTCACATTCACATAATCTTTACTAGGTGTTATTGAGTGTTTCTTGGTAGGGCCAATGTTTTTGTTGGGAATGACTACCTTATTACATAGTTGCTGTTTTCAGGATTTCAGTATCAATCAAAATATTGTGTTGACCAACTTTTGTATGGGTGTTCTTTGGAAAGTCTGAAGAATAGATTTATATTACAAAAGGATGCTTAGTTTTAGAGAGTGTGTGAGGTTGTCTGATGAAGGGTCAATTCAGAACAGTGACATGTTAAAAGTTGGTAAACAGTACTGCTATGTGTTGTGTTGGTTCTTTGTAAGTATGAAGCACATACCCTGGTTGATAATACTATAGTTAGAGATGAAAGATGTGGGTATTAGGGACAATCATTTGAGAAAACCTTTTTTTGTTTTAAGAATTGCATTTTTTTTAATTGAAATAATATTCCTTTAAAACATTTCATATTATTTAGGAAAGCTATAATGAATAAGTTCATATCATATTTTCAGTTTGTGTTTCTTATATTTGATATTCAGACATGCAAATATAGATTGGTGAAAGCTGCAAAGTAAAAAAGAAAAAATAAAAGCAACATATGTTACCTTTTTGGTTAGTTTCCATTAATCCTTATCCCTCCTATTGAAATTGCTTTTTATTGCTAGGAGAACAACCAATATCCCTGTACTTTTGGTTCTTGACAAATGAAAATTTTTTGATTCATTTACTGTTTCTCTCTAGCCTGGATCCCTTGGTCAAAGCTTTAAAAATTGACACTCCTAGATGCCTTACTTTTTAAGTAAAAGGCATCAGAACTGAGACTCAGAATCAAGTGCTCTTGTTCCAAGGTCTTTGTAATAGCTTCTCGTGCTGTCATTTCCTTCTTTAATATGAAAGTGTATTCCACATCCTCAGACAGAAAAGACGAATGTTCATTCTTATCTTTTCCACAGAGCAGAATAAAATGCCTGACATAAAAGGAAACACTATAGAAAAATATATGGGTATATGTGTGTGTGTGTGTATTCATACTTGAAAATATATACACAAATTTTTTTTAGTGGAAGGGACTAATATCTGCTCTAAGCACACATTTCATTAACTTTTTATTGTTTTTATTGATTAATAACTTCTAGTTACACACATATGCATTCATTTTATCTATCTGGAAATTTATTGTTACTGTGAAATGACATTAGATGATAGGAAAAATTCATTTATTTAGCAATTGTTATGGGCGATATAGAAAAATTATTCTTAGTGTAAATCCACATTTATGCTTTTAACAAAGTCTGTTAAACAGTAAAGAAAACAATAACAAAGTCAGTTAAGCAGGATATAAACAGCTCAAAAATAGCAAAATGGTTGGATATTATCAAATCAAAGGATTAAAAAGCAAAGTAAAAATATTTCACTTGAAATTATTTGTTTCTATGTAAGATATGATTTTCATTTTTTTTATCAGCTGGTTTATCACTCTATTTGACCCATGAAACCAATTTTTCTCTTTATTGTTTGTTGCACAAACAATCCTTAAGAGTAATGATTTAATTCTTAAACAAAGGACACTAAATCCCATTATATTATATGTTTTGTTAATTAAATTGAGTGGGTTTTATGTGTGTGTGTGATTAAGGATAATATACAACAAATACTCATAGTATATTAGAGTAACTTTATATTGCTAACTGGAAATGATATGAATGATTGAGATTTCTAATGGTTAAAATGTAATAAATCAAGAAGATATTTAATAATTCAACCATTTCAATGTGTATTTTGGAAAATTTGCTTTTTGGGTCATATGAAATTATAATAGGAAAAAACTTAAAAGGATAGAGATTTAGTGGAAAACTAAAGTGTCTGAATAGAATGGCAAAATGAACAAACCAACAATCCTCCCATATTTAAACTTTACGGCATCCTTTATGTGAACTACTGTATCTTATTTGCAATGGTTTATTTCCATTTGAACTACCATTTGACATCTAAGATTATAAATGAAAACATAATCAAAGCACTGGAAACATCCCCTTTGGTAAGACTCCAGAACTTGAGAAAATATTTCACCGAGTGTTACATATTTATTAATAACAAGCAATAAATGAAAATCTATATTATGTGACTTATTGTATCAATAATATAACTCCTTCAATCCTAATATTTTAATCATATCTTTCCTTCAAACACTATTTTTGAAATCATTTAATCACTTTAGTCATCTTTGAGTGAGTGTTATTTTAATATTTTCATCTGTATTAATTTAATCATTTTAATATAGGTATTATTTTATCTTTGAATGTTTGGTGGAATTCATTTGTGAAGCCATCTGGTCCTGGGCTCTTGTTTTTATGAAGAGTTCTGATGACTGCTTCACTTTTGCTGCTTGTGATTGACCTATTTAAGTCCTCTACTACTTACTTTTTTGTTCAATTTTGGTGGCCATAATAATTTGTTCATATCATCCAGATTGTTGTATTTGTTTGCAGATAGATATTCATAGTAGTTTCTAATTATCTTTTGGATTTCTGCTGTTTAATGACATTTTTAATCAGATATATTGTTTTTGAGTATTCTTATCTGAATTGTTTTGCTTAAAAGTAATAATAATAATAATAATAGTTTTCTAGAAGGCCAATTGAGTCTTGCACCTCAGTGATCTTTCTTTTGAAAAGTTGGATGGTATACAAGAAAAGTCTGAAAAAGATAACAGTTTATTTATCCATCACCAAAATAGCTTAAATCTAATGTAGATTGTTAATATCAGTTTCTTCTATGTTTCTATCACATCCTCCTCCTTTCACATTTCACAATCTTTTATGTATGTTTGCCTGTACATGTACCTGTGTATGTACACATATGTGTGTATTTCTTTCCCTGTTTGATGATCATATCCTTTAGACAGTAAGCATTATGAGGGCATAATGCTGCTATGTTCCAATTCCCTGATTTAGAGACTAGGATAAAGAGCAGAGAATTTTGCTGTTGAATCCTAATGTAGAATAATTAATGATATCATTTAAATGATATCATTTAAATATCAATCCCAGATTGATGAAGATAGTAGACATTTCATAAATATTTCTTGTTTGAGTATATTAAGTTATATCTAAGACTCAAGATTATCTTTCTTGATGTATTTTTAAGTATGTATCCCCTCTGAATATTAGTTGTTCAAATAGTAGCAATGTGCTAGTTTTGTCAAGTAGTACAATCCTGACCATCTTAGGTTTATTTTTGCAAATGATTGCATTTGGAATTGGCCTATCAAGTTTGAAGATTTTTTTTCTAGAATAAGATATCTTGTCTTCATAAAAGTAAATTAATCACATGAAAATATTTCTGTATTATCAGTAGCTATTGCTCTTTGTGTCTTAATAATACCATGGCTTAAAATAGTAATTTAGACTAAAATAAATACTGTATTTTTTTCTTTGGCCTCCATATTTTTCAACTGTTTTAAATATTCCCCACATCCTACCTTTTTTATTATAAAATTTATTCCAGTTGACAATTTATGCCATAGACATGTACATAAAAATTCCATAAAAGAGATCAGTATGTAGGGGTGGGGGTGAGGAGGGGTGGAGAAAGGAGGGAAGGTCAGGGAGGGAAGGTGGTGGGTGACCCCAGGGAATACAAAGATGTGAAACACATACATAAAAAAGTAAATAAATTAAGAAAAAAAGGAATCAGTACAATTTCTACACTGGGGAGAAGCAGCTCTTCTGCCTGCCTGGAACTATGCAGATGGCTCTCTTTTTCTTTCTCCATTCCCTAATAACTCTGTCCTTTTAAAAATTTTAATTTAATTTAAAATTTTTTTAATTTGCATATATATATATTTATATTACATTATTCCATTATTGTGTACCCCGGGTCTTTCCCACTTCACTAACACTTGTTAACCACCTGATCTTTTGTGCTCTTCACCTCCCCCACCAACATCCTATTTTTTTTTCAACTTTAATGATACTTCTCACTCATAACAATGTATTCAGAAGAAAGAGGGTGAGTGGCTGCAGGGGAAATGAAGGAAAAATAACAAGAGGGTAAAAAATGAAATGAAATTCCCATACTAGTAAAGATATATATGTACTTCTGTGTTTATTGGAGTTTTGATTTACAATAGTCAAGTTATGGGACCACTAAGCACCAAAAACAGATGAGTGGATTAGGAAGATTTTACAGGTAGGTAGGTGGGTAGGTAGTCATATAGGTAGGCAGGTGAGCAGGTAGGTAGATAAATGGATCCATCCATCCATCCATCCATCCATCCATCCATCCATCCATCCATCCATCCATCCATCCATCCATCCATCCATCCACCCATTCGCCCATATACATACACCATGGAATATGGCTAAGCTGTCAAAATTTATAAATTTTTACTTGCAGTATCATGAATGGAAAAAGATAAATATCAAATGGTGTTACTAATATGTGGAATTTAGGGAAACAAAATAGACAAAAAGAGTCAAATAAAACCAAACCAATAACAAACTCTAGAAATTAGATTAAAGAATTGAGGCTACCAGAGGGGAAGGAAGAGGAGGGAAAGCAAAGTGGGAAGGGGCACAGTGAAATATGAATGTATTGGTGGTGGATGTGTGTGGTAACATAACTGAACATAACTGAAGGGTTGTGACCCTAAACTGCTAAATCATATACTATGTTATAAACCAAAATTATCTAAATTTAAAAGAATGAATAATTTAGTTCTTTACACTAAATTACGGACTATTTGCTATCTTTATTCCTCTGTCTCTAGCTTCCAAAATCACTCATACTTGTGATTATTTTTTTTGAAAATGAAAGAAAATGCTTGCTAAATGTATACCAAGTCAATTTATGTTGCTGTTTTCCTCTCTTCATTTCTGTAACTGATCTTGGCACCTTAATACAATAATGATAGCATGTAAATCTTTATACAATAACCTAGTTAGGATTCCTACAATAAATAGTTCCCATATCCATCACTTCTAAACATCATTCTAAAGAGTAGAGTGCAGCAATGTGCCCTTATGGTTCTTATTTTCCAGATCAATCTGTTTTTCTTAATTTTAATTTATAATCAGCACAACTGAAGCTTCCTAATCATATCAGACATGCCAATCCTTTCAGAAGCAAATCTGATTTAACATCAAGGAGTCTGGCTTGTGTTCATGGAGGAGGAGTTTTTCTCCCACTGCTCTCCAGAAGTTTTTGGCTGGAACTTAACACATTTACACAGCTGAGATTCAAACCAGTTTCCTAATACTTGATGGACAAAAATCTGTCTCTCCATGACTCATGTAATTTATTCTCTGGCCAGTATAGGAGAGTATAGTGCCCAAACAGGTGACTTTGGAGTTTCTTTGTGTTATTTTGGGGATGAGAAAGACAATACATATCTACACAGAAGGAAATGCTCTTGCAAAAGTCTGAAATAAAATAGCAACTGCTGCTTTGAAGGTAGAGTTATGTTCACCATGAGGAGTGATGTGGAGAGAGGAAATACATAGACTTATTTTCCTATTTGTTTTGGATCTCAGAACAGTTTAGCCTAACAGACAAATGCCACCAGTCCTGTTGTAAGGGATACGGAGTTTTATAAGAAGGCACTTAGTGGGTATTTTTGGCCTATAAAACAGACAGTGGATGAGCTTTTCTTGCTGGCTGCAAGCTGGAGCTTGTGTCAGGCTTCGCTAGGCACACAAGGCTCTGATTTTGTATCATTAAAGACTCATTATCTCTTTTAACTTCTGTTGAAATCATTCAACCATAGCTCTAGCTACTACTGAAACAATAGAGGCTCCTAGCTCAGTAATAATGCCTTTTTTTTTTTTTAACCAGCTTAAAGAGCCTTTAAAGGATGGATTGACTTTCACAAAACTGAAACAGAAAACTACTGCTTAGGAAAATCTGAAAGGTTATTTCTGTAAGTAACTTCAATTTTAAAGAGTGGAAGGAAATCATCTGATGTGAGTTTCTCTGAGCTGGGAGTATGAGTATACCTGAATGTTAAATTCCTATTGGGGTAATATTACATTTTCCAAAGGAGAATGGCATGCCTTACTTATGCTTAGCTTCAAAGAGAAAAATACTTTAATAAGAGTGAAATAGGCTTGGTATATTGATCTTGCCAATTTGTTTGGTATTAATATATATTTTGCAGGGAACTAAACTCTCCATTGAATTCAACAGTAGATTATATGAACAGTAATTTCTACATTTACCGGCTTTGTTTACACTTTCATTATACCTCTACTGCATTATCTGATGCCTTCATACAGTTTTCAATCTTACAGCCACTTTAATCTCCTTCTGCACTCAGCATATCTGAGTGAGTTTGTTGGCATAAGGGAATTTTGAAGGTTATATTACAGTACATGAATCAACGGAAAATGAAATGCACTGGAGACATGATCAGCCAGTTTTAATTCATTGCAGAAAGTTATAGATACCAAAATGCATTTAATGTAATCTGATCTCTTTATTCAGTCCTGAATTTATGAGCAATTCACCAAGAGTCAAATGACAACTTTGTTTTAAAAATAGAAGTCTATATCGAATGACATTTTACTATATCTCTGACATATTTACATCTAAAGTGTAAGGAAAAGTAGAATCTTTGAACATAAATTTCTCTTTTCTTATAAAAGAAAAGCCAAGAAAGATGATGCTTTTGTTCACTGAAACATTATCTGTTACTGGGACACAGGTCAAATTGGTGATAATAATTAAATAAATACAGCTCATCAACACAGCAAGTAAACAGATGAGAAGCCCCCTAGATTACTGAGCATTTCAGTTTAAGAAGTGAGCAAACGGTGTCATGGTGCTCAACTCTATAAGAAACCATTTTAGGTCAACGAACCTGCTCTTTGCTGTGAATGATCAAATGGCCTTGGTTCAGGTTGATCAACAAGGAGCTATGAATAGTGACTTCACAGACAGCTACTCCCATGACAACACAAGAGGATGCTGATCATCTATCAACGACTTTGGTTGTAAGACGACCTGTCATTCAGGGTCCCAAGTCATCTGATGATGCTGACCCCACCAAAATCACTCCTTATCCAGAAGAGATGGGGAATCATTCTGTCTCACTAATGAGAAAACTTCTTTCTTCATATACTGTTGCATAGGCATTTAGACTGAAGGGCACATGTGAGAATACTACTTGCAAAATTTGTCATCCAATCCAAGGCAGCCAGAATTTCCTTCTTTGTTTCTCTGGAAATTCCTTACTGTTTAGGTAGAAAAGCTAAGCTATTTTATGACGTTCTAGGATTACATAATGTGATTTGTATATAACTGGTCCACTGATACCATCTTTGCTTATTAAATGTGGAAATTGTTATCATTGTTATAAAAGTAATATAAATTCTTATCGGGAATATGAATGTATTTTTATACTATATGTAATTTTTTAAAATATACTTTTATTAAGTACATGGAATATAATTTTATATTTTATCACAAATTTTCTATGATAAATTCATTGGTGTGCAAGTCACACTGAGTGATTGGCTTAATTGATTAAGTTTGTAACTAGAACTGAATTCTACATTACTTTAGAATTACAACATTCATGGCAAACACTTTCCTAATGACAGTCAAATAGCTAGTTCTCATTAATAGCTGTAGGTTTCCATTTTAAAAATATTTCAAATAAAAAATGGACAATTTTTAAATTTTTATTTGGTTCATTTTACACTAGAAAATAATCAAATAGCACTATATTACTTTTATCCTTTTAAAAGTATGTCAGAAGGATGGGAGAAGAGAAAAAAGAGTTAAAACATTAGGAAGAGTTTATGTTTAGAATCCATGGCCACATTTCCCAAAACTTTTGATTCACAGAAATTAAGCATTAAAACAATTTATTAACATCATCCATAAGTGGTCTGTTTAAATAGACCAGTTGCCCCAGAGAGAAAGTTTGATCTAATCTAGTTTAAATGAGGAAAGCAAAATAATTTCTACCATTTCTTATGTAAAAGTTCAACTATAATCAATGTTAGAATCTTTCAATGTGCAGCCTGAATATTCCCTTTCTTGGTTCATACATTTGCTCCCTTTCTCTTGTAAACTCTTCAGGAAATTGGTTGAATAGTCATATTCTCCTTCAGTGTCCACCCAATCAAGCTACATTTAATTCTTTATGTTTTCATTATTGTTCAACTCTTTTAATTTAGGTGTCTGTTTTCCTCATTTTTAACTTGTTTCTTGATTAAATTGTAGGAGATAATGTTTTAATCATACAGTCAGTGGTATCAAGATTTTTCTAGTTTATAAACACACAATCTCTACTTATGTGACCTATCTTATTTTGTTCAGAAAATCATATACTGAAAACATATTAATTATTGGTTGTATCTCTTCCTTTTGAATATGTATATACTTTGAAATTTTTAGGATAAAACTCAGAAGGTCTTCAGTCCTCCTATCTGTATAGCTTTTCTTGGTAAATCTTTTCTTTGAAAGACCAGGTGAGAACTGAATGAAAACTATAGTTTATCTTTGTCCCTCAAACCATCTCTCATAATCTTAACTATTACAACTACAATAAATTGCAAAGTCAATACAATCATAGTATACATATCTGAAGATGAAAGTACAAGGAGCTATGGCATGAAGTCTTAAATAGCAGCCTGGAGGAGGAAAATCTCCTGTATTTAGCAGGGCTTAAAAGATTGAAGTCAGTTTGTGAAAGGTAAGACTCTTGGTCTGCTTGCACTGCCCCCCCACCCCAAATCAGCAGTCTCTTTCCTTTGTATCTGTTAACATTCTTTCCTTCGTCTTAGGAGCTTCTTCCCCAGATTATTCTTGGTGTTGACTTTTAGGGAATCAAGATTTTATACAAAAAGATAAGTTCACATTTTAATAAGATTTTCCAGATAAAAAAAACTTCTAGACCATAGACGACTCTTTTATTAAGGTGCTATTTGCAAAAATAATGTCACAGTTTGGGTGCTGAAGTGAATCCACCTAAAGCATCCAAATTTCAGTTGTCTTCCAAAAGTTCAAAATCATCAAAATCTAGATATCACAGAAAGCATATTTTGTAATTGTCAGAAATGTTATAGGAATCTTTAAGTATGTAAAACCAGTTATACAAAGTGACAATTATGAGTAAGGATTCTTTGATTCCTAAATAGTGCTAACATTAAAACTTTTTTTTATTTTTGTAGGAAATAGTAGCAAGAAATATAACTATGAGGAACAACTTTTTTGAAAGATCAGTCATTATCTTGTTCTTATTACCTGTACCATCTTATACCTCGGTTTTATACTATTTTACCCGTTCAGTTTGCCCCATGAGCATTCATTTTGCTTCTTCTTGAAAACCATGTGTCTGCTTACCAGAATACATGTTAGGAACAGTGATGTTTTCAGTGGGAACAAATGAAGTGACAGATAATGAAAGATGCTCATAAAAGAATAAACATAGCATTGCATTGTTACAATTGTTAATACAATCAGTGAAGCTGTGGTTCTCACACCACACTTTGAAATTTGATTTTGTTGCTGGTCAGTAACTGAATATAACCAATGGTTGATCATATATATATCTATATATATATATATCTATATATATATATAAATATATGCACATATGCACTAATTCAAATATTTATAACTCTCTTGCATTTGGAAATTTGCTGTCCAACTGTTCTGCCAGTGCTTCCCCAGAGTACAAAAAGAAAAGAAAGCAGTGATAAAGAAGGAGCACTAGGAAGACTGTAGGGTAGGGGTCAGTGATGCAGAAAGGAAAGCTGGGGTACAAAATGATGCATGTTAATTCATATAGCAACTGCACTTATCCATCTGAAGTAATGCAAATACAAGATAAAAGTAAAATGACCAAATCCAATTATATGCATCAATTCTATCTTCTTGAGCAATTATCATTCTTTTGTAAACTGTAATTTTGGCCACTTGTGTGTACTAACCCTTAATTGTCAGTAATTCTGTAGTTTTCTAGCATTTTGTAATGAGATATTTAGCACACAACACTGCTGCTGCCAGTTATTTACATTGCAGAATTGTATTACCAAACAGATATACAAAAAACATGAGAGGCAGCCACTTGCGGCATTCTTAAAATAGTTTACTCTTTAACTTGGAATTTAAATACAGCAACAACTGACAAAATCAGTGGTGATCCTGAGGGTCTCAGTTCAGGATGATGATTTTTCCTTTCTATGTCACAATCTCATTAAGAGTTACAGAAAACTCTCATTAATACCAGCATAGACAAGGAAAATCATAACTAATTTTACTGGCCATTTAAGTGTTATAAAAAAGTTCTCCATTTCCTATTGTAAAATGACTACATTTATTTTACTAAGATAACATTGAGGTACTCCATCAGGTATTACCACCATAGTGCACCCTCCATGGACATGCTCAAATTCCATGCCATAGACCACTGTGCTTCCTTCCCTCTGTTCTTTCTTTGCTCCTTCTTTCCCCCTATTCAGTACTTTGGTTCTGTAGTAACTATCAAGTGTAGTTTTTCACTTATATTTATCTATTAAGTTACTTTATATTCCACATATTAGTAATGCCATCTAATATTTGTCTTTAACCTTTTGTATTATTCCATTTAATTCCATTTTTGTATTATTCCATTTGTATTATTCCATTTAAGCTCCATCCATGTTGCCAAAAATGCTATGAGTTAATCTTTTCTATGGCTAAGCAATGTTCCATTGTGTCTCTATACCACATATTTTTGATGTAGTCTTTTGTTCTGTGTCACATAGGTTTTTTCCATAGTTTAGCTGTAGTCAATGGTGCTGCAATAAAGGTGGGCAAAATGCTCTATTTTTCTGAGAATCATAATTTTAAATAAACTGGTTTAATATATAAACTGATCAGTAAAAAATACATTTGCTTTCTAAAGGACTGTAGTCTTGGATGACAATTTTCATATAAGCAAGTCAAGAGATTGGTGACATTATTTAGGAATTATTAATATTGTAGAAAATGGGTATAAAATTGGGTAGAATCTTAGGTTGTTCCACTTTTCTCTATGAAGGAAGTCATTGGGAAACTAAATGAATGTGACTAAGTGGAAGAATCTGAGTAAAATACATACTGTATGTTGCCTACTATGACATTTTGGCAAAACTCTAGAAGTAGAATGATGAATGGTTCTTAGGAATACACTGAAAACATGAATTGGCAGAGCAAAAAAGATTTTCATTGCAGTGAAAATACTCTTTATAACATTATGATGGTGGGTAGATGTTATTATACATTTGTCCAATCATAGAGTATATAGCATCAAGATTGAGTCCCAAGGTAAATGATGGATTCTGGGTGATTTTGATGTGCCCATATAAGTTCATCCATGTTAAAACCTGTACCATTTTAGTGAATGATGTTGATGATGGAGGGCAGAATTTATGTGGGAAATTTGTCTGTCTCCCTCTCAATTGTGCAATAAACATAAAACCAACCTCTCCCTTAAAACTAAAGTATTTTTCTTAAAAAGGAAGCCATTGTACTACTATTTATCAAAGAAGACTTTCTAGGAGAGGCCTTTACTAATGTTTTCAGTTGGTCAGTAAATGCATCTGATGGCTAATGGAAGAGTTTGACTCCAGATTCAAGTCTGGAATCTCCAGGCACTCACCAGGTCTTCAGTTCAGCCACTGGGACACAGTGTGTTTAAGATCCTTATCTTTCCAATGACAAGTTTGCTTTTAGACTTTAAATCCAAAGTTATTTTTTTAAACAGTCAGTGATCTGTAAGTTAGACATTTTCCCAAACATTTTCTTATAGTTATTTCAGGATACCTGTATTGTTTTTCTGATTCTGTTTCTGCTTACTTGCTTTTTCTAACAGAATTTTTAGAATGACTATGAGTTACTTTGGGATGTATAGTTTCTTCTCTTATCTTTCTTATTGTTTGACCCAACTATTTGACATACTTTTTTTCTTCATCTATGTTTGGTGTGCTAACTTGCAAATATTTTTTAAATCTTTAGTCTCCTATTTCTTGATATCTCCCTTTGTGGACTGTCTTAGTTTTAAAATTGCTTTTGTTTGCTAACTCTCACCATGTGCCTTTGGTTCACAGATTTCTCAAGAAGATCTTTCAGAAAATGGTATTACTGTGTTTTGTTCTTTGCATATTAATCAAAGTTCAATTTTTTATTTATGTTTGGAATCTCCTCCAAGTAATCTTATGATTTTATTTTTTTAATTTTAGGTGAACATTTTATTTACTCTATTTTGGTTGGGCTTCCCATCAACTTGTGCCCAGAGCTAAATGTCTTGCCTTCCCATTCCACATGTTCCTGTGCCCTCTTCTCACTCTTAAACAGTGGTGCCATTATCTTGTCTCCACTGCTAGAAACATCAAAACACCCTCAGCCTTACTTTTCTCTTATTCTTCATCTAATAGGTCATTTTCCTGTTATTACAGATTCACCTTATACATCTTTGTTCCATTTTATATCCTAGCATCTGATGGAAAAAATATTTATTTATTTGTTACCTTTTTTGAGAGTAGGTCTTGCTTCTTTTGCCCATGGAACCACAGGCTCACGTTGCCTGGGCTACCATGGACTCAAGCAATCCCCAGCCTCAGCTTTCCAGGGAGCTGGGATTACAGGTGCAAGCCACCATGCCCAGCTATTTTTTTTTGGAATTAGGTCTCGCTACATTGTCCCAAGTGGAACTGGAACTGCGATCCTCGACCCCCACCATGACTTCCTAGGTGCTGCTTACAGGCACATGCCACTCTGCCTGACCCAAGGAAAATTTTTAAATGAAAGCTATGTACAGGAAGTTCCTAAAGAACTTTTAAGGATACTTGCAATAAAGAAGATTGGCATCTTGCATATCAGTTGGTCATAGGTCTACACAGATGACTCATTTATTTGTCTTGAATCTACCTGGAAGGAAAAAGTAATTACAGTGAAAGAGATGACAGCAAAGAACAGGGAAACTGAGGCAGGGATATCTGTACCACACATAAAAATCTGTGCCCTACATGTCAGTGGGTATCACATAGCCTGGGTATTGAGTCTATGGACTCAAAAAGGGTATGTGGTATCTTGGTGGTGTAGAAGCTAGAGAAATTGGAAGAGAGTGAACTGAAGTTGTTTGATATCTACATAGCAAGATTCACAAGGGCCAGGAAAGAAATAGGCAACCTTGACTAACCTATAGAATTAAACCTAGGAAATGGAGACTGCAGGACAGGTTCCAGGGGAGGATGTGTCTCACAGAGAATCACAAGCAACTCCTGTCTCCTATGACAAGGTCAAAGAAGGGGACAAAGAAGAAAGGAAAATTTGTCCTTTCATTCTCCAGAACCATGCTGTCACAAACCTGGTTTGGAGTGGATAGATTATTCTATTTTGATAAGGTAGGAAAAGAAATGTGATAATTCATAACTGCAAAGAGAAATAATAATTTTAGTAAGTGGAAGTACTGGAGAGATTTTGAAGTCTGCCCAAGATGTGGTTTTGTGTACTTCCACAGGATAGGGAAATTTTACATATTGTAAAGGGTCATGGTTTGAGAAAAAAAGTATATCATGTCTTTTATTTCACTAAGAAATCATCCATCTAGCACTTCACTGTGTACTATTATTCTGTTGCCTTGGATGTTTTTTCCTCCTAGGCATCTATGTTACTCATACTCATATTTATACATGTTCATAGATATTTATTAATGAGTGAAGGAATATATACCTGCATAAACAAACCTGCATGTTTACATCTATGTAAGAAGGCAGATGTGAGATATTCAAAAGGAATAGAATTAGGCACAGACAATATTTCGCATCCCCAAGACCATATGTGGTCGTTAAGTACTGAAACATGTTTGTTCACTGCTAAAAATGAAATTTATGACAAGCTGCAGAATTGTACCCCATTCTACTCCCCTTTTGGTCCTTGTCTATCCTTTTAATCTAATGTCTTCTAACTCCATAAAAGATCTGTGATGGCTGCTGTGCTTTCAAATGCCTCTTGTATTTCTTGGTTATAGTCTATTGATTGGCTAGTTCTGTTTATTAACCACTATTTGATGACTGTGAAGATGATTATGTAAAACTTGGAATTAAAAGAGGTCACTGCTTTTTTTCTGGATCATCATTTTCCCTCTCCCCATTTCTTATGCATTACTCTCAAATCATTTGACAGGGTTCCCTTATCAGGTTTTGAAACTGCAAACATGAACTTTTCTTTGTTTTAGAGTGAAACTCAGTGCGAGCCTCTTTCGTGAGACTGAATATATGTTACTTTTCTTGCAAATATTGCATTTTCCATTGCTTTCTGCTGTAGAGCTGCAAACCAATACTGCCATCCACTGTTCCTTTGGTTAATCTTTTCCTACAGTTCTCACCAAGATGTTTTGAAAAAAAACTTGACAACAAAATTAAGTGCTTTGAAAGTATGGGGAGTTTGTTACTTTCAACACAGTACTGCAGTAACGATCATAAAGGAATCAAACACCCTGAATTATCTTCATTTTTCAAATGCCTTGATGGAGAAAACACACCCTAAAAATGTGATCAAGTAAATTAGCTCTATATTGAGTCAACTTCTTCCTGGACATTGCAGGGAAGAAAAAATTGCCTAGTTTCTCTTTGATCACTATTTAACTTTGCTCAGTAGTTCCCCAGACCCAAGACTATTTCTTATCACAGTCAAACTCAGATGTTTCAAGAGGAAAAGTCAGTTTCTCCTTCAACCACAGACAGGGTATTTCTGTTTGTCTTAAACTGTTGTTGGAGAGACTCTTTAATTTCGAAAGACGGGCACTCACTGCTAGTTGAATGCTTCTGATTGTCTTCCTCCTTGTTCTGTTCCTCACTTGTCCCACCTTTATTGTCTATCTCTTTCAAACTTACTCTCTTACCTTAACTTTCTGTCTCTTTTAACATTACTCTTTTTCGTTCAGTTCCATTTCCAATTATTACATTTGTAACTAATATTTGGAAGAACACACATTAGGTAAATATATTGTTCAGGTGTAATCCAAGGGCCCAATTTTGAGACAATTTGTGTCATTTCTGTAAGGCCTTGGGAGGACCTGCTCCAATTCTCCAAGACTGCAAGTGAAGAAACAAGTCCAGTACAAAGAGTTGAAACACGTCACAGAGTCAACCAGTGGCAAAGCTGAGGCAGAACCCAAGTCTCTCAACTTCCGGTCAAATCATTTTCCTGGAAAATGTGTGGAAACACGTTGCCACATAACACAGAAGCATATCTCACTGCCCTGTATTACAGCACAACTTGTTGACCTTACAAAATAATCATATCAACTCTCTGAAGACATTTTAGTTCCTTCATGCCTCTCCTACTCCTCTTGGCTCCTACCTTCCAGAGAAATAGCAGAATGTCTAGGTGAAACAAAGTTCATGACAGTAATACCCTTCTTCCATTTCACACCACAGAGAAGGCTTGTGGTTGTGAAGACCTGCAAGGGAACAGAGAACAGAACTGTCTATTAGTCCTGTTTGAGGAATAGGGCAGTTGGATGTGGTTTTTCTGGTTTAGATACATAGCTCTGCACTAGTATATCTGAAGGCCTTCATTCATTCTGGCATCATTGTGTCTGATATTCTTTGGACTTATTTAGGTTATGAATTTTTATTATCTCTTGAAGTTGTCTAGTGCAGGTCACATGATAATTGAGACAACTGAATAGTCCTCTCTATGTTTGTTCAATGTTTTTCATTCAGTAACTACAAACTGCTTGAACAAAACACACCAAAACAGACTCCAACTCAGTGGTGGTAGTGACCCCTTTTACTTAATGGATTGATGTTGCCTGGAAATAAGTTTGAGGTGTACAAGGTTTTATTGCAGAAGGTGACAGTGCTGGAATGCTTTAAGAAAAATAATTTCTTGCTGGGCACAGTGGCTCGTGCCTGTAAGCTTCAGCTTGTGAAGCGGCCGGGGCTAGGGATGGCAGTTTGAGTCGCGCCTGGGGCCCGTAGTGAGACCTAGTTCCAAAAAAATAGCTGGGTGTGGTGGCGCGTGCCTGTAATCCCAGCTACCTGAGAAGCTGAGGCTGGGGATTGCTTGAGTCTGTGGTACCCCGGGCAACGAGAGCCTGCGGTTCCATGGGCAAAAATAGCGAAGCCTAGTCTCAAAAAAAAAAAAAATTTCTGTAATAACTTAGGATATTTATTATAAACAAATGATTATCAATGGAAAAAGTAATTTAGAGATGTTATCAGAGACTGATAGGCATAAAAACTGTGAAAGTGAACACTGGCACTCAGGGAATGAAGATACCACTCCAGGCAAGAAGCAGGTTTATTAGTACTAGTACTAACTCAGCAGATTTATATCCTAATTCTGAGTGCCCCTACTAGGAAGTTAAACATTTATATACCCTTTAGATGTTCTGGTGTTCTAGGTGGGCTATCATTGGTGGTACTACATGGCCTAATGTGACAGGTGATAAAATAAGAAAGATTCAGAGAAACTGGACAGCATACCAGAAAACTGAGTAAGTCATGGATTGTATCTCTAGATTCCTAGGCTGCATTTCTAAGGTCACTGTGCTTCAGCTATCATGCCTCATTTGGTCATTATGCTTCAGAAGAAGGATAGAGTGGGTAGAAAGGGGCAAAAATTAGTTTCATTATAAGGTGGAACATGTTAAGAAAATAGCTATTTATCAAATCATGTTATGTACCAGTCTTTGTGTTTGAACTCATCTTATTCCTCATAAAGCTCTGGAAGTAATTATGATTCTACCTACTTTTTAAGCGAATAAACTGAAGCCAGGAAAACAAGGGGCCTTCCTAAGACCACTTAATAGGTGAGAGCCAACATGAAGAATGAGTCATGGGATGTCTGATTTAAAAGCTTATAGAAGTGAGTTAGCCTCAGGGATTCAGGGGCAAAAGGAGGTTGGTTTATTTATCTAAAGTGGAGAATTCCTATAGAATATTGGGACTGGAACCTAAAAACTCTGAGTTCTAGGTTAAAGTTATTTAATTTTATTCTGTAGACAATGAGGAACAACTGACACATTTAGAGATAGGAAGATTGATCAAATTGTAATTTAGGAAAATAATTATATAGTTATGTACCAAGAGGACATTGCAAATAATAAATCTGTTACAAATAATAAAGCTGTTAAGTCTAGGAATGATGAAGGTGAAAGAATTTTTGTAGGGTGACTTTAAAACGTTATAGAAAATGAGCTGACATTCATTTATTTCATTAATATTTATAGCTATGACAAATACTGGAATCTTGTACTTCAATAAAGAAACCAAATATATTTTTACTTCATTATTGTTTTAATTTTTTCATTTTACATATATATATTTTACATGATTATTTATCCTGAAGTTCTCCTACCGCCATATCATCTGTGAACCATCATCCTGATCTCTTGTGCTCATCCCTCATCTGATTTAACCACCACACTTTCTCTCTTACTTTATGCATTAGTTTTGCTATCTATCAGTTTGTGAGTTTTTTAAAAAAATTGGTTATTATTTATTTATTTTTTAATATTAAATAATTTATTTATATATAAATTTCACATCTTTGTAATCCCCAGGGTCCACCCACGGCCTTCCCTCCCTGACCATCCCCACCCAGTTTCTCAGTTCACCATAAAAAATGGCAAAACCCATGTTAACTGTATCTTGGGTCAGCCCAGCCTATCTCTCCCTTGGATCTCAAATGAATAGCTATGAAATCATGGCTAAATCTTAATTCTTGTAATCAATCCTTTGCTATGTATTCCTTCTGCTGGCTTTCATCCATACTGAAAGTGCCTGGAGCTTGTTAACTTTTTTTTTTTTTCATTTATCATTCAAGTAAACACAATCTACCACTACATGGGAATGGTTCTCGTTCAAGAAAGCTGGGAATTCTGCTAGTTTCAGGATTCATATGCTTCTCTGACCTCACTGGCTGTGTTTACTAGAAAACCTCCAGATAAAACATACAGACCCACAGATATTGTTATGATTCACCATGGGCAATGTGATGTTGGAGGATATATTTATCCATTATGGGACTCAGGATTTTCATTCCATTTCAAAAATATTCTGATGCTGCGGAAGCTGACTCTGGATTTTCTGCCATTTCCACCTTAGTTATGTACCTGCTTTTCATCTTCTTGGGCTGCTAATATACTCTGAAAATGCCTTTTAGAAGAAGACCTAAGGGAGGCCATTTTGTACACTGTGTACATGGCTGGTTCAGTTAACAAGGAAGAGAAATATGTGAGTACCAAAAGGTACTTTGGAGATGAAATTTGGGGGACATTTAGGGCTTACTGTGCATGGGAAGTAGCAGTATGTTAAGCATTCAACACTGAAGGCAGACTGACTGAGTTTGAACCCAGGCCACTGTTAACTCACTGGCTGTGTGAGAATTCACACAGCCAAATCACTGATCACTTCCAAGTCTCAGTTTCTATATTTGTAATATGTGAATAGTTGTAGCACTTCCTTCATCATCTTAGTTTATATATTAGATGAGCTAAAGTAACTGTGTTGTGTAGCACTGTGCTTGGCACAAAAGAATTCAGTTACTGGTGTTGTAATGTAAAAAGTCATAGATGTGAATGTTACATGGCATCATGTAGCGCCTATGGGTGACTATAAGACTCTTTCTTAAAATTGCTTTTTCTTATGTCCCAACGTCTTCTTTCCCAAATAGTTTTGTTTTGATATATAATATAGACATGTTTTTAAAATCTAAGACTTTTTCCCATCTAAATAGTAGCAATATACCTTTTAGAGCAGTTTCTAGTGTTTATAACAGAATACAATATTTAAATGTGTTTTTAGAAAAGGGAAAGTGGCAAGTTTAATTCAACATATATTATGTACAGTCTTATACTAACATTTAGTGAAGTAATCTTTAAGATAACCCCCTATAGCAAGTATCAAATTCTGTATTATTTAGAAGAGGATACTCAGACTCAGATAAATAATTTGTCAAAAGTTACTAGTGTAATCCCTGACAAGTCAAAAACAGAATACAATGATCTTGACATTAAACATATCTCCTCCTTTTCCTCTATTCTGTATGCTCTTGGAGAGGCTGTAGTTAAAAAGAATGATGGGTTAATAAATATCTTAATGTGATTTAAAAATAAATACAAGAATTTAGTGATTGTTTTATGAGAAAACAGTTTTTAAATGTCCATTTTGAAGTCAGAGCTCCAAGTTTACATTTTCATTGCCAATTTCAGGGGGGAAACTCAGTTAAGCCCATTAAAATAAAATTAATCTAAAATTCTTTTTTTTAAAGCTGAGTTAAAATCATCTTAATAACTCACTGAAAGTTTCTCTCTTTAAAAATCTTAGTGTATTTTTGTATCTTGCATCTATCTTTTAAAGGTCATGGAATACTTTAATATTTTGAGAGGGAAGATGAAAACAGTAGAATCCATAATTTGGTGTTCTTTAATAGTTCCAACAAAATGTTGATTCTCACCATATCTATTTCCCTTCCCTTCCTCCTACCCTTGCAATTCTTGGCTAGCAATTAAGCTGGCTGAAGTTTGGAAGATTACCAGATGAGGCACATGCTATCCCAAAAATGAATTAATAGGTAAGCAAATGTCTTCTGAATTAATTAATGTGGAGGTTGCAGGGATTCTCAGTGCTGTGAAAGGAAAAGTCCAAGTCCTTTGAAATGAGGAACAGCAGAGCCTGCAGTCCCTGAATCCATCCTCTGAAAGCTGTACTTGCTTCACATCACTAACAATGCTTCACATCACTGACAAATGCATTTCATTTGCCTGTTGTCCAAAGCCTTTCCTTGTTCCAGATGTTATGAGCAGCTTATGCCTGATTATTGATGATTGTTCTTTGGGTTCTGATATAGTCTTTCCTTCTTTTTGGTGTTCATTTTTTCTTCATGATCACTGTTTTATTGTTTGTTTTAAAAAGTGGTAGAAAATCAAAGCAAATTTAACCATATGAATAGTATATATTCTTACCTTGAATATATCTAAGCAATTCAGATTTTTGGAGTCTTAACTAATGCTGAGTCTGCTAGATCCTGTAACTTAGGGACGACTCAGAAAAACTGAATTGGTACACAGTTGTTTTCAGAATGGGATATGTAATCAGAATTGTAGATGTAGGACTACATGAACTTCTTATATTAAAAGCAAATGAACTATGACTCAATGTAATTCAAGTGTATGTGAAACTTTGGTTCCTAATTATTTTTGATATTCTGTGATAAGAGTTCCCTCAATTTTATGTTATGATTTTAAATAAACTAAATTTGAATATATTACTTACCATCTCAGTGGCAAAATTTTTGAGACCCCAGTCAAGAATACTGTTTAATGACATGTTGGTATCTGGTAGATTTCACTTTACTGAAACACCCTTTCAGGCCTCTTAAGTAAATAGTTAAAAGTACTGGGCAGATTATGAAGGCCATAGTTGAAATACAAAATTTAGTAACTTCCTCAAGCATTACTACTAGAGACTATAGATTCTCACTAGATCCACAGCTGCGTTACTGATCAACCTTTTTTTTTTTGTATTTCGTTATCTAGTAAGCTTCACTTCTACAACAAAAAGAGAAAATCACATTCCATGTTTTCTTCACAGCGACTGTTCCAGAGCAACTTGTGACTCCAGCAAGCAGTGAGTGACCCTGCAGCTGGCAGAGAAGTACCCTCAGGTTCCTGCCTGTAAGTACTTCGTGCAGGTTGTGTATCTGTATTGATACCATTCCTATTTGTACTCTATGTTAGTGATATTGTAGCTGCTATGTTATCTGGTATGAAACCAGGTTGCTCTTTTTTCTTTCTTTTGGTGGAGGTATTTGGAAATGCCTAAAGAGTTTTTCCAAGTAAACTAATGATAGTTGTTTCTCCGCCTTATGCCAGTGTTGCTTAGGGAAGATGTCATAAGCTTGCTCTGCTTTCAGATAACAGGAAAAAAAAGCCTGTATTATAGATTAAAATAACACCCACAATCCTACCACAGTTACATGCAACAATAGGCATTGATCTCATAAAACCTACTCTGAGTGAAAGAAGCATGAGGGAGGATGTCCAGTCTGACATTGTTTATATAAGATTCAAAGAGGAAAATTAACCAATGCTATGCTATATGAAGTCAGGATATAGGTTTATAGTGTGATAGGAGTGAAGGGTAGTGACTTGAAGGGTGAACAAAAGGGATTCTTGGGGGTGCTATTGCCTCAAGTTTGCTGGTCCCACAATTGTTTTTACTTTGTTACCATTCATTTGGGCTGTGCCTTAGAGGTAACTGCTTGTTTCTGAATGCATGTTATCTTCCAACAAGGAGTTTACTACAAGTTGTTAAGTACCTGCTGAATACATGGGGTAGAGTATATGACTCTCCCTTCTAAGCTGCTTTTTAAAATATTCTACTAGTTAACTTTCCATTGTTACACCCTTCCCAAAATTGTAGAATAGCAAAATAATAATAGTGACGCTATGTTGATTGCTTAGTATGTGTGACCAAATGTTGTGAAAATTTGCATATATTCCTCCCAACTGCACAACAGTTCTGCTTTTAATATTGCATACAAAGAAGTTTGTTTTTAAGAGGTCTGATGAGAATAAAAAAGGTAAAATAAAGCATTTTCTAACAAAGAATAAGCCATACCACCAAAACTCATATGATATTCAAAAAATTAAAATCTGCTAAGCTTAGTAGATCAGTCTTTCAGCATTTTTGAATTGCACCTGTTTGCATGGCAATTAAATAAGTCATTAGTATTTATTGAAATGTGCCTGGCATTGTTAGGTACTGTGAAGTTTTGAACGAATTAAACACATGGTTCCTTAAGAGTCAAATAATCTCTTCAGAGATTTGAGTTAAATCTGCAAAGCAATAAAAAAGAACAACACAAAGAAATATAATTTAAACTGCTGAGCTGTGTCAGGTATTCCATGGGTGGAGTCTAAAAATGAAAGAGATGGATGGAGGATGGAATGATAGGAAAGCTTATTGGAGGAGGTGAGGAAGGTGATGGACTAGCAAAGTTTCTCAGAGATCTAATTAACACATGTTGTGTTGGACAGCTGAAGATTACCTGTTTCATAATAGTATGAATTGATATCATAAATGGTTCTGATGCCATTATGATACATCATGTGTGAATAATTCATGCATAGACTAATGGAGCCATACAATGGAACTGCAGGGGTGTTACAAATTAGAATTTATGTGCATTGGCATAGCAGTGGGTAGAAGCTGGTATCGTGTTTGCCCCCCCCTCACTATTCATGATGCCTTACTTTTATCTGGATTAGTATGTGTGTGTGTGTGTGTGTGTGTAAATGCACATATGTTTGATTATTAGAGAACATCATCCAATCATGCATTGAATTTTCAAATATCTCTCAAAATCTTGTGTGCAAAAATCTCATAAATCCTAAAGAAAATCTAAGAAAAGGAGCAAATCATGAGATGAAATTTTACAGTGTTTAGATATTTTGAAATTATATTTTGAATCGCTTTAGTTAGCATTTTAGTTGAGAATATAACTTCATTAAGTTATATGGAACTACTAACTGGTAACTTTTCTCCATAAGTTCACAGTTCTTGTCACATTGCTGTTAGATTTTTCTTTTTTGCCTATAAATGTATCAAGACAGGTATATTAGTTGCTAGGCATTTTTTAAAATTTATTTATCTTTTTATTTTTTTGTTGGAAGAAAACAAGTTACAGATAGGTATACATATTACAATACCATAATTAAAAAATTATAAACCATGCAAATAATATATTATTTACTTACAAGTGTGATTTAAAAGTTTTAAATACCACAGGAATGATAAACATCAAATCCACTGATTTGATGTACTGATTATTATTTCTGGGGATGTATAATGGGGAATAGGATAGAAGAGATGTCCACAGAGAATGTCAACTATCTCTGTAATGGCTGATTTTTTAAAAATTTATTAAAAAAATCTGTATATATATATATATAAAACATCTGCTTATTAAAAAAATATATTACATTATTATGTACCCTGGAGTTTTCCCATTTCCCTAACACCTGTTAACCATCCTGCTCTTTTGTGCCCTCTGCCTCCCCTGCCTTCTTCCCCCCTCCTCCTCTCTTGATCCATTGTTCAGCCCCATTGGTTGTTTCTAATTTTTCTTATTCGTTTGTTTTCCCCTATATCTGTCACATTAGTGACAGACCATCCTTAAGAGACTGTCACAGACCATCCTTAAGAGACTGTCACAGACCATCCTTAAGAGACTAGGTCTGCTCCGTTGCCCAGGATTGTCTTGAACCCACAGACACAAGTGATTCCCAGCTTCAGCCTCCCAGGTAACTGGGAGTATAGGTGCATGCCATTACAACTGACGAAGATGCTAGGTATTTTTTTGGGGGGAGGGGAGAATGAAGGGCATGCTTATGCTATATATTCATATATATATGTACATATATTCTTATATATATAACATATGTATATATTTTTGTTATATAAATAATTTATATATGTATTTCACATCATTGTAGCCCTCAGGGATCACCTACCACCTCCCCTCCCTGGCTGCTCCAGCTGGTTCCCCCTCTTCATTGTGTACTTTTGTTTGGTTGTCCATATATTAGGGCAACCATTTAGTTAATGTCTTTGTTTCTGCTAATATGATTTCTTCTAGGTACATCCATGTTACTATAAAATCATCAAATTTGTCATTTTTAATTAGAGTAATATTCCATTGTGTATATATATCACATCTTTTTCATCTATTCTATAAATATATTTAGTATTTATCAAGTTATATATCACTTGATATATAAGCTACATAACTAATATTTATCAAGTTAATAATGTTCTTAATAATGTTTTTTTAATTTTCATTTCTTTACCATAAAAAGAGAAAAATAATTTGTAAAAGTTTTGCTTGTTCATGATGTAGCTTGTGGCACTTGTGTATACATAAAGCCATTTAGAATAATAAATTCACCCGGCATAGCATTTATTTTATTTTGTTAAAAATTCATTTATATATAAATTTCACATCATTGTAATCACAGGGACTCACCCCCCCCCCCCCCCATTGCCCTCCTTTCCTCCCTGGCAGAACATTTAGGAGATAACTTTTACCTTTGTTAAATTACTACTATATGTCTAGAAGAAGGAAATTAGCACTCTGGTACTTTACTTTCACACTCACTCAAATGTTTTGCATCTTAGAGTTGAAAGAAACATGAAAGGTTTAATAATTCCCGAAGAATAGCAAGGGGATTCAAATCATGACAGGGAGATTGCCATCCTATACGCCAGTGAGAAAAATAAAGCCTGTGACATCTCTTGATTTAGGTAACTAGATATTTATCTGATTAAGTTAGGAACTATCTTAATATTTTTGTTGAAAAAAATACCCTTAATTTCAATCTTGTCCTATGTTTTTACTTAAAATATAGCTTATTTTATGAAATAATATTGATCATTGATTTTGTTTTGAAGGTTTTCTTTCTTTTTGGTTTCCCATTTACAAATATATTTATGCCTAGTCAATGTAATTTGTTTGGGAGTCACTGTCATAACCAAATGATCAACTTGATTCTTGAATTCCCTCAACAATATACCAATGATATAGCCAATATACTCATGATGAATCTTAAAGTAAAATTTTTCTCCTACTGTTAAAATAGTCTTTTCAATTCTTAAGATTTCTTTTAAAACTCTTTTTGAAAATTTAACTGAGATGTTTTGGAAAATTTCCCTTTCAGTTTTTACTTCTGAAATCATTTTAGGGTAAAGTGCTTCTTATTCTAAACATAGCTCTTCCAGTACATGAACCAAAGTATTGCTTTTATCTTGGTCCACTCTCTTTTGACTGAACCATGATGATTTTTCTTCACTCATAATTGCAAGTCTTTCCACTTTCTTTCACTGTCTTCCAAATCTATTTTAATTTGTCAGTATATGCAAACTCTTGGGACCCAAGACTGAATTGAAGACCAAACAGACAAAAAACAGTGAGTAGAGAGGGACTGTCACGTCCTACTCTCTAGATTCTGTATTTTAATACAATTCACTATATTCTTAGCTATTTTGCAGCCACACCTCAAGTTTTCATTTCACTGAGTGTTTACAATTTTTTTCTGCCTCTGTTTTATTTTTTTTTAACCAGAAAACTAGAAGGAACCATGCTAAGATACGACAAATTATACAGAGCTCTTTTAAAGAATAGATAAAAACTCTTTCCTCAGTATCTAGTACCTTCTCAATGGCCATCTGCTTATTAAAATATGTTCATGAAAGAAATAAAATCCATTGATAATTAGAAAGAGTCATTCCATGGGCCTTCTCATTTTAGGCTAGTTCAATATCATTAACCTAGTTAGTGCACTACAGCTTCTGGAGTTGAGTGGAGGTATCTATTTTGCCTACTTTTTTGTAAATACAACTTTATTGGATCCCAGTCACATCTATCCTTTGTATAGTGTCTGTGGCTTCATTTGCACAACATTGATAGGGTGGAAGGAGTTGAAGACAAAAAAAATGTAAAGGTGAGGGAAATTTTCACAAACACCTAAAATTAGAGCAAAGAACAAGTTTACAACCTACCCAACAAGAGGTTAGTCTAGGTTGTGAGAAGAAAAGGACAGCACTGACCTAATTATTATTTGACATTTGCTTGAGAAAGAGATTAGTTCTCTATGGTAAAGATAAAAAATTAGATGCCACTGTACTGAGTGGCTGCAGAAGAGTCATGCTGTCTTGGAATATGATATGTACTATCCTTTATGATATGAATTGTATTAGAGCTCTTTTTGTCAAAATGTTTAGGCCTCATTCAATTTGAGAGGAAGATGAGCCAACAAATCCTATGCTTCACTGTGTAGTGTTCTTCAAAGGAGAGGTTTTGGACTTTAGCTATCCACAAATTTTATTCTCCTTAATGAACAGAGGAGTTGACTAAACAGATCCCAAAGTAGCCAAATCAACATTTATACAACCATAGAACCTTGGGCGGTAAAGAACTAACACCTGGAGAGAAACCAGAATTTTAGTGAATTTAGTTTGTTCATCAGCTGCATAAGGCAGGATGTTAATTCATCAGATGCAAATTTATATGTTGGCAGTGGTTTTTAAAAGATCTTTTCTAATGTAAGCATTTGTTTTTTGTCCAGTCTGAAAAACAGATGAGAAACCAATTTATTCTTAATTTCTTTCTGTGAATTGAATCTTAGCTCCAGGGAAGAACTGCAAGAAAGGAGAGGAAGCAAAATACAAAAATTTGAAATAATACAAAAAATGTTTGTATAGGGATTTTCAGTGTCTGAATTAACAGATCTAAAAAGTACCTTGACAGTGGAAGGGATGAGCATGGAAAACGATGACATGACAGACAAAACTGTTTTCTCTATTCTTTGTCTTTCCTCAATTCCTGGTGTTACTCTCCCTGCCCCACACCTCCACCTGAGGAATCTAATATGCTTGTGCGCAGCAGGATGGTCCAGGCCACTGTTTTGCTGACTCAGGCTTGATTTCGGTAGTGATTCTAGATTTCCTTTTCTTCAGAATTTGTCCTATTCCTACTCCTTCAGGGTTTCTGCATGATGGCATAGGTTTTGCCTAAGAAACTCCAGAGTAAATGTCCAGCTATGATATCAACTTTAGAAAAATTTTGGAGACTCAAACTCTTACAGAAAACATTATACTAATATCAAATGACATCTTTGACAAGAGAGGTTATATCTGCAAAGACTGGCTTAGCTATATTAAAGCCCAAGGCAAAAGGAAAAAATATGTGCTCCTATGTACCCATATCAAAATATCTTCCCACAGTTTTCCACAGTAGAAAAGTTAAACAAAATTTACAATTAAGAAAAATACTGTGTGTAGAATCTGCAAATCCAAAGTCTGCTCATAACTGTAGCCCCTTAAAGCTACCAGGGAGGAAGGGTTATTATCAGCAAGTGGATCAGGAACAGAACTGATTGAAAGAGCTATTGCTTTGCATATTAATGCAGGATCTGAAAATGCAGATCTGAAAAATACATTGAGGGTGGAAGGAATGAGCATGGAAAATCATAAACATGACGGACAATATTGTTTTCTACATCCTTTGTCTTTCCTCAACAGCACTTTGTCTTTATTTAAAAGTATGCTTATTTACAATGCATCTTTTAGGCATTAATTTTTAAGATAAATTTTTTATTTTGCTTACTAAACTTTTTATCTCATTAAATTTTGTTCCTGAGGGCACTACCTCATTTCCCCCCTCAAATCTTGTTATTATATGCTCAGCTTTTACCTAAAATGATATACCATTCTTTAAAAAGCAAACAAAAAATGTTCTTGGTCATCTCCAGTACATGCTGTAAGTGTAGTGTTTTTTTCAACTGTCTAGGAACACAATATTCTAGAGAATAACAGGCACACCCAAAAATAAGCCATTTTATTGTCAAAGTTTGGAAAATTGCACACTGTCTCCTTTGTTTCTTTCTCTGAAAACTCAGTTATTTGAGGACATTACTTATAGTACTGATGTCTCACAACAGAGGTAGCTGTCAACATGTTGATTTATATACATTTGATCTTTTGCTTCATTTTAGTAGATGAGTGCATTTAACTATTGGTGCATGATAAATGACCCCCAAAACTTAGTGGTTTAAAATGACAAAAACATTTTTTTTCCTCACAGTGGCTTTGGGGAGAATGCCAGGAATAGCTGCATGGTTCTAGCAGGGGGCTTCCCCTGAGATTGTTAGGATGTAAAGTCATTTGAGTGCTTGGTTCAGGCTTTTGAGTCAGCTTCTAGGATAACTGGTAAGTGTGTGAGGCTTATTGGCAGAGTTCTGCATTTCAGATAGGTTCGTATGTACAAACTTCTTTCTGCAAGACACCTCAAGTCTCGTGACATGGTAGCTCACTTTCCTCAGAGCAAGTGACCCAAGCTCAAGGGAGCATCATGCAGAAACTACCCAATGATCTTGCCGTGAAAATCAAATATCATCATGTTCATTATCCCACCACTTTCTAGTCATTGAAAGCAAGTCATTAATTCCAGTCTCCAAACAAAAGGAAGAAGTTAGGTTCCAGCTTTTAAAGGGGAGTATGTTAAAGCTTAACAATCATCACACAATGTCACACAATCTAGGATATGTTAGAATGTTTCCTTCTGCTTTCCTTGCAGGTATTTCCACTTGTTGAGGGCAGAAATCCAAGCCTTAAATGGACCACAGTAAGCTGAACTGTTCATCCTACTAAAGAATAAGTTTATTATTTATGGGTGATTTTAGAAAATGTCTGTTGTATTTGCTAACCTTCCTCTCTGGTTAGTGCAATCCATTTTCATCTGGGTGATCCCTTATCAGGCCAATTGATACCATCAGCACACCATAATCCTAGAGGTGGTACAGTACCAGGTCGCCTGTCAGAGATCTCCAGCCCCCTGTTCCTATAGATTGAGTTAGTGAAGGCACATGGCCCAGGAGAACACCTAGTATTTGATACTTCTTTTGGGAAGAGTAGCAGATGTAATATAGGAAGGAGAAAACCATCTGCATTCAAAAGGAAGAGACAGTGATGGAAAACAGAAAATGAGATAATACTGATGACTCACTAGAGTCCCTGGATCCAGATTTACCTGAAACCCTTTCAGTCAATAGGACCATTCTCTTATTTTTCAATCTAATTTAAATTATATTTCTTCTATAGCTAAAGCATCCTAACCATTCAGGTAAAATGACCTCACAAGTGTAAAAGAAGCTATTAATTGTGCCTTTTAAGCATTAGAATATGATTGCAGCAAATTTATAGAGAAATTTATTTAAAAAAAGCTTTAATTTCCTTTTTTTATATTTGCTCTATCCTAGGTTAACTTTTGCAAGTTCTGTGTTGTTGCTGGTTACACTTAGGTCTGAATAAGCAACCACATTTTTTTAGCTAATAGAAAGTATAATATTGTACTTTCTAATATTGACTACCCAAACTCTCAAGCACATTAAGATTTTTTACCTCCCTCTCTCCTCAGCTCCAGCAGACATAGTTCATTTTATAACTAAACCTCTGTGTACCTGTCCACACATGTCATGCCACTGACTTCTCCAAGGTTTGAAAATGAGAACAATGTGAAGTCAGAGACTGAAAGCATCTTGTTTGTGTGGTGTAGCTGGTAAAATGTCTCTGTCATTCATTTCATTGAATGTTAAAATCCTTATTTTTCCTTCATGAGTCTTTTATAGGTCTTTCTGGAGAATCACACACTTACAGACACATTTCTTCAGACTTCTCACTGACTTCCCCAGGAAAGGCACTGCATTCCTTGCCCTGGGGCTTATGAGTTGGTGTTTGATGCACCCCACAGGTTTTATTTGCTCAACACACATTTTCCTGCTGTTGTCCTTCTTAAGCAGACTCAGCAAACTCCAAGTCTTTTCTGGGCACTTCTTATCTGGAAACCATCCACCGACTTTTCTTGAGGTGGGTGATACCAGTTGGGGACAGCTTGACTTTCAGCTCCTGAGTGTCTGCAAAAGCACTGAAGCTCATCTGATATGTGTGGGTAACTTGATTTCTTGACAGTGGTTTTGACCAAAATTGGATACAGACCATCTCCCATTTAAATCTTCTTTACAACTATGGTAAGCCTTATTTTACAAATAGGTTTTAGACAGGGTGCTTTTAACATACTTTCACTTTTCCTCCATGACTTTTCTATATGAATGTGCCAGCATCTGCTTATTTTAGAGGCAGCCCTGGTAATGACCTGTAGTTGCTAAACCTATGAGTCAGGGAAGGAGTTTTAAACTTGTTCAGAGACGACTGAAAAAAAAGCAGAGTTCTCTTCACTTTATTCAAAGGTGTGGTAGAGTTGTTGCAAATGGCTTCATGGTAGCTTGTCTGAGAAACACAAATCTAATTCCACCTGGAGTTTACTTCTAAATATATTCTTTAGTTGATAAAGGAAAATATAGGCAATAAGAAAGACTGAAACAAGTAGATTTCTTAAATAAATGTGACCCAATTCAAACTATGCATCATCATTTGTGTACAAATGATAGGGAATTTTGTCCTTTAGGTAATAAGAAAGCCTTTCATTAAGAAGTTTATCACTTGATAGAAGATATGACATGGGTGATAAAATAAATATAATAATAGGATATTACAATTTTCACAATAATTTTGATATTACATGTTTTGAACTTAACTGCTGCTTTTAAAAAATGATTAAATCAGATCACTGACTCTTGATTTTAGACTCTAAGCTTGTGTTTATTTGGTTCTTTTGAAATGGAGATGGAGCCATCTACTCTCCCAGTTGGAGCAGAGGCTTCTAACCTTTGAACTGAATCAACTGATCTTTCCTAAGTTTCCCGAAAACTGCATGGTGCCATAGGGATTTTTGTTTTTAGTTCATTCTAGAAATGCCCTAATCAATAATGTAAACCATTCATATCTAATTTTAAGTGTTCCCTTACAACTGCTACATTTATTTATACTTCTTTTAAAATCCACCTCTAATGTCTCTATTTTTACTTGTTATAATACTGCTTTCCTTTCATGAAAGTTATTCAACAGTACAGCTTTAGTGCATTCAGTGTGTCAGTTTTATAATTCAACAAATGGTATTATCAGAAATAGCATTCTGTGATCTAATGATAGTTTCATATATATATATATATATGAATTTTATTTTCTAAAAGTGCCATCATTACTTTAAGTATTGGTCAGACAACAGATAAAATTATCAGTGGATTCCCAAATTTTTGTAAGCCATTTTTTAAAAAATCAAAGGTTTTTTAAAACTAAAAAAAGAAAAATATGATCTAGCTTTGTGATGTAAGTACAAATTTAAAATCCCAGAAATTTTCCTGAAATAATGTTCAAAATCTTCAGTGTCACTGATCAGGTTCTTGAATAAAAATGATTCTTTATTGATAGCAGATGGTAGATTGGAAAAGAGACTGAAAAAAACCAAACAAACTAGGAATATCAATCCTCTTGCTTCAATCTTCAGTTTAGTAAAGTGTAGGGCTTCTTAAAAATGATAAGCAGATCTGAAGGGAGCATGCAGTAGAAGGAAAATGGTTGGGTACACCTAAAGCTATATTGGTGTACATTTGTGTTGACATTGCATGAGTGTTGGATCTTTATCCTATAGACAACAAGTTGCCTTCAAAGAATTTTGAATGATTATTAAGTCTGTTGCTGACTGTGATACAGGAGAAAGATCTGAAAATTGAAAAGTTGGAAGCAAACAAACTAAGAGTCTGTCATGATGATCTAGGTCACATTATGTCATGTGATGTTACCCTGAGTTATTACCATTAATGGTTAACCTAGAATTTAAAAGTTTGCCAGAGTTTTACTGGTAGTGATTCTGGGTGGAAAGTTGGGCACTAAGATTGAGCAAAACAAGTGCTCTATACTTAAGCCAGTCACTGGCAGGGTTCTTCCACCTATGCACTGAAAGTGTTCTCTCACCTATTCCAAGACTACTCAGGCTCAGGGAACAACAACATTAAGATGTATTTAACAAACAAGGCAAAACAGAGTTGTCACTATGATCACAAGTGGTCAGTTATGTTACCCCAGTTATTGTCTAAATCTTAAAGTCCTAAACAGAAAACCACGCCTCCAAGCTGGCATCTCTTCACCACTCCAGATCCCAAATAAGCATTCCAGTGGCATCTCAGCTTCAACTTTCCCTCTTTCTGGGAGCCTCAAATCCCAGTTTTTCTGCAGGTACACCTCTACCTTCTCTGGGAGGTACACAAATTTCAATTTTCTAGCCAGTTTACCTTTACTTTCTGGAAGGTCCAAATTCCACTTTTCAAACAAAAGGCCAATATTTGAGTTTTTAGCAACTTTCTTCTCTTGCCTAGGGTGGCCAGCCTCTGGGATGGCTACTCTTTGGGGCCAACCTAGAAAAAGCTCTCTCTTCCCTGCTTCTCTCTTGCCCTCAAGGCATGTCTCATTTGGTGCTATTTCTCCTTCCCTGCAGCCCTTCCCACAGGGCACCACCTATAGCAGACTTTGAATTACAGTTTTACCTTTTAGCCCTTGTTACAGTAATTGCTGGCTCAAGTGCATTTAGGGGCAGCAGAGAGGTTTATCTCTGGTGAGGTGTTCAGTCAGAATTTTGGTTACATGCTACATCTAAAGAACTTTGTTTCCAACCAACTTCTTCCTGTTTCTAACCCTTGGCTTTCAAATTTCATAATCAGAGAAGGCGAGGCAATGAGAAATTTTAGAGTTCAGACACTTTAAACTTTAAAACAATATATAACTTGGTGTTTCATCAAAAATAACTGGTAAACTCAGCAAGAATTTCTTCTTTTAAGGAGCATTTAATATTTCAAGGTTAGAGCTAAGAAAAACTTGCATATTTGGATGATGTGAAGCGAGTCTGTTATGATAGATGGATGAACACAGTGTTTCAGGGGTTCCAGGGTTCAAAGAAGGGTTGCTGAGGACACATTCCTCCCCTCCTTTGGTCATTAGTAGATAATGCTCTATTTTTATTCAGTTTTATGCAATGATCACCCAAAGGAGTATTAAGAGAAACATAATTTAGAGAATGCTAGAACAAGGATGTGTTGGAACAGACAATGATAGGGCTTTGATATCACAAAGATTATGGCTCTAGATAAGGCACTTAAATAATAATGAAGGCTTTAGATTCTCATGTCAAACAATTCAGTTAAGCACTATAAAATCCCAGGATATTCTGGCTTTTACCATTTGATGTTCACAGAAATGGAATTAGAAAGATCCAGGCTTTGCATTTATACTTACAATCATTGAAATTCTATCTTCTAAGAATAAAGAGATTTAGATTCAAGTGTTTAAGACTAGGAAGTATGTGTGTGTGTGTGAAGTACTAGGTTTTAGTTGGCAACGTGCTGCTCTTTGATGAGAGAAACCAAAATTGTTTCAAATCATATGTCACAAACCTCAGTTGCTCTGCAGAACTATTTTTCAGTTTGGTGAGTTGTTTTATTCTTTGATTCCTGTTTATTCATCTCCAATCCATCTAGGGCAAATGAAATGGATCCTGTTCTGTCAGAACTCTCTCCTTGAGTCTTGTGAGCTCAGTGGCTTGTTAGCAGCTTGCTTGCACAAAACACACCAGTCTTTTGATTGGAACATTTCTGAGCAGGCTTCATAGCAACTCTGTTCTATGGCGGGGACACATAAGCACTTTCAAGGAGCATGGATTTTATGACTGCAGCTTGAATGCAGCTGTGTCTTTTCCAATCTAGGGCCAAGAGACAAAATGCAACATGAGATTTTTAAACATTCCAAGGCCCATCTGCCATGTAACCCACTTATCTTTGTGGCTGCAAGTTCTTTATTGATCCAAAATGGTAAAGAAAAAAAAAAAAAAAGCAACAAAGGGGGAAAATGTAGGGGGAGAGAAAAGCCATAAATCCATTCTTTTGTTGTTCTTCCAGCAGCATCTGTGAGCAATTGTCACAATTACTAGTCAAACTGTATTTGACTTGTTGCCAACATGAATTTTCCAAAAACCCAATGTAAACAAACTCTGCAAGTACTTCCTCATTTGCCAAGCCAGTAATTATTTACTTTGTTTGGGCCTAGCATTAATGTCAGTTCAGCTTTACAGCCTGTAATGTGTTTGTTAATGAAATCGTGAGGTCTAAAGCTACATATTAACCTTGCCACCCTTCAATTTTGAGCTCAATAAAGTTGCACCATGGTTTTGTAAACTAGTGTTGGGGGACAGGCAAATGATTAATTATATTTTTCCCTTTTCCTTTATCCAAGCAAATTGTTAATCTTTAAACCTGCCTTTCATTTTAAAGTTAACAAACTGAAATCCAGCCGCCGGAGATATGATATCATTTAGACAAGTCGCTGTGGCTGTTTTGATGCCATATTTGGAAGCTGACAGCAATGGTGCTTGTATTCATGTTTGGTAACCTTGCAGACACTGTGTGCTTCTTGAAAGGAAGGAAAATTCCTCTGGGAATCGGGGAATATCAATCTGGAAGGGAAGTGATGGAATGCATAGTTGGGACTAGTATTCATTTTCTGGAAACTAAATGAAAGTCAGGTGGTTTGAGGATGTTTTAGCAATTCAGCTGGTAAAGAAACAGACAATCCTGATCTTAGTGAGGAAGCAAAGAGGCTGGGGAGAAGGAGATTTAGGAGCCTACAGACCCAATATTTTTCTCTCAGTCGCGATGGAATCTGTTCTTTTCACTCTTGTTCATTAACTATATTTTATACACTGACAGTGACGTAAAGTATAACAGAGGAGAGACAGAAACCTGTTCTCATGGAACTTCTGTTCCAGTGGGGAATGAAAAGGGCAGATAATAGATAAGAAGACAAATAGCAGGTTTACTGTTTGTGAATATTCTGAAGTCAGTGAAACCGAGGGATGGAACACGAAATTCCCAATGAACCCACTTCTACTGGGTGATTAGAAAAGACTTGTGCGAGAGGAAAATCTGAGCTAAGACTTGAAGAATATGAGCGAACTCCTGTTAGAATGGATAGGGACAAGACTCTTCAGAAGTATAAACAACAGCAAGTCTAAATATTGTGTGCTGCCTGGGCAGCAGAGGAGGGAGGCCAAAGTGTGGTGGGTGTGAATGGGGTGGGGTGAGGGAGTAGGAGGAAGGGAGATTGCTGGTTTTGTTCCCTAGAGCAACTTTGGATATGAAAGAGATGATAAAGTTTTAGGATTGCACCTTCTAAGAGGAGGTATTCATTAGAAGATTAGTTTTGCACAGGGAAAAGCATATGGCTAATACTAGATAAAATTTTTCCTGAAAAACTATCACTTTCTATTAGCTCCTTCATGACCACCTCCTTCTCTGAGTATTTGAGCATTTAAAAGCCTCAGGAACTGTCTAGAAATTTGACTTACAGATAAAATTTAGTTCTTTGCTGTGGAGCTAACACTATTTGATTTACCTCCTGTGGAAATTGACTCCAGATAGAGGTATCTATTTTATCTAATGTAAAGTTATAGTGTTTCAGGAAGTTAGATGATTATTTTCCTCTTTATCTCCAGAGAAGGTGTGAATAAATCCCCCCAAAGGGATAATTTTGTTTAGCATCAGAAACTGATGGTTGTGTTTGATTATGTAGTTCTGAGCTTAGAATAGACATTTTATGCAAAAATCAATATGAATTATGGAAAGAATCTAGCATTTTAGTAACAGTAGAAGGATTTTATAGTTAGCTACAGTAAGGAGAGAAACTACAGAAGACGATTTCAAGAATCTTTCAGGAATTATTTTTCTGAAGAAACACTATATGCCTAACACTGTAAGTTAATGAAAAATGTACAAATTGGACATTCTCAAAATAAATGGTAAGAGAATATATAAAGAATTTATGAAAAATGTCATATCTTTATGATACGTTTTATTTAACCTTTCTTGTATGCTGAGTCCTTGCATTCTTATCTTGTGGATTTTTATTTAGTATGTTTCTTTTGAAGCTTATGAGCTAAAATTTTCAACCTGTGATACCAAAAGTGCTTTTAAAACAACAGCCCTTCCACCCCAGTATACATAAATCAGGCACAGAACCTAAATTTGTGTATAATTGGATTGAGCTCTGAGCTGTAAGATGAAGGAGACAAAATCATGTCCCAAAGCAGCATTTGATAGTCTTAGTCTTATCTGTGGATGTTTTACACCAGACATGGAGGCACTATTTGTTTACAGTGATTTGAGCTATTTGCAGCGACATTTTGTTTGAGCTGGTAGCCTGTATTCAAGCCAAAACATTCACATACGCTTGCGCTCTCCATTTGCTTCAAATAAGATACTAAAGCAATGTAGCCTCTTCCCATGGCCACGTTGGCAAGCCAAGGAGGTGGTTTGTGATACAGGGACACAGGGTATAGAGCAAGGAAGATAACAAAAGACAATGGCGTGTCATGGATTTTGTAACAGCTGCATCCTTGTGGATAGAGCACATGGAGCTCAACAAACTTAAATTCATTGGATTGGAGAGGAATCATCAACTGACTATCTCACTGCTTATGCTGAAGTAAATCTTAAAAATCCCTTGACATCAGAATTGGAAAAAATCCTCTTTTGTAATGATAATCACTGGAAGATATACAGAGAAACTTTCATACTGTTTAAAGTTGGAATTTTAAAGAACCTCTGCCTTCTTGTTAACAATCCTATGCCACACATGTTTTCATGCATATAATTGAGCCTTGCTCTACAGATGGGCACTGAGTAATGCTCAAGGCATGTTCCACAAGCCTCCAAATCTTTGAGTCCCCCCTTTTATTTGTCACCCCCCCCATTGTTTCCGAAAAGTTCTCTTCTAAATCAGTGATGACAGTCAAGTTCAACCTACCTTAGTAGACATTATGGTCGATGACTTACTGTTTTTTTAATTTTAATTTATTCTGATAATGGTAAGAAAATTTAAAACTTATTTTAGCAAATATATTTTAAAATGTTCTTGCCATCTCTGTGAAGTTAAGGGATTGAAAAATGAGAAAGTTTTTTAAAGTGTGGAAAAGGGAAACCATGATAAAAGAAAATCTAGTCAACAAAAATCTGCTTGTGAGAACCAATGACTTATCTATATTTAAGCTAGATTAAGAGTCATCATAGAATTAGAACTATGTGAAAGGCAAGGGCTTGGTTTAATTGGTGCTACAAGATTAAAGAAACTCCTAAGGCAACACAAATATTTTCAGACTTGCCTTTTTTCCCTCTCTCTCTTTCCCCTTAAAGAGAGACTTTAATTCTCTCTGTTCCTCCCTACCCACTAAGGTTTTCACTAAGACTCTCACATTTTTCTGTGTTCATTTTAAAATCTAATTGATAGGAAGAGTATATCTTAGCACAGACACCAGTGTGTGTTCTCCTTTCATCTAGGCACTTACAAACTCATTCATTCACTTTCACCAACGGTCTATAATGAGAGATACACTAACACAGAAAAATAGGAATCAAACTCTACTATCTGGGACCTTATTTCTTAGGACTCATTTGCACACTCTCACACATCTGCACTCACACACATATCTGCTCACACACACACTAGTACACACATATATGTGGCCAAAGTGTTCACCTGGCCAAATGAGAAGTCTGCCTATATACTTAAAGTGTAAAGAATGTAAAGAAAAATTATTTTCCACTTTTAGCTTAGAAAGTACCCGAGATTTCTGTGGCATATATAAAGTAGTCAAGAGGAATACAGAAAAAATTCCCTTTTCTCCTTAGAATAAATAGTATTAGACTTGTTGAGTTAAAAGAAATCTTAGCCTTAAGTATCTTCAAGTATTAAGTTGAAGATACATTCAACTTAATTGAATATGTATATTCACTATTCAAGTCTCAAAATACACTTTCACTGTAGGTATCAATTTAGATGCAGTGTTTCATTCTTAATATAGAATTGGCGGACAGATTCCTCAAAGTTTTGCTAAGATCAAAGGAAGGGGAAGGATTTCAAATTTTACAAATACAAACCTTGGTGTTTGTGATTTATCAGTCTACCTATATAGAAGATGATAACTGCAGTTTCAAATGGAAAACCTAGTTGTTCTCAATATTGACTCAACGTTCTGTATAAAATTTCTTTTGCTCATTTGATAGGTAAATTTATTTATATTGAAATGCTTGATAAGTGTATTTGTTTAAATATACATTCTTGTAAACATATTTAAAGATGTTGGCTTACATATGTTCTTTAACTGATTTTATGCCTACGCTTATCTGGTGTGTACATATGGGGGTTATTTTACTTTATAAGTTTATGCATTCACTCATGTTGGTGAGATGAACAGCTTTATAATTGTGCATGCTTTGTGGCATTATAACTCCAATTTTAGTCTGTGTACAGTGGTGCGTGCTTGTCAGCAGCAGCCTAGGAAGCTGCTGCGGGGACCAGGGATCTTGGTTCAAGTCCCACTCGGTGCAATATAGCGACACCTAGTCCCCCAAAAATAGCTGGGTGTGGTGGAGCATGCCTGTAATCCTAGCTACCTGGGAAGCTGAGACTGGGGACTGCTTGAGTCTGTGGTATCCCAGGCAACGTGAGCCTGCGGTTCCACGGGCAAAAATAGTGAGACCTAGTCTACAAAATAAAAAAAATAATAAAAAAAACACTCCAATTTTATCATCAGCATGACATGGAGCCTAATGAGGACAAAGATTGTGGTGTTATGTATCACTATACTGTAGTACCTACCTGTATTGAAACAGGAAAACTGAATAAATGGAATCTCAAGCTGAGATATGTGTCAGTCACAAAGATGACAACAACATGTGATTCCTAATGTAAAATGCATTCTTGAAATTGCATTTCATTGAAGTAATGTTGGTTTACAAACATATAGATGACAATATTGATTGATTTTTGAAATGCAAACCACACTGTCAGTTCCTGAGGGACAAATTGACACTAAGTAATGGCATCTACTGAACATAAAGAATTTGAATTATTTGTTACCATTTTTTGAGCTTAGTTTGAATTAACCTGTGTGCCAAGGGCTGTGTGTTTATATGTATATATACATATATATGTGTATACACACATTTATATATCATCTTATTTAATCCTCAACAATAGAAAAAATAGATAAAGAAGCAAAGAAAACTGCTACAAGAGATGTGGTAGCTGAATGCAGGTTCCATGGAAGCTAGGGTGTTTTCTGTTTTTCACTCTGTTGCTGATTTGTATCTCTGATGGTTATAAGACTTCCTGGCCATGAGGTAGATTTACCATGAATAAGATTGTATTTGGGGCTTGAAGGAAATCAAAATCTTTAAGACAGGGCCTCTACCCTAGAGACCTAGAAAGAGCATTTTGAATGAATTTAACATGGAGAGGGCATTTGTAAACTGGTGGCAAAAGCTGTATTGGAATATTTGGGAATAAAGCCAGATTACCATGGGCTGAGAATGAATCCAAGCTATGGGAGTCAGCAGAGTGTATGGCACTGAGTAGTTTGATGAAAAGAATGAGACAGGGCAGTCATCTGAAGGGAAATAGGATGGAAAAAGGACTTTCTTCTTATCTGTTTTCTTCTGAGATTACCGAATCCATTGATAGTAAACTGAGGGCAAAAAAATGGTGGCGAGGAGTGCAGCAAAACTAAAGGAAAGTAGAAGCCAGTTACAGGAAGAAGCAAAAGAAGAAGAGAACAAGACAACTTATACACTGTTCTATCCAAGGTTTTTGGAAAATTTGCAAAAATCTCTAATTTTTATATGCTTGTTTATACCCGATGAGACATAAAAAAGGTTTTGCTTCAATTGCTAACCAAGCACTCATTAAACTTATTATTTATTATGATTCCAATCACTTAGCAAGAAGCTAATATACTTATTTAATTATTCATATGGTGATCCATGTAAAATTTTGGAAAATACAGATGCACACAAAAAATTTTGTATTTGACATTTTCCTAAAAACATTCTTATCCAATCATCATGATAACCATAATCATCACTGAATCAATATTTCACTATAAATTATATATTTTCAGAAGCTTTATTTTTCTAAAATAAATATCATATAGCAAAAGCTATTCTGTCTTTAAATGATAATTTTTAGCAACTATTCAAGTTATTATACATAATTCTGTCTTATTTTCCTGGCTGAAGAGAATTAAATTGTATGTTTATTATTATGGATTGAGTAATATCTTACCATTAGATATTATAGTGCTTTGAAGTCTTTATATAATACAAAAAAACTTTAGAATACTAGGAGTAAATTGCTGATCCAGAAAATGCACCATTTTATGGCTTTGTAAAAATTTTCGTGATTGTCCTTCACTGAAGTTGTACCAATTTATGACTCCATCAAGAGAATATGAGAGTATGCTTGCCCATACCCTGGATAATTTTAGGAACTAGCATTAAAACTCCTTGCCAATATAAAGTTTATTTGATGCATACCTCATTATGGTTCTACTTTGCACTTTCATTATAGTAAGGCTGAACATATTTCTATTGACTTTGTCATTCCTTACTCATTTACTTATATGACTATTTGATACATTTTACATTAGGTTTGAATTTCTTTCTCAGTGAGTTACAAGTGCTTTAAAAATGCTATGTATTGAAATATGAACCATTTATTAGGCACTTATAGTTATAAATATTTCCCCTTTTTGTCATTTGCAGTTTACTTTAAATGATTTAGCTCACACATAATTTTCAAAAATTTGATGTATTAAAGACTTTTTCTTTATACTTTCTACCTCTTCTGTGAAGCAAATGACTGTATAGCATTCATCTAGTATGTCCATGATTTCACTTTTTACATTTGAGTCTTTAAATATTTTGCCATTCATTTTGTTGTATAATGTCAAATGTGCAGTTAAGAGTTTAAGATTATTTTAAATTTTGCCCGATTGTCCAAATATTGAATAATCAGCTCTCCTCCTCATTGATTTGAGGTGCCATTCCTAACATATATAAATTCTTTTAAAAACTGCATTTTAGGGCTAAATGTAATGATTTCTATTGATGTCTATCATATAATCATTATAATTATATTGCATTGTTTATCATAGATTTTAATATATCATTTGAATATCATCTTTTATAACTCAAAATAAATTAATTCTTTTGACATTATATTCCATCTATAATCTCACAATTATTTTGGTAGCTATATGGATACAAAGGGACACTATTCAGCACTGGAAGAAACAAACTACTGACACATGCTATATCTGAATGAATCCCAAAAGTCATGTTCTAAGACACAAGAGATCTCAAAATGTATGATTCCAGTTATATGGCATTTACATCTTAATAAAGGAATTTTAGAGAAACAGAAAATAGATTGGTGGTTACATAGAGACTAAGTATTTTAATGGAAATTAACTCTAAGTGGACATCAACTATATTATTAGGGTGATTAAAGTTTTTTAGAACTGATTTAGACTGATGACTTCACCATGAAGTAAGATTACTAAAAAACACAAGAACTTTATGATATGTAAAATATACTTTAGTAAGTCAAAGTAGTAAAACATTATCGCTGTGTTTGATTTAAAATTATACAATATTTACATTGACATTAATTTAAGAATTAGCATCTGATAATATCATGTTTTCTTTTTAACTGTTAATTGTGTTATTACTGAGAATTTCTGTCTATCAAATAGGATAACTCATAGTTGATAATGTAAAAGGGAATGACTTTTATGTATTAATTTAATGAACAATCCCAATAATAAAATCACTTCTTAGTTGTTACATTCCAGAATGCATGAAAAGGTGTGAGTTACATTAACAATCTGATTGACTTCTGGTCCAGACACTTTATAATAACAGGTTATAGATTTAGCCATTGCTTTAATAATTTCACTGAAAGTTTTTCCCTGAAGTTGTTAGATGAGGTCACTTGATCCTGGAGATTTATCAATATCTAGCTTGTCAATTTGGTTTATATTTAGAATATCTCCTCCAGCATCAGATCTTCAAGCGATGACCTACAAACTTGGACATGGTGTTTTAGAGTAGGCAATTTTATAACAGCATGCTTAGCAAATTAACCATCTAATGGATAATAGTTATTAGAATTTTATCGAATTCAAGCATATGTCAAGAGATCACAATCAGAACACTGACCGTAAGGTAAATTAACAAACCATTTGGTTGGGAATAGAGTAATTAGCACAAGGATAAACTACTCTGTTGCTCATGATTATTGAACATAGCAGACTTATCTCAACTCTACATATTTCATTAAATATTGAACAAACCTTTGCCACTATAAAAATATATCAGTTACTTACAATAGGTTGCTGACATATTTTACATTAAAATACTCTGTAATGTACACTCAAGTTACCAGTCAAGAGTATATGAGAAGTTAGGAAGGTCAAATGTTAGTGGCAAATTTTAAAAAAGAATGAAAAAATAATATTCTGAATTCTTTTAAAAATGTTAGGCAGTGTGAGTGTGAGGATAGAAATGAATTTGGATTAATTTATTTAAAAGCTCTGGGAGCTGTGGCTTTCTAGTGAGAAAATTATGTAAAATGAATCAAAATCATGATCTTAATCTCTAGTTTTTCTCGAACATCTCATATATTTAACTTAAATATATATAAGTTAAATATATATATAACTTTTGTTTCATGACTTAAGCAGAAAAGTTTATCTTCTATATGAATCCTAATCATTATAGCACCATGATGTATTTTTTTCTTGGCTAAGTTTTTAGTTTCATGTTACAAAAATTGAACCGGGAATATCTGAACAAAAGAGTATTTATTTAAGGGAAGAATGGGCCTGCTTGTTTAGAAGTATAGTTAATTTCATTAACTTTCAACCATTGCATGTCTCAATATAAAAACACATTTTGGAAATATGCTGAATTTCCGTTATGCAGCATTTATGTTTCCTGTGAAAATTGGGATCATCCCTATAGTCAAAAGTTCTATTCTTTTGTTTTTGTCATTTGCCTTATTTCACAAAAACTCCAAAATTGCTAAATTGCAGCCTCAGCTTGTCATTAAATTGTTGTTGTTCCAGAGTGGATGCTTACATCTCAGAGGCACGAATCCTGTGAAAGCTAAGGCATTATTACTTGAACAAGCAAAGTTGACCACTCTTATGCCCAATGCTTGGTTTCCAGATTCTGGGGATATTGCTAGAAAAAGAAATATTTTTCAGAAGCCATACCATGTAGGATTTCCTGGTGGAGTGTAAAGTGTTCAGAAACTGCAGATTTTAAAGTCAGATATCTCACCCTGAGTGAAGTCCCATAGGTCTTTGTTTTAAAATAGGTATGGCAGACATAGAAAAAATGCTCATATCTAGCTTCTGTCTAATCTTTGCCACAGAATGAATTTCATGGGAAGTAGATCTTGAGGCAGATTTGTGTTTTGGATGTTTATTGAGGAGAGCTCTTGGGATCTTCACTGTGGGAAAGTGAAGCGATGACCATTGGAAGGAAAAAGTTGAGCTGTAAGTCAATCATAAGAAAGACTTTACCCATCCCTGCAGGGGTTTCCAGATTTGGAATGGGCCTTTGTGTTTGCCCTATATCAAATATAGAGGTTGAGGAGTTAATGTAACCTCATTATCCCTCAGTTGGATAAATGCTATCTCAATTAAATCCCATAGTCTTAAAGCACTTGAAAGCAAATTGTAAAGTACATGTGGAAATTGAAAGGGCTAAGAATAACTACCATATTGGAGAGGGAAAGAAAATAAGAAGGACTTTACTTTCCAAATGTAAATACAACATAAAACTAACTACATATGATTTGCTCTGGAAATAGAAAAGGTGAAGGTAGAAAAAGGAAGTCATATATAAAGGGATACTTGCTATACTGATCTACATGTTCGATCAGTACAAGAAAATAAAAGAACTTCCACAGATGGATATTGGGAGTTCATATAAAAATGAAATTTGACCTTTTCTCATGTATAAAAATAAATTTCCAATGGATTTGAGTTAAATATGAAAGATAAACCTACAACCATTGAAAGATGCTATAAGGGAACACAGTGTACTCTTAAGATTGGCTGAAGTATTTAAAGTTTGATAATACATGTGTTGTGATGATTTGAAGCAAAAGGAATTCTCAAGCTCTTTGTCAAAGTGTGAATTTGATGCATTCAGTTTGGAAAACAGTTTGTTAATGTATATTGCAGTTGATTGTATGTGTAGCCTGTGACCCAGCAATTCCACTAAAAGTAACAATCTAGCTAAACTACTCTAACACACCCTTAGGATCTTATAATAATGGAATGACTAAATAGATCATATTTTTATGCAGTGGAATACTATACAGTGATACAAATCAATACGCTTGGAATGTCATGGATAAATTAAAAATATATTAAGCAAAAGTAGCAATATATGGAAGAAAGCACTTATGATTCCATTTATATATAGATCAAAGGTCAAAGGAATAACTACTTCTAGAGGAAAAAGGGGTTTTGATACTAAAAGAACATATGGGAAGAGGATATTTCTATTGAGTTTATAATGTCCTGTCTCAACCTCTGTAGAATTTATGGGTATTTGCTTTAAAATTATTTGTTAATTTATACAAATATTTTTGTGCATTTTCATTCAAAATAGGTTATGTTTCATATAAATATCACTTAAAAACACAAAGCCTAAAACAGGTATTTTTCTGATCTTTGAGATGGCAGATGTCATGTACAACAGTGGTCTTTGACTATGGAATCTCAACTCAGCCTGAGTTGTCAAAGCAGCCTCACACTGGGAATGGAATTTATGATGTCATGATTAAAATAATTATGAGTATTTTTATCCTAACCTCTAGATGAATGATTGTCCTATAAAAACTGCTCAACCTGTGTTTTCTCAATGGATGTGTGAATGAGTGAACAATGTCCTTTAGTGAAGCCTGTTGATGCACTGCAAAGTCTTACGGCAGATTAATTCTGTATAAAGAATATATAGATAAATATTAGGCAATAAAGCCTTCAGTATGCTGGGTTTGAGAGTAATTCTTCCATAAAATTTTTTAAGAAACAGGAAAATACTAATCTTGAAGAAACAGGAGAAAACTGTCCCATGCAAGAATTACCGAATCAGTTCATTAAGGCAGATCTTGATGTGTTAAGAAGCATCAGAGAATATTCTGTTACATTTATGTCCATGTGACAAAAAGGATATGAACAAGAAATCTGCTAAAAATCAAGTTTATTTCCTACCTGAAATTTGGTAGGATGTTTTTTCTTCCTTTTTTAATGTCTTCTGATTGATTTCTGTAAAATACACCAAGGCAACCCAATCTCTACCTTTTGTCAGCCACAGACTCCCATACAGAAGCAAAATGACTCTTCATGGTAAGCATATATGTAATTAAGATTTTCTTTGGTTCAGTGAAAATATGCCTCTTTCTAGAGAAGGCCCCAGGCAAGGTTCAGTGTAGGTAAGGTTAGCTCAGCAAATTTAGCCCAATTTAAAAGATTGGCCTTCAAACCTATTAAAGGTGTTGCTCATGTTATATTCTGTGATTTTTGTGCCTAAGGATTTGGGTAATGCATGCAGTGTACTTCAACCTTGAGTGAATATGTAGGAGAGAAAAGGAAAGTGCCAAGAATTTTTTTTCTTCATCTAACATCCTCCATTTGACCACATAATAGTCAGAAAACTCACACAAGCAATTCCATATGGAGATGAGGAATGCCTAGCCAAAACAAGTTGTTCAGCTCGTTAGCCTTTGGTTGAATAAGTCCCTCAGAATATTTGGCATGACTGCCCTGTTTAAACAGGAGGGGTGGTATGGCTATATCTGCCTTTTCTTCCTCCCCCTAGATTTTTAGATGAGAAAACAAATGGTTAGTGAGGCAAGGCAGTGGCCAGAAGCCCAGTACTCCACTCTTTTTGCTCAGTATTTGCAAAGCATCCCAAGTGCAGCAGCTCAGGTTTCTCTGCACTTGACTGGCAGCAGAGAAGGGCACGTTGCACACTTTTGTCGTTGTTGAGTTTCATATTGGATCCACTGTGGGCTAGATTATCAAGTTGCTTTGGTGTGAATCTTGGCAGAAGAAAACTCTTTTCTCCAAGAATTTGAAATACTATGAACAGCAAAATAAATTGGTTCCAACTGTAAACGCCATTGTACAGGAGAGGCAAGATATTCAAAGGAGAATTATAATACATTCTATTTCTGTGATCTCTTTGAGACTAAATTTAAAAATTATTGCAAGGGAGTATAAAATTATATTCAAATTGAATTGTAATATAATTTAAGGGTGCTTGCCCCCCTCCTCCCAATCAGATGGGTAGGAAATCTTAGTTGATCCTTCAGTCTGTAGTTCAGTTATTAATTGGCACAGTGTGTAATTATTTTGTCTGACCATTTTGGCATCATTCAGATTCACAAATAAAAAGTCAATTAATATAAAATTTTCCACTTACTCTTACTCATTGTGCACATATGTTCACTCTTTTTTTTGACTTTCTGGTTCTTCCTCTCACTATCTTGTTATCATTCTTTCTCTGCCTTTCTCCCCAATCATATCCTTTCTTGTATTTTTGCAAACGGTTAAAGATGTATAATATAAAACTCCTTTTCAACACAGTTAAAGAAAGAACAAATGAAAAAAATTCTAGATGAATATAAATTTCCAGATTCTGTGCCTTTTCTTTTTGTTTTAAGCTATTGACTGTCTTTTGAGGGAGATCATTGAGTGAATAATGCTGCTTTCTGCAGCTTTTTAGCTAGACTGACCCAGCATGACACCCAAATACAGGACCCTGGCGGTAGAGCATGATCAGGTAAATGACACATCCACTTGGCCTGCAATGTAATTTTATGTCACATCAATCCAATCCAGCAAAACCCAGGAGGCTTAGAGACACTTCCAGACAGCAGTTAAGAGCAATTGTGGCAACCGCCCACAACAGGGCTCATTTTGCATGGTTGCAAAGCATTTGCATGGTATACAATTTGCCAATAATTACCCTGATATTTTGACGGGGCTTGACTTGCATATTTGTAAATATTTGCGGTTGCTAAGTTACCAGCTATACTTATTTGAGTTTGTGTACCATGTCATTTTGTGGCAAAAGAGATATTTTAAACTTCACAGCAAGGGACTCCCACCTTCTAATGGATGCCTTCTCAGGAATTTCCAGTAGAAATTTTTTATGCCATAGAGTATGCTGAAAAAATCCCGATGCTTTTGACAACTGAGGTTTTCTGGTTTATTATGCTTATTTTTTAATTGTTTTTGTTTGACTGCCTAGCACACAGACTGTTTATATGGAGCCAGATCAGTTATCTTCTTACTCTTTTATTCATCCTTTAATTTAAATTTAGTTCTTTAACTTCCCTAAGAAATTACACATGGTCCTCTGGGTAATTTGAGGATAACTTCTCTGAATATCCTGAGAAGGAAGATAAGATCCATAAAATAGGAATATGACCTAATTGCCCCAATCCTTTATAGTTCATAAGGAATGAAATTTCCCCCCATAGGAAATCCATATGTGGGTTCTCTCTAAGTATTTCTAAGAAAAGAGTGCTTTCCTTGGGTTTACATACTGGGTTGTCATTTTTAATTATTAAGAAGCATCTATCCTGCCTTTCTTCTTCTAGTTAGGCTTCCTTTATCATCATCATCTTTTTATGTAGCTCTTGGAGAAGTTATCACATTCATTCACTCCTCAGATAACTTACTGTATCCTATAGAGTTGGCTTCAAGTTTCTTCTGGGGCTAAGCCATAAACAAAATGGGAAAAAGCCTATGACTAAGGGTGTATGTGTGCATGTTTTGTTGTTAAAAAAAGAGCAGATGATATGCTTTTAAGTAGTGTCATGTGCTTCAAATATGAGGAGATGAGTCTGAGGCTGGAGAAGGGTATAGCACAAGTGGTCAGGGAACGCCACTCTGGAAAGGGCTAATTGGCAAAGAGAAGTTTCTCTTGAGGTCAGCCACTGTTAAGCAAAAGCTGATTGTCTAGCCAAGGGCACTGTGACTAAAGATTTATGGATTGCCAGAAGAATTATGGATTATGAACACACTCCCAATATTTGCCACAGGTGGGCAGGCCCCAACAATTCCCCATTGCATGACTTCTTTCATTAATACAACTCATTTAGCTTTGTTTCCCTCCACTGTCCTCATCTCTCTACTTCTCCCCAGATGTTAATGAGGCTTTGTAGGGACTGAAACCTATACAAATCAGGGCCTTCTTTAAAAATAATATTAAGTTTAGGACATTAGAGAGGGCCCAAATTTATTCTTTCTTTTGTTCAAAACAAAAACCTAACATAGAGCAATCCATACACAAGACCCCCTGGGAGTCCTCTCCCTTTATCACAAAACCTCACATCATTGTAACCCCAGGGATTTATCCCCCACCCTCTCTTCCATTCCCCCCCCCCCCTTTTCCTCCTGCCCAAAGTTGTGTGCTTCAGTTTGGTCCTTAGCTTGTTTTGACTTTTCCTCAAGGTTTTAGTTTATTTTTTCACTATATCCCATATATTAGTGAAACTATTTGTTTTCTGTCTTTTTCTTTTTGTCATAAAACCATCAAATTTGTCATTTTTAATTGATGAGTAATATTCCCTTATGTGTGTATATACATACATACATACATACATACATACATACATATATATATATGTATATATATATATATATATATAGCTGTTGACATAGCTGTTGAAAATCAATTGACTATACATGTATGGGTATATTCCTAGTACTCTGTTCTACATGTATATATATATATATATATATATATATATATATATATATATATATATATATATATATATATACCACTTTTTTTTTCATCCAGTTATCTGTTTTGGGGCATTTAGGTTGCTTCCATGTCCTTGCAATTATAAATAGTGCTGCAGTAAACATCTGAGCACAGGTGTCCCTTTGTACCCACACTGAGGTCTCTTTTGGGTAGATTCCCAAGAGAGCAATTGCTGGGTCATATGGTAGTTCCATTTTAATTAATTTGAGGATCCTCCACACAGCTTTCCATAGTGGTTGGACCAGTTTACATTCCCATCAGCAGCATAGGAGTGTTCCTTTCTCTCCACATCCTCGCCAGCAATTCTTGTTGCCCATTCTTTGGATGTGGGCCATTCTTACTGGTGTAAGGTGGTATCTCATTGTGGTTTTGATTTGCATTTTTCTTATAGCTAGTGATGCTGAGCAATTTTTCATGTGCCTCTTGGCCATTTGTATTTCCTCTTTGGAGAAGTGTCTTTTTAGTTCTCCCATTTTTTCATTGGGCTTTTTGTTTTGCTTTTGTTTAGTTGTGTGAGTTCTTGTGGATCTTCACTGTTAAACCCTTATCACTATTGTGGAGGGCAAAATTTTTTTCCATTCAGTTGGGCTTCTTTTAGTTTTTTTCTGTTGTCTCTTTTGCTGTACAGAGGCTTTTTAGTTTGATATAGTCCCATCTGTTTATGTTTTCCTTCCCTTTTTTGCCCTCTGTAGATGTTTCCAGAAAGGGATTTCTGAATTGTAATTCATGGAGGGTTTTGCCCAAGTTTTCCTCTATATATGTCATGGTTTCGGGTCTGACCTCTAATTTTTTTATTCATTTTGAGTTGATTTTTGTACATGGTGTGAGGGAGTTGTCTTGGTCTATTTTTTTGCATGTCTTAGTCCAATTTTCCCATCACCATTTATTGAAGAGGCAATCTTTGTTCCAAGGTTAGTTTTTCACTCCTCTGTCAAAGATTAGTTGACTATATATGTGTGGTTTTATTTCAGGGCACTCAATTCTGTTTCACTGGTCTGATTGTCTGTTTTTGAACCAGTACCAAGCTGACAAAACCTTACTTGAAAGCCTTATATTTTATAAGCAGAAAGTTTTTTTTTTAAACCATACAGTAGATAAGGGTAAAGTGAGGTGGGAGTTTAGAAGAGGGAAAGATTGTATCTTCATAGTGTGGTCAATGGATGCTTCATGCAAAAGGTGCTCTGTGGAAGGATGAATATTTACATATTCCAAAAAGATGGGACAACTTTGTTGAGTGCTTCCCCTGTGCATGTCCTTCCATATCTGGCAATATTCTTTTACAATCAGTGCACAATTGGGGTTTCATTTTTCACATATATATATATAATATATATACATACATATATAGATAAAAATAAAATAGTGGGTAAAAATAATGGCCTTTTAGTATATATATATATATATATATATATATATATATATATAGAGAGAGAGAGAGAGAGAGAGAGAGAGAGAGAGAGAGTTTGTAAGTCCTTTAACCTGCTTAAGGCATCTTTCCCCCTCAAGTCCCTCTGAACTGAGTTGCTATGCCAAGCTGATTCTAATTTTGAGTAGTGGCACAAGGAATGCAAACCCAGAACAAATATGAGGAATAAAACAGTGAGGGCTTGGCTGTGATGAGGGAATAGTGGTAAATAAGACTCAGAAAAATTGCACACAATTAGCTTACTGAGGGCATATGTGGCATTCAGTCAGTAACGTTTCATTTTGTTAATGCCTATAAGCAAAATCACAAATAAAGGCATATTCCATCAGCAGACCCTCTTACTATGTGTGACTGTCGTAAAAGGCAATTTATAGTGAAGAAAGGAGCTCCCATTGACTTTCTATGAGGGCTGCACACACAGTGTGATATTAGGACATACTGATATTGAATCAGGGTTTTTGGCCACAGGCCTGGAATTTGAAGACCCCAGGCTAGCTCTTTCTCAGTTCTTGTCTTTGGAGAGGAAAGAATTCAACATCAAGCTTAAAATCATAGAGAAACAGGAGAGTTAATAATAGATAGGTAGGAAGAACAGAAAAGCTCTCCAAGCAAAGAAGGTTCTTTCCTAAGTGGGTTGCTCATTGAGGTGGCATGAACCAGGTGTCCACTATATGATTATAGTGGGCAAGGAATGGGATTGGTTGGTTGATGGGTGTCTCTACATTGTGTCCCTTGCTGATTGGCTGGACTCATAGGGATCTCCTAGGCTACTAAGTAGGTAGGGTTCTCCTAGGTTATTCAGGTCCACTGAGTTTTGCTCATTACCTGGCCTACCTTCTCCAAACTACCGTTGGCCTGTTGCTCTAGCATTGTATTATTTTGTTGGTATTCTGAATTTCCCAGTCAGACTGGTAGATGGATCTAGACTTAGGGGTGGGGGTTGAAGGTGCTCTCCTGGTTTCAACTGTTTTTCAGTTAGGCTGGTAAGTGGACTTGGGGCTCGGGATATCTTATTTTTATCTGACTACCTTTCCCCATCTCTTAACTTTCTCCTTCAATATCCTTTACTCTCTGACTTCCTGTTAAACTCCTACCTATGAAAGATGCAATGAATGCAATAAATATTATAAACTTCTTCCCAGGGAGAACAGAGAGTGAAAATATTCAGGGCAAGGGAAACCTAACATCACAGAAAAGAGAGCGCCTCACAATTTTTTGTGGTATCTACTTCCAGTCATGCAAATCAGTCACACTTTTGTTCTACTTAAAGGAGAAAGATACCCCAGAGCCAAACCCACAGGGACTAATGGGCTGAGTGTTGAGTAAGAAACAGCTACTCTGTTCTATTGAGGCCACCTCCAAAGCATCTATTCATTTAGAGCAAACCCTGTAGTAGGGAAACAATGTGGAAAACAGAGAGGAGGGTGACAGCAGAGGTCCTCCAGCAGTGAACCCCGCGGTCTCATTGTTGGTGGGCTGTCAGCATCTTCCCAGCTGCTTCCTCCTTGCTCCAACCGGGCGTGTCTGGGAAGCTTCACACACTTTGATTCAAATTGCATTTTGTTATTTTCCTTGAGGGTTTTCTCATCTGGGATCACATTGGGGGGCTGGCAGAGGCATGTGTTTCTATTTTTAAGATTACAATAGATGTTGGAACAAATGTGAAGGGGAAGGCAAAGTCCAGGTCCTGTGCCAGAGAGAAGCTTTGGCCTACTTGGTAACTTTTAATGGTGCCAGCCTCCATCTGGCAGTGAAGACGATTTTGCTGTCAACCAAGGTAAACATTCCACAGACTCTGCAATCTATTGTGAGACAAGGAAAATCATTGGACCACAGAGAGTCACTGAGATTGTCAGGAAGGGTTTATCAAGGTGTGCATTGTACATACTTTATTCTAGAACATGAACTGCTGAGAGAAGGAGCCATATTTTTTTACCTATCACTTGGCATCAATACAGATTGAAAGACATGTAGAACAGAGTACTAGGAATATACCCATACATGTATAGTCAATTGATTTTCAACAGCTATGTCAGAGAACTTCAGTGTGAAAGAGAAACACTTTTCAAAAAATGATGCTGAATCATGTAGATACCCATATATTACTGGGGAAGGAAAAAGCTAAAACTCTCAATCTACTTCACATTTTATTTAAATTTCATATGAGATGAATCATAAACTTAAATGTAAAAGTTATGAAGACTTTAAAAGAAAATAGAATATTTTCATTAACTTGAAGTAGTAAAGATGTCTCAGACAGGACAGAGAAAGTATTTACTGAGATACTTTGGATTTCATCAAAATTAAAAATTCTGTTCATTTAAAAACACCATCATAAAATGTATGCACATACCACAGAGGGAAAACAAATTCATAATAAATCAGACAAAGGATTCTATCCCAATTATGTAAAGAAAGAAAGTAATTAAATAATGCAAAACACACAACCAATAGACAATGGGTGGAAACCTTGGACACATATATCACAAAGACACTTCCACATGTACATGGAAACCTATTTAAACCCATTATTCATTAAGAAAATGAAAGCAAACCATTATTAGTTACCACTGTACATTCCCCCTAAAATTGCTAAAATTAGAAAGATATCACCAAGTTTTGGTAAGAATACATAGCATTCTTTGTTGGCATTCTCATCTGTTGTGAGTGATACTATAAAATACATAACCTCTCAAGAAAAACTACCTTACTTAAAAACCTACATCTCTATGATTGAGCAGTTCTATAATTTCATTAATTAACAAGAAGTAAAAAAACATGGTGAAAATATTCTTTCCTAAGAAAACTCATGCAGTTTATTCATGATATCTTCCAAATGGGACCAATCCAAAATATCAACAATACATAACCAAATAATGTTATATATGATATGAAATACTGCTCAACAATAAAAAGGATATACTACCAATATATGCAACAGTTTGGATGAATACAAAGAATAACATTATGCTAAGCAAAATAAACAAATTAAAAATATATATAGTCTGTGATTTCCTTTATAAGAAGTTTTAAGCAAAATTAAACTCAGGGAAAATAGAAATGTGTTGCCCCTTTTTTTGTGATGTAGGTTGTATGGGAAATGAACATTAGGTCCTGGTAATTGTCTCAGTTAGCATGAATTACTATGCAAAATATCACTTAACTGTATGGATGTGTGGGCGAATTAATCTGTTTACATTTGGTGAGTCCTTAAATGACAGGTATGTATTTGTCATGACACTAAATACAGAAATTCCAAGAGGAAGGTGCCTATAGCATTGGTGCCTGGTAAGAACTCTCTCCTTGGGTTGCAGATAACTCTTTCCACTATGTCTTCACATGATATTTGCATGGCACATTTAGGTGGAGAGAGAGAGAGAAAATGAATACACTCTTCTATGTTTTCTTTTAAAGGCACTAATTCCATCATGACCTCATCTAAACATAAGAATCTCCTAAAGGTTTCATCTTCAGAGACCATCATATTTGGAGACTAGGGTTTTAATACAATAATTTTGAGAAGTTACAATTTTCTATAACAGAAATATTATATACCTTGATAGCATGCATTTTTCAAATTTCATCAAAACATACAATTAATACCTGTGCATTTAACCATGTATACATTAAAGTTCAATGTGATGAAATTTTATATTATTTAATTCATTTATAATATATATTCATAACTTTTTATATATTCAAGATTGGATGTATTCAACTTTATACGTTATGCACAGTTTATATATATATGTACATATAATTCATTCAACATGTTTGTCAGATATAGTGAGTGAATAAATAGGATAAAATGCTAGAACTAAAAATATCAACTTTAGATTGAAGGACTCACCAAATGTAAAACAGAATTAATTCAATTGAACCACACATCCACACGCAGTTAAAAAAATTTAAGGACACGGAGAAAATTCTAAAAGAACTTTTATATCTCAGATACCATACATCTCACTAGCAATATGGATGATGATAATAAATCTAAAATTCTGTGCCTAGACAAACCAAAATTCAAGTGTGTATGAAGAGTGAATACTTCTAGATATCCAGGACTTAGAGAATTTACCATCCACGAACTAATACTAATAGTGTCACTCAGAATGGTTGGTTACACAAAAGGTACACGTTAATAAAAACCAAGCCCCATAAAAAAGAAACTGTAGATGTGAGTAGAAAGTGTATGGGAAAAAGAAAAGTGAAACACAATGTGACACACTAGGCTTTTTGAAAGGCATATTACATTTTATTAAGGTAACATTGATTTAAAACATTGCATGTGATTCAGGTGTATAGGTTCTCACTTTCCACAATCCTGGACCATAGTTCATTAGGTCCTCTCTCTTGTCTTATTCCTGTGGTAGTATCAATTTAGTCAAATGTCTGGGGTTATTTGGTTTAGTTTTTTCCTGTTTCCTAGTTTATTTATATTCCACATGCATGAAATAATCTAGTATTTGTCTTTCTCCTTTTGACTTATTTTGCTTAGCATAGTCCCCTCAGTTCCATCCATGTTGCTGCAAATGGCAAAGTATTTTGATATTAGTTGAGTAGCATTCAATATACATACCACATCTTTACCCCCTCATACTATGTATTTGTGAATGTCTACTTCTTAGCACCATTTGTTGAAGAGATTTCCCTTTCTCCACTTGAAATATTTGTTAAAAGGATAGTTTTGTATTTAGAAAACAAAGACAATCCATGGGAAAGTTCACTAAAAGACCAATAACAATATCAATATTCAAAAATACTCTAATATTTTTTGCACCAGCAATTATTACCTAGAGAACAAAATGAAAAAGTTCTCTTCACAATAATAATAACTCGATAAAATAAATTTAAGACATGTACAGAATTTGAGGAAAACTGTAACACAATTGAGAAACATAAAAACCTGAAAAGTGAAGAAAAAAGAATTTCTTTATAAAAAATAGAATCTGGATCTTCAACATGCAGCTGCTTCCTAAAGTAACCCTAATTCAACAAATCTCACAAAAAAAAATCCCAACATAATATTTTAGAAACTTGACTAAAGGATGTTGAATGCCTGTGAAAAATAAGCATAGATTATATAGAAAAAGTCTCCAGCAGAATGTAATAGAGGAACTCACCTATCAAATGGTAAGATGTGTTAAAAATAATGTTTTTTGAAAGGATGTCTTCTTGCTAGAGAGACAGACACAAAGGAACAAAACTTGTAATAGTATAGATTGTTTGGTGTTGTGTGATAAATTATGTCCCTCCCAAATTTGTATGTTGAAATCCTCAACCCCGGTACCTCAAAAAATGTGACCTTATTAAAAAATAGGGTTATTATAAATATATTAGTTAAATTAGGATAAAGTCACAAGGATTAGGGCAAGCCCCTAATCTAATATGGCTGATATGCTTTTTTGAAGGGGAGATTTGGATGAAGACATACACATAGGAAAAATGCCATGTGTAGGTAGATGAAGGTAGAGATTAGATGGTTTTCCTATAGGCTAAGGATTGCTTAAGATTACCGAAAATTGCAAGAAGCTAAAAGGTTTTTTTCCTCATGGATCTCAAAAAGAGCCAACCCAGCCAGGACTTTGCTCTCATATTTCAGGTAACACATTTTTGTTGTTCAAACCAGTCAGTCAGTGGTGCTTTGTTATGGCAATCCTTGCAAACTAATTGAGTTGGAAAAGTTGAGACTATCAATGTAGTTGGGACCATCAATAAATGTTGTTGAGAAAACTACCATTTGGAGAAGTAAATTTGATATCTATCTCATTCCTCATACTGAATTCAATTATAGCTGTTATTGTTTAATGCTTAAAAAAAGTATCGGAGGAGAATATTGGTGAACATACTTTATTATCTTGAAATAAGGAATTTTTTAGTATTGTATGAATTGAAACAACTATAAAAGACTAATAGTTATCACTTTTTTAACCTTTCAAAGCAGTAAAAATATTAAATATTAAAACAAAGTTTTAAGAAGCACTTTAATATACTTGAGGTATTTTCTAACAGACTAACTTCTGTATATGCTATGTAAGTAATGTAATATACAGTACATAACTTAATCTATCCTTTAGTAAACATATACACATAGAAATATCTATCTAAGTATATATTCTTATCTCGTTAACAGTATAATGAATTTATATCAATGACATAATTGGCCAGAAATCCAAAGATATATCCTATATCTTTGGATGTGTATATATATACACATATATGTGTGTATGTGTATGTGTATATATATATACACATACTTGCCTGTGTTTATGTAGAATTCCTTATAATAGAGGAATAAATTAATGTTGGTTAAACAAATTATTCTCCATTCATAAATTGAACTTGTTTTCTTCCACTAAGATGTGTTAAGTCTGGGGAGAACTATGACAAATTGTGGAGAAAAGAATAAGTAAATTCAAAAGGGCATACATGTTATATTTCATGCTTACAGCCTTATATACACACATATATTGGGATGTTTAATCTTCTGAAATCTAAAAAAAATTTAACAAAATTTTAGCCTTTAACACAATTATGATAATGATAAAATTAAAATTGAATGTAAACTTAGTTTTTATTTTCTGTTTTATTTGATATTCTAATACAAAGGTCCACTAAAGGATTAAAGAAGTCTTGATTATTATTAATAAATGTGTTTAGAATATTTACCATTTGCCTCAGTAATTCTATTGTAGTACATATGTACAGTGTGTGTGTACATATATATGTTAAGTATATAACCAGAGATGAGCACAAGAATTTATATGCAAGGATATTTGTTTTTAATTCTGAAAATTAGGAAAACCCAGAAAATGCAGCAATATGGAATTTATTACATTAAATTATGCTCTATCTAACTGACAACATATTCTGCAGCTACATGGTATAATGTATAAAATAGTAAATACTGTATGATTGCAACTTCTGAGGAAATATACATAAGTAAAAATACTGAAAAAACTGGAAGACAGCAAAATATTGCATTTGTATTTCTGAAGGGTAATGTTACTGGTATTTCATGGAATTTTGTGTAATTATTACAGAAAGCAGTAAGACTATATAGTCAGATAGGCTTTTTCTTTGTTCCAATGCTATGAGTCTATCTTTGAACTAGCACAGAATCTACATAGATTATGGAAAATCACAAGTCTGAGATACTGTCTTCTTTCTTCCTCCAATTCACAAACCCATCCTTCATTTGTCCCATGTAACTCCACAAAAGGTACACCTTTCTGATGTTGCAGTACCTAGAGTGCAGTGGAAACCCTCTGTACTCAAACAGGAAACAAAGAAATGTATCATCTAGGAGACAGAGAAGCATTTCCCAGCAAAGAAACTCTATCTTGCCCCTCCCCTTTCTCTTCTGTTGGGGCTTTTGGAGATTAGAGTTTTTAATTGTAGGACTTGTGAAACACCGTTTTCTTTCCAACAGCTGTGTTTATGGTATATAATCTATTAGCTGCCTATATGCCAACATTTAAAAGCATTCTGATGGATAATATTCAGCAATGGATTAATCTTTTCCAGCATCACCCTCTTGACCTGCAAATGTACATTAGTGGGGGGTGTAATGCCTGTTCTGACATTTGTTTGCAGTGTATCCAAATACATTCTGGAATGCACGTTCAGTTTTCCTGGCATTGAGACAGACAGGCGAGTCAGCAGTAAGACATATAGTTCCCATATGCAGGGTAAAGGGAACCTTTCTGCTGAGCTTTGTCTCTGGACTTCATGAGGTCCCTCCCCTAAGGTTTACTCTCTGCACATCAGCCATGCTACCTTGAGTCCAACAAGGCCGTTGATGAATAAGAACTGAGACCAGGTTTGGGTCTCCTCTTAGGTTCTTTGCACATCATTTCACCAGGACCACCCTAAGTTCTAAGCGTGTAGAAGTCTGCCTTCTGGAATTTCCCTCACATTTCTGCTCTCTAGCTTCTCTTATAATATCTGAAATTTGTTTCAAATTGCAGCTTCACCATCTGTTGTCTGTGTGAATTTGGGTAGATGGCTTAACATTTTGAAGCTCTGTGAGTGTGATCTTTCCCACATTACAGGGATTTGGGGAAAATAAGTCATGCAGGGTAACCAATGTGGATTTGGTGCAGGAGAAATACTGTATACATATCTGTGGAGACAAAATAACATTTATATTTTGCTACTGGTTGTTTTGAGTCAGGAAGATGTATTTTGTGGGTGTTGTCTATGGTTTCTATTAAGATAGAACTATTTTGGGGAGGAGCTGTACTGTAAGCTGGGAGTGGTTGACCTTTCACTTCAGTTAATTGACAGCTGCTGGAAACTAATAGACTGGCTGGGGAAGGGAAGGTTGACAAAGTTAAGTGTATTAGGAGATCAAGGAAGAAAAGTCTTTCACTTGTCAATGAATCCAATCTTTTGCCCTCAGTAATCATTCTTTGGCTTATATATTTTTTCACTAGCATTTCTACTAAATATTAGCAATACATTTTCTCCAATAAAATATTTCATATGCTCTTTATAGTCTATGATTTAAGAGATTCTCATCTCTTTATGAGTTAATTCAAAGTAAAAGTTATTTATAGATAATACTAAACTTAAGATCAAAATGTAATTGTTTTTCTGTCTTGAGTTTGCAGTTTCAGATTGACCTTAGTTTTGACAGAAATAGAGAGTAAATAAGCATGAACCTGAAGGTCATTCAGGTACATCGGATAAAATTGAGTCATTCCATGTATCAAATCTTACCCTGACACCTTACTGGGTGAGTGTTTTAGGACAAGTCATTGAGTCTCCCCAGACAGGGGTTTCTGGTCTATTAAAATGAGGATAATAGCTAATTTATCTCAGAACATTATAATTAGGACTAGATCAGATAAGACATAGGGAAATGTATCTATCACTAAGTTTGATATGTTGGCAGGCCAAACAGTAATTATTATGTCATTACTACTATTTTATTAACATTTGTCACATCATTCATATCCTTAAGAGGAATACTTTGAGAGGGAGTAGGGGACAGCTTGTACTAGTCTTGCTTGGTGAGTCATTAGTTCAGCAGGTAGATTAAAAAGAGGTTGTAATTGTAAATAATGACACATGTTAAGGATTTTTTGAGTAGACTTTAATTTCAAGTTCTGATTCATGTTTGAGAGAGATAAATATATCAGCACTGGTCACTGAACACAACAGCTGCAACTCTCACTTGAAAACGTTGAGAACACTAGTTCAACAAAATCTGGCCCATTGGCTCAAAACAATGAGGGAGAGTACAGCAGGAACATCTTGAGACCTCTAAGGATAACTGCCAGGGAGGACTTCTGGGATTTGAAGTTGTGTTAGGTGCTTGGAGGAGGTTCAGTTAGGTGGATCTGTGCATGGATGGCTGCCATTAGGAAGGGAGAGTAATTCTATGATTATGTATTTTAATAAATCTTGTATAGAAGTGGGAAGAATAAAGTAATACTAAAGGAGCAGTCACTTTTTTTCAGCTAGGATAGGGACATTCTTGATGTTTTTTGTAGCTAATCTTTTACGAGAAATATTTTTTGTCTTCATATATTATGATCACAGAATGACCTTGTTTGCTGTTGGTGTCCCATGAAATTGTTTATGCTCAACATAGACATCTTTTTGTGAAGCTTAATGGTGGGTGCCAGACCACACCCCAGCTGCCAGGGCCTGCTTTCCTCTATTGCTAGAGAACCCTCTATTATTCTCAAAGGATAACACCTAGAGGGCAAGAAGTCTTCCCTATCCAATTATTTTGAGTTTAACCCCTGATAAAATTATTTTAATACTGAGATTTTAAAAACTTTATGCATAGCCACATCCTATAATTATATACTAAGATTTGCTTTTCAGCCAGCTCCATTTTGAGTTATGTGAATGTATTTTATAAATAAAATTTTATTTCACTTATGCTATATTTTCTGAAATAGACGATACTATTACTCAATATAGGAGACAAATTTAAAATAAAAGAGACTATATTCCAACTGATAACTGCCTGCTGAAGTTCTGAGTCTAAAGATGACCTCTGATTTAAAGGTAGTCTTGAACTGTAAGAGATTTAAAAACTATAACTGAACAGAGATTTTGTGCTTGATACACTTTGAGGATTAAAAAAGCAAGTAAAAATGAGATGCACAAATTACTGTGCTAACCACCAGTGATTCTAAGTCTATGCGATATCTAAAACATTCACACCCTTTTTTTCTGTTGTTGTTTTTAATATTTTAACCATGATAGTATGCTTTTTATATTATGAAACACTAACCTACACCTTTTGGACATGTGACTATTCCTATTAATGTAGAATATACAGAATTTTGTTTACTGTTGTTTTGTTGTTTCATTCAAATAGTTTCTTGAAAACAGTATACATATGTCTTGAAACCATATAAAAGAGAGTGACTCTAAGTCATTTTATTGCCTGTTCAGTACAGGTACATTTTCGCTCCAGGGGAAGGAACGCATATACTACATGGGAATTTCTATAAAACCTAACTTCTAGTATATACCATCTCACAAGTTCTCATTTATTGTTCGTAATTTTCTATTCCATTTCTAAAGCAGCGAGATCACATAATACAAAAGAAAGAAATTACGTCAAGGAACAGGACCTTGGGTGAGCCCCCTGCAATAACTAAAGAGGGAACATTGACCTTCCTTTTTCTCAACTGTAGATTTGGAAGGTCCCAATCTAATCCATGTAATTGTTGCAGAGATGAAATGAAGTGATAGGTTACTGAGAATCATGGCATTATGTTCTAATGAGCATCAAAAGTCATCTACTCTATGCTATACTCTGTGCTATACTCACAGCCTTGTAATCCCCAAATGCTTTCTTTCCATGTGAGACTCCACAAGACATTTTTTAATCACACAGCAGTTAATCTTAAGCATGTGACTTTCATGATCATCTAAACTTTAGTTGTGGATTGAATGCTAAGCCATTTTCCTTTCTTTTGAACTTTGAAGGCCTTTTTCCAGATGGTGTCATGTGGTACACTGTTTGTGTTGTAGTTTCTGATGATTTTGAAAGCTCATTCCATCAGAGATGCCTTACCACCCCACCAGAGACCCAGAATAGCCAGCCTTCCCATATGTTTCTCCATCTCTGCACCCTAAGTGCTTTTGTTGCCTTGCCTGCATAACAAATATAAATATGGTTCTGGGCCTAGATTTCTCTCAGAGGAGCAGACTTCAAAGTGAGTGTGAGGTCTCCAAGAGCAGGCTTTCCCTTTGTCCATCTGTGTGCCCACTGCCAACTACATGTCTGCTTTTCTTAGTGATAGAGTGATTAAAGGTGTTGGCAAAAGTACGGGGAGAGCTCAAAGAGGTTTGTGATTACCTAAAGCTGAAAGTGAATGAAGGAAGCAGGCAAAATTAAATTTTCCATCTGGAACAACAAATTGGGTTGAAAATGACAAATTTACTGCAAGTAGCAGGTTAGCAGCAACATGGCATCAACACTATTCTGTAACTTTGCATGTCATTATTTAACATGCTAATATATCACTATTATATGCTCATTACTGGCAGCAGCATCACACTGAACAAGAGATCATTATTTACTTGAGGGCCATGTCAGTGACTGATGAGGATTGTATAATGCAGTAGCTATCCTAGATTTTTCATGATGGGAATGAAATAAGACTTGTTCTTTTATGCTGTGTGAGTTGAACTTGAGATATGATGGACTGGAGTAGAATGTTCTTCTGATTCTTTCATGTGGATTTTAATATCATTTTCAGTCTAAGTATATAAAATTCATCTGCATTACTCTTTTCATAAGACTCTTTGCCCCCTTCATCTTTCTTTGCTTTTAAAAGTTCTGTTTTCCATTTTTTAAACTTTCTTGTCTCTTTTTATTTGTTTTGAGGAAAATTTCCCTATGAGTGCTATATTTCTTTATCTTCTTAAATGACCTACAGGTATTCTGAGTAACTACTAGGCTCTGTGATCTCCCAGGTATGAAATTCTCTAGCTATTGAATTTTAGCTGCCTTCCTTGAAAGCACTGCACGTAATAAAATCAGGGACTGGACATCCCGCTTAATGCAATGGTACTTGGTAGGGAAGTTGACAACAGGCAAAAAATGTCAGCAAGGAAAAAAGTTCATCAAACTGTGGCTTCCTTTCCATTGGGAATGTCAGTTTCTTCGTCATGTGCTAGTTTGCAATAAGGCACCAGCATATAAAAGGTGCTCATTGTTTACAGAGAGAAAGATAATGATGCTCCATAGAAGATGTTTACTCTGCAGAATGAATAAAAAGATAAATGAATGGACTGAATAAAGAAACATTATTTCTTGACTTTTATTTTTTACCTTGTTTAAACTTCAATATCTTATTATCTTATGTAAATGTGGAAAGACAAGGAAAATTTGGTATGAATTACTTCAAAGCCAACTTTCTCTCATTGCTTGCCCTTAATGATTGAGGGGGAGATAGGGTGGGAGGGAGGGAATGAAACTGTAACACTACTGTTGGCAGTGAAGTGATTAAGAATTTTGAGTGTAAGCATTTATTACCACAGACATGGAGAATCTTATCCTCTTTTACACATTCCATCTTCTTGATAATATTTGGTTATGAGAAAAAATAGCCTTATCTCCAAACCCATATTTTTTCAGAATATTTCCTTTTAGTTTTCGTATTATCTCCTGTCAGAAGGACACACCTCATAGATTTGATATTTGGACTAAAGTCACAAGTGGGTTGGATATAGGGTAGGATTATAAACTCAAAATTAAAATCCAGGAATATACCTCATCACCTTAAATTTTAGTAATTCCTGTTACATCATTTGATGTTGGAATTTGCTTTAAAAGAAACAAGCAGAAAAATTCATTATGGCATATAAAGTTGACATCATTTTGGAACATTAACATATTAGTCATTCTGTTTTAACATGTTTGCAATTTAATACTGGTGTATAATCAGTTCTATATTATTTCTTTTTCTAACCTCATTACTAAGATCATTCCCGCAGAAAAAAATTTGGTATTTGTTAATCTAAATGTTTATTGGTGTTACCACTACCAAATCTTAATGGGAATACTTTAAAAAACATTATATCTAAAAAAAAATAGATGACTAGTGACTTATGAAAAGGTTATAGAAATAACTTGTATATCCTATATCACTTTATCAATTTCTTGACAAAACTTCTTGCTATAATTGTGATACTGAAATAAAAATCATTTTTTGATTTATTTTGGTGTTTAGTGAACTTTCAGTCACATTTAGGTATAAAAGCCCTTCTTAAAAAAATAAGTTAATATAGAAAACTCTTTTACTGAGTAGCAATGAGGTTATATATATATATAGATATATATATATATGTCTATATATATATATTTGTCTATGGATATCTTGCCAAACACTACTGTGGAATGTTAATTCATTTCACAATCCATGGGCACAGTGAGGATAAGGCCAATGTAAAACCTGTTTGAAAAGTTTGCCCTGCCAGTGAGGTAGAATAGAATTAAACATCTGTTCCCTACTTCTGCTGTGAAATCCTTGCCAACCATCCCTATCTGATAGATGATCTAGACTAATCATTAATTATTTTATTGTTTTGAAGGATGATAGAAAGAATAGGTCTAAAGTGGTCAGTAGAGAAAGTTAGGCTACTCGTGATTTGCTCTCACAGATAACAACTATAACAAACCCAACCCATAACCTTACTTCCATCAACTATTCTGATTTTGACACAACCTAAAGCACACTTTGTCAGTAGTAACTTTTATTCCTTTATTTCTCAACCTATGTAAAATTTGAAGAGAACAGAGTCCATAAGTCCATATGTTTTATCCTTATTTATGATTATTCCATTTATATAGTACTTTGAAAATGCAAGTTAATATCCAGAATGTTGCTGTATTTGTTTCCAACTGTAGACACTTATCTGACAACCAAATTAGCATGTCCATCAGACATTTAACTTTTACCCCAAATTATAAAATAATAACAGCTGATCCAGATATGGAAATAATTCATTATAATATTCCATTTGCAATAAATATTAAAAAGAGATTTAAAAGCACTAGGCAAAGGTGACTTGGTTTATTTAAGTACATTTTATATAGTCTCTATATATTAAATATATAGTGCATTTATATTAAATATATAGTACATTAATAAACACAATCCATATAAATATGTATTTGTACATGTATGTATACATCTGTATACATACATAACATATATGTGTGTATATATAACTGTCTACTGAACTATATAAACATAACAGAATATATATTATATATGCACAACTATATAATCAATATATAGGTTGACACCAATCATCCAGAAGCTCCATTTAGCTTTGAAATGGACAAGTATGAGTTTCTGTATAGATTATTATTTTGAATTTGGATAGAGGAAGTTTTTTTGAAAACTAAGAATCTGTCAACATCTCATTGAAAGTGGCACCAAGGAAATGACATCATGGCTGGGAAGAAACAGGTTCATTAGTACCGGTACTGATTCAGCAGATTCATTCCCAAAGGCTGAGTGCCCCTATCATGGAGTTAAGTGTTTATATACACTTTACATGTACTGTTGTTCTGGGTGGGCTTATCATTGGTGGTAGCACAAGGCCTGATGTGGTAAAGACAATATGAGGAAGGTTTAAGGAGAAACTGGGCTGCATACCAGTAAACTGAGTCCATAAGTCATGGGTTGTTTTTCTAGACACTTAGGTGACATTTCTTAGGTCACTGTGCTTCATCATATTTTAGGTTATCATGCTTCCACCTGCTCATCATGCTTCAACAACAAAAAACCAGAAATCATACTAGACACTTCACTGTAGAATTACAATGGGTCTCAGTTACCTAGATGTGGGAAGATAACCCAAGGGACGATGGACAGAACTGGGAGGTGATGACCACAGGAAACAGCTGCTGACCCAGGCAGAGTGGGCTTAGGGAGGATATGGGGAGTTAGAAACATGGGAGAACTAGCTCTGTATGCCTTTCTGCATTGGGCAGCCTGTCCAGAGAGCAAAATGTTCTTAGCCTTTGACACCTGGGGCTTAGGAGCTGCAGAAAGGGCAACTACCTGAAGGAGATGCACCCCTGAGGCTGTGTCCCACAGCTACTCTGAGGCAAAGTGCCAGATAGAATGGCTCTGGGTGGGTCCAACAAGACAGGCATAAAGGAGTCTCTTCCCCCAACCCCTGTCTTCAAACCCTCCTTTGGCTTCCTAATTAACAAAAATAACAAAGTAGAGTTTGTAGGGCCCTAGTTTCTGCATCACAAAGCAGAGATTTGGGTTAGGGATGTGTATCCAGAGTCTCAGTTGTAGATCTGTTTCATCATGCAAATTGTCACTCTGAATAAATGTCTTTGGTTCAGTATTTTTTCTTTATAATGAGGTTTTCTTAAATTCACACAAAATTTTTGTATTTTAGAGCTATGTTCTGAACCCAAATCCACACAACTGCCTTTTGTTCTGCATTGGGTGGCTTAAAAAAATGCAAAGTCTGAGCTTCCCATCAAAACCTGGTCCCCTAGGATTTTCAGTCATTAGAAAGTTCAGTTTCCTGCCAAGGTGATGGCATCTGGCCAAGGGGAAAGCAGGACTCCCCTCCTGGGTGCTCCATGGAATTAGTCAGGAGCTAATCTCATCTTTCATCGCTTTCTTCTTCCTCAGCCTCCATGTAATTTGAAAACTGCTTCATTTGTTATTAAATTTATGACTACTTTTCTCCAATATATATGATATTTTATATGGACTGAATGAATTTTAATTATTTACTTATCTAAGATAAATATAGCTTCTTGAATAACTAGTGACTTCTGGACATACCAAATGTAATAAAATGAAATGGGTTCTAATTTTGTAAGTTTATATCCTTTCAAAAGTGAAACTATGCACATACAGGAACAAAATGCAAGTTAAAAATGGAGCAACTGAGACTGTAGCAAATGTTCTAACATGAGGTTGTTGGTTAGCACTGAAGAAGAGGTATTTTGAAATAATACTCAAGTAGAGATCCCAATTTTTAGTGGCTGTAATCCCTTGGGCAAGATCATTGACCTAACTGAATCTCAATCTCTTCATTAGGAATACTGTTGATTCCAGGGACTGAGATGATGTAAAATAAATAAAAAATAAATAAATAGAAAAAAAAAGGAATACTGTTGATTTCTGTTAGGTTTTGGAAAATGATAGCTGGAAATGAAGGAAGAAATGAAGAGACCAGACAGGTTCTTTACTGGCAAAAAAAAGCGTGGATGGGCATCTCGCATACACACAGCCAAGAGCAGGAGCTAGGAGAGCTGAGCCTTGGCTACATGGCTGTCCTTTTATTTGGTCTCAGAGTGGGAGTTTGATCAGGTGGGATGGATCTGGAGGGGTGGTTCAGGTGGGATGGGGAGTTTGGTCAGGTATGTGATGCTTTTTCTAACAGGTGATCTGTTTCCTTGTGGCCAAACTTAACCAGGTGGCCTGAAGAAGGTGAATGTTTCCGATATTGTCTGAGTTAGTGACTCACAGAATGGGGGTTAAGGTAATTGGTACAAACAGGAAGGAATCTGGGAGAGATCATTCTTTCAATATTTACTTTATAGAATTAACATAAAGAGTGATGAGATTGTAATCTAGATAATTTAAACTGGTATCTGGTATACAATTAATGTTCAAGAATACTAGTGAGGAAAATCTTAGACCTAGGTAAATATTATAGTTTTTACTATAGATTTTCTTTTCTGGTATAAGCTCAGGTTGGTTACTATTGCTCTGTGCAACATTGTCTTTTCATTTAAAAAGATTTTGAAAATTATTTTGAAGATATCTTGGAGAAAATTACTAGGTAGATTTTTCTCCTTTAATGGAAATTTAGGACAAATGTGGAAAATACTGGACTAAAACCTGAAGAGTCCCTTTGATTTACAATGCCATACTGTTTTACATAACATTGCACATATACATATATGCTCTCTGTCTCTCTCTTGCTGATCTCAGAAGCAGTGGGATAGTAGATAACAATAAAGATAGTTTTCTTTAGGGAATGTTACTCTATTTAGTCTAACCTACTTATTTGTTAGTGATCTGGAGAACGATTTGTTTTAGATTTGATAGAAAGGTGCCATTATTATATCATGGTCATTAATTTGCTTTTGTCATCTTTTTGTTCTTTAGGGAAATTGAAGGATAGGTTTTGAATAGGAAGTTAAGGTTTGATTTACAAATCATCTAATTTAGAATTTTATTGTGACATTTATTCCAGGCATATTTACTCTGGATATACTAAAATATTTAGAGGCTACTAGAGAAAGCCCTGATGCTTCTCACACTGTTGAGCACTACACATTCCATCATCTATTCCTCCAACATTTAAGACCATCACTTTAAACTCAGTTCAAAGGTCTCCTGCAAAAGTGATTTCATTTGTAATCCAGGTGTCTTTCTCTACGTGTAGATCCCATTGTATTCTCATGGGGTCACTTTCATGTCTGCTTCCCACTATACTATAAGCTACTTGAAGGCAGAACTATGCTTAGAACCTCGCTGTACCTTCCACTGAATGAGTGTCAAAAAAAATGGTAGGTTAATGCACAGGTGAGGATATTTAAAATGTCTGAATGTGGGGTAAAGCCTGAGAAAGAATAGAGAGATGGAAATAGCAAGGAACACTGAATGGAAAACAGTACTACTTGACTTATAGTCATAAAGCTAGACTGGATTTAAGTAGAGATAGAAAATAGAACATTTGTGAAAATAAGTTAATAGAATATCTATTTTTACTTAGAAATGCATATTTCTGGCAATATTAACATTCAGTACCCATGTAAAGGTCAAAGAGATTATAGAATTTCCTATAGAATTTATGAAGGAAATGGAATATTCTCAAGAGTGGTAATTAAGTAGCTTTCAAGTTTGACCAAGCTTTACTGGTTGAAATCTCTTTAAAAATGAATAGGAATAAATAAAGCATAAACAAATTTTGAAAAAATACATATACAATTTAGGAAGTACTCAAAGTAACTGGATATTGAGTGAGAATTGTGGTGGAATTATCAAAGTTTTGTTATGGAAAGAAGTGGTTTGGGAAAAGTAGAATAAATTTCTTGTAAACTTCAAAATTTCTTAGGCAAATGAGGTCCTTTGCAAGGTATCTAGCTCACACCTAACTTTGTCCACTTCTACGTTATAATTTTTTTTTTCATTTTCTTCCCTATCTCATGGAAGATGTCACATTCCTTACCATCCTGCCACATGTGTGCCACCCTTCACATGCCACACCTCAGCCCCTGCTCAATCACCTGCCTTTCCCTGGAGTCACCTCCTTCCCCTCATCATGAGGTGAGTGATCCTGGTCTGTACTCTGATATTTAACTATGTTGCTTCCTTCATCCCTCTTTCTCTGCCACACAAGAAAGTTTTCCCTAGATATCGGGCTGTTTCTTAATTGTATTTATATTTTTACTACCTGTCATCATGCCTTGAACACAGAAGATGTGTTCAATGAATAAATTGTTGCTAAGTAAAATTTCAGGAAATTTGGGAATAAAAGGATAAAATTGAGGAAATGTAATTTGTAAAGATTGGATATGAATGGGTTATATTCATTGTGGGGAAGAGTAACCAAGGGAAAAAGAAATGAAAAAAATAATAGGCCCAGTAAACAGCAGAAACCTCAGATTCAGGGGGCAACTCTGGTCTGCTCTGCAGTTTTTGCCACAATATAAATCTCATTTGGTGATAAACCTAGGAGATGTACAACAGTGCTTTCACAAATCAACATTTTCTATATATATGAAAGATCCATTTGAAGTTTAGGCCTACCAGTTCAATACCTTTTTCCCTCAATAACCATAGCAAGCAGAAGGTATTTAACTTCATGAATTATAAAATGACAAGAAACATATCTGTATTGGTTGTGGATTCAATCCCACAACAGGTTCAAAAGTTCAGAAGTAGCTAATACCCAAATTTATCATAGTAAAGTTACTCCATGAGCAGCATTTTTAAATAATAGATACTTTAAATTATTGAAAGTAAGCATCAACAGGTAAGAACATGGTATTTTAAAGTATCCTCTTGTTTCCTAAAATGCTTCAGCACTTTTCAAATATTCCTCAGAGTAATAAATAATAAAACGATGTATACTTTAATATGAGTGGATAGCTACTTGGTGTGTTTTATTGTAAATAGATTTTTAGATCTTTTTCCCTCCAAATATAATAATTATGATGGAACACTTGTTTCCTCCAAATACAATAATTATGATGGAACAAGATAAGAATGCTAATCTTGTGCCTGGGATTACAGAAACATTTTATACATATTAATAGTCTTATAAAATTATTTCTATTATCAACCCCATTTTACAGATGAGAAAACTAAACTAAACTGAGCATAAAAACTTTCTATTCTTTTTTTTTTAACCCCTAAAGCTTTGTTTATTCTGTTTCCTTTCCCTTGGAGGTTTCCTCTCTTAAAACACTATTTTAGTTTCTCTTCAAAGCCAGTTTAAGCCTCTTCCATACTTTCCTGCAATCTTCCCTAAATCTTTAAACTCTATTTTGACTCTTTCTCTGCAAATATTCATTTATCCCTTTCTCACTTCCTCCCTCCTTTATTAGATATTGCTGTCCTTGGAGTTCCTGCATCAGTTATAATATTATTTGGGTTTTTGCTTCACATCTAACCTGTACCTGTATCCCTAATGAGATCATAAAGTGCTTGAGAGGAAACATCGTGTCTAGAGGTTCTTTATAAATGAACCCAGACATCCTGTGGGTTACTTAATGGCAAGGACCTAACCTCTAAGAGATAGGTCTGAAAGTCCAATAGAAACTGGAGAAGGAAAAAGGAGTGATCACAGAATTTGGAGAACCAAGAAAATTTTTGTCTTAATATTTCAGGGTTGTTTATGAAGATGAGGAATATGAGCAGTCAATTGTGTTTAGAGTTATTCAGGGACAAAGACACTTACCCATTACATATAATGTCTGAAAAGAGACCACTGGAACCTTGGGCGTGGAATTAGTGATATGGATAAAAGTCAAATTGTAAGGGAATTAAGGGATGGCTGGAGAAATGAAAGCAGTAATTTTATATCCCTTATGCAAGTATCTGTCAGCAGAAAGTAGAAGGGAAGTAAGATAGGCCACAGGGTGAGATTTTTAATGTGTGAGAACCTGTGTGTTTGAATTGCAGAGAAAAGGATTGAGAGTTTCCATGGTCTGTAAGAAACTGTTCACCTCCTTTTATAGGGGAGGGAAAAATACCAGTTCATTCTTCTGACCTCTCGGCAAATGCTAGGTCACCCTCTGGGCTATTTAAATCTGTTCTTCTTCATTCCTAGCTGCCAGACAGCATTTTCTTGCCCTGATGATGAACAAGGCTCTCTGACAGATATTGACCAAATATAGTTGCTTTTTTCTTTCATCACCATTCAATTTACTTAAATAAAAAGTCCAATGAAAAATGACTTCCTCGAATATGTCCATACCGCATCCATTCTCTCGTTATTTTTGGATGTCCCTTTGGAGTGATTTGGTTATATGCATGTAACTCCCCATTCACCAAGTCTAATATGCAAGTCTTAAATTTTTAAAATTGCCTGTGCAGTCTATGGACAGTGCAGAAACAGTGCAGGTCCTCGATTTGTGACTTGAAATCTGATACTCTGTATCCAAAGGAATTACCCACCATATCCATCTCCATTGCATTTTGTGTCTCCTTTTCCTCCCTGTCGTTCACTAGACAGTAATGTTCTCAGATCAAATATTCTCTATAAATTGAGAGAACATTTAACTGATTTATGGGGCTTTTAGCTATTATATACTTACCTATTCAATAAAAGTAAGTACTTACATCACATGACACATATGCTACCTTCACAATATAAGATCTTTCCTTCAAGGGATTCAGGCATCAAATTGTAATGAGATTTCTTGTAGCTAATACATCACTTAAGGGCAAACTGACATTCTGAATCTATGTCTTTTCTCTCTCCTTTTTTTTTCTTTTCATCAATGGAATTCAAGGCACAGCATTTTTTTTGTAATATCCTTGGAGTTATTAAGATTTTTTAAAAATTCTAAACCCATTGAATAAAGAAGATAGGGGGTGAGAATATTGGTTTTGCACTTAAGGACAGAGAAGAGATGCTACGTTGATATTTCGTTTAGCCATGTCCCTTTTCAGTATAGATACACAGTAAATGCTGCCTGAACCACCATGTCATGGGAAAACCTTGAGGTCAAAGACACCTGCTGCTTGTCTTATTTTGATTATCAGTCAACACATCAATGAGCGTAGAACAACTATTTACAAAGTACTTTGGATATATGACTATTGAGTAAAATCCTTCAAAGTCAGTCTAATTCAGCCTTTCTCAGTGTCAACACTATTGACTGGCATTTTGGACCAAATGGCTCTTTGTAGGGATAGTTATCCTGTGCTTTGTAGATAGTTGAGCTGAATGCCTGACCTCTACTCATGAGCCACTGATAGCACTCTTTCTCCAGCTGTGGCAAGTAGAATATATCCCACACATTGCCAATAGTATCTGGGAGAGCTAAGCTGCCCCCAACTGAGAATCACTACTCTAATTGAATCTGTGATTGATTGATGGACTGCATGTGATTTAATTGGCTTGGTGATTGATTGATCAGTTCTATCAGCAATAGGTTGAGGAAGAGTCCATGGTGTTTGGATTTAAGGGTAGAAATTTGATCTATAGCAACGACATCTTCAGGCTTTTATAATATGAGAAATGTTGCTTCTAATGCTATTATTTGGCTACTTAGTCCTATGAGGTACAGATATATTAGTAAATGTGGTGACAAACATTTCTAAGGGAAGAATCTTGGCAACACTGATTCCTATTTTGTGATTAAATGGCATACCAAAATTAAAGCGAATGTGAATGAGAATTGTAGTGTCAGCAAAACTGGTGGCTAGTCTTCATCCCATAAGACTTTTTTCTTTTGAAGTAACTGAAAACTTAGTTCTAATTGGAATTTCTCTATTTCAGATCTAAGCTATATTTATTATCCATCATCTCAGTATATCTCAAGCTGATAGCATCTAAAACTTACTGAATGCCTATAGACTAGGTGTGCCTCTTCAAATCCATGGATCCTCACCAGACACTTGGTCTACCAGCACTTTTATCTTGACTTTCCAGCCTCTAGAACCGTGAGAAAAATTTTCCCTCATTTTTATAAAGTGCATAGTCTACGAGATTCTTTAAAACATCCTGAACGGACAGTCATATGCCATTGGAAAAAAATAATTCTGCCTACTATTTTGCCAGTTTCTATTTATGGAGTCATCATTCTCAGATGGTCTTCTCTGACCTGTGCACAGAAATTGCCAAGTCTTTTTGGTTCTCTCTTCTTTTATTTCAGTGGAACACTACCTCTCTTCCTCCCTCCCACGAGTAACATCCTCATGGTCACCTGGCTGAATTATTTTCATATTTTCGGAACTTCTAGCCTCAATATCTTCCAGTTTCATATTTTTCCATATGCTAGACTCAGAATTCTACTTCTAATATAGGGCTTGCATACTGTCTGCTATTCTCTTCAAGGGAATCATGTACCTCTTACCAAAACACACATACATTTTGTAGCATGACATACTGAGTTATCTGTTCTGATTTTTCCACTTCAGTCTAGTTCTTTTTTCAGGTCAGACTGGGTCCTTTTACTCCTTACTTATTTTCTCATCATTTCCATCTCTGTTCTGTGCAGTTTATCATCTGGAATGTTGTTTCCTGCTTGTTGCAAACTTCACTTTACACTTATTATAACAGTAACCAATATTTATTGAAAACTTACCTCTTATCAGGAACAGGGCTAAGTGTTTTACATACATTACCTCAGGTACTCAGTCTCATTTATAAAGCTCCAAGGAGTTATGTAATATATCCAAATTCATGCCACCAGAGTGTATCTAGCTATTTGAATCTTATCCCATCTGATGACAACACCCAAGTTCTCAGCAGTAAGCACAGTGAGTCATAGAATCACCCATGGTTTCATATATTTTCTGTTAAATAGAAGGTAGGTAAACACCCTAGAAGAAGGAGAGGTTGTGTCCTGAAATGATCTGGTTTCCAAAATAGGACATCTGGAAATTAACTCTTCTCAACAGTGAAGCTTGACAATCTGTCAGGTAATCAGCTATAAAAAGAAGTGATCTTGTGAAAAGACTAAAATGGATTTATCATTTGACCCAGTAATTCCACTCCTGAATATCTATCCAAAGAGTACAAAAATACAAATTGGAACGGAATCCTTCTTTATAGAATCACTATTTACTGTAACCACCCTGAATGGTCCAGAGCAGAAGAACTAAGAAAATGTGGTATATATACACAATTGAATACTACTAATAATGAAAAAAGATAAATGTATGCCATTTGAAGCAGTATGGATAGAGCTGGAAGGTATTATTTATTAAGTAATTATTAATAAAAGTAATAGGTATTATTTATTAAGTAAAGTGAGTCAGAAGTAGAAGATAAATAAATGTCAGATCGTTTCACTTACATATAGAATATAGAGCAACGAAGCAATGAATCAAAGATAAATTGTAAGATTCCCCGTTAATGGGTGCATTTAGGGTTATATGACCATAGACAAGCAGGCTGTAGATCTGATATGTTCAGGAGAGGAAGGAAACAGGGAATGTAGCGAACAGTGTGGAGAGGAAAACAGGTAGAGGGTGGTGGAAGGTTGTGGGCACTTTGTTGGTGGGAAAACGATGGTGACCACACCTGGAGGGAAAATCCTTTGTTGTGAAAAAGTAAACAAGGATGTTGAAACAAGTAAATAAATAAATAATGAGAATGAACCAGAGATACTATTAAAAGTTGCAAACTTTTATGTTATGGAAATGAGAATGTAAAGCCCTCATATTATAGCCGTTGGCAGGTAAAGGTATCCCCGGGGCACTTGAGGGACTCTGCTATCCCTCAATTCCTCCCTGCACTGGCCAGTAAGATCAAAATGTTACTGAAGAAGAAGAAAACGTTTTTCTATTTATTTATTTCAACATTTAACTTTTATTAGAAATACCTTCAGTTTTACAGGATATTAAGAAATAGTTCACTTTTACTAGGTTCACCTGTTTTTTATATCTTAACCCATTTGTTTTATTATTTTCTACATATCCATTTATCCTAACAGTTTTTATCTGAACTATTTGAAAGTAATGGAAAATAAGGATCATACATCATGATCCTTTATCCCTAAATAATTCATTCTGTAGTTCTAATATGATTATAAGCATATTTTTGATATCACCCAAAGTAGTTATCAACTTCATAAATATATATTTATGTAATCTACTTTTACATTACAGTTTTGTCAGTTTTCTAATGATATATTTAGTAAAATTTCTTCCCTCATCATTTTTTAAATTTATATAAATACAAATTTCCTCATTTTAAAAGATTTATATATATAATTATATATATTATAAATATTAATCGTTATCTTCCCTGAGGTTCTCCCATCACCTTTTCACACGTGAACCATCTTTATCTCTTGTGCCCTCTCCCTTCCCTGAATTTACCCTCCTACCCCTCTATTGTGCTATGATTCAATCCTGTTGGCAGTTCTAAATTAATCTTGCCCATTTGTTTGTTTGTAGGAAAACATTTTTAAAAGGAGGAGAAGAAAGTGGACTAGAACCTTTCTCTAAGGGTAAATAGTGGAGGAAGCTCTTTTTCTAGCAAGGAACAATTCATGGTCAGATGAGAACTCTACCTATATTATAAAGAATTAATTGGGTATATATTTTTCTAAGTTAGGTTTCATATATTTTTGTGCAAGATACAATTTTTTTGGTTCATCTTAGCTAATTTAGTTCTTTTAATATCTTAGAAAGATTTTTAGGTAATTTAATAATCTTGTAAAGAGCTTCATTTAAGGTATGATAATATTGTAATAAGGGAGAATATAAACATTTGAAAGGCATTTTTGAAGCACAAGATAGAATTTCTTTTGATTGATTTTTCTGGGTTATCTGTTACACAATAAAGCTCTAACACAATTATTCTCCAAATGGGACAGACTTTTCTTATTGCCTGATTAATAATATTATATTAGGCACTGTGGGTAAAACAAAAATGATTATAACACAATTCCTAGTCCCAAAGGAATTTACAATCTAGTAGGGTAATTAAGACAAACTGACAAATATGGACAGCATGGTGCAATATGTAGCCTTCCCTGTACATGTTCTAAAAAGAACTTTAGAGAAGAGGGCACATTCATTTTCAAAATCAGAAAATATTTCTGGGAGAAAAAAGGCAGGTCTTAAAGGGGTGGGTTGCAAGGTATAATGGAAGAAAAGGCATTTCAGGTTTGGCACAAACAATGAAACTCATATTGAGATAAGAGATAGGAGAGGGGGAGATTACAGGGTCTTGTTCATGCTACAGCTGTAGGGAGTATACAGATTTTCAACAAATTTCCCTACATGCTATTGTGTGTCAGAGAGACTGGATAAAATCTGGGTCTGCTCTTAAAGACCCAAGACAAACTATATGAAACCAGGCCATGCGAAACTTGGAATCTGAGATTTGCACAATACATAGACTGACTTTTAAAAAAACATTTTAGAGAGGGACCCATATTGTAATATGACTAGAAATATATTTTATATAGATGAATCTTATAGATAGATGGACACAGAGGCTACTTAAGTGATTATTGTAATGACCCAAGGAAAAAAAGAAAGATGCAAGAATGGGAAAAAAAAGTTATTAATAAGAATTATAGCAAGAAAGATAAAATACAACACAATAAAAAGTCTAGATAACCTAGATAGTTAGTTACCTCCCAGAAAATGAACTAGTAGAATTGATGTAATTTCTTTCCTATCTTTATCCTAAACATGGCTAACGCAATGAGGAGGCATAACGTGAAATTTTTAAGAATTTGAACGGGAAAATTAGCCTAGAAATTTATCCTAAAATATCACATCTTATAAATTATTATAACTATCAAGAAATTTTTATTCATTCCATTTAACAGTGCAAAAATAAACAAAATGCTGCAGTTTTCATGTCTTTTTAAATATGAAAAGATAGCAGTTCTGATGCCAATACAAACACTGTATCAATACAATACAAGCATAGTAAGTGTCAGCCAGCTTGACAAAACATCTTTTCAATAGTGTTTTCAAACCCAGTGCCAACCTCCATTGGAGCCAAGGGCAAAAATATATGAACATGCTCTCATCTTCTATCTTATCTGCAAGGCTCTAAGGGCACAAGAAATGAATTAACACTCTGGAAACTTTTCTTGAGAGAAAGCTTATATATCTTCTATATCAGGAGATAGAACCTAGGGTTTATAAAATTACCACACAGGGAAGAATCTGTTGTCTCTTGTTACCTGTTGTCATATGCAATTACATATTAAAACTATGACTAACTTAAACATTATATCTTTTTACATTCTGATACATGGATACATAGATAGATGCTGCCACAACCGTCATTTAATCTGATGAAGCAATTGCTCTTCCCTCAGGTATCATATATTTTAAATAATGGGTGGGGTTTTTATCCTCACTTTCATCTGGTTGGTATAGTGTATTGTAAAAATCAAAATAAAAAGTCAAAAATCACTGAGACAAAACAAATCATATCCAGCATTCAGGTTGTTTACTATTAGAAGGCCACAGGTGTCAACCCATGCAAACCAATTTTCCTGAATACAATGTGAATTTAGTTTAGAACTCTTTTCCTTGTTCTAGATGAGTCTGCATTTGGAGAACATAAGGAAATTGATGGAATCTTAATTTTCATCCAGAATAACTCTTATATACTGTTAACAAAAAAATTAAGACCAATATTTTTTTTGGGGGGAGGGGGAAGTTTAGAGTCAATGGGTAGAATGCTTATCTTATTTTTAATAGAAAATAGCCAAAGGGAACTTTCTAGAGCCACAAAATAACATATTTAAAATTATCCCAATTTTGCAGAACTGTGTGCAGTACTTATACATACATATACATACATACATACATACATACATACATACATATAATTACATAAAAACCGGTATTGAAACATGAATTTTGTAAAATATCACTGTGTATTAGAATAAAGGACCCATCATGGCCCTTTGATAGAACTGTGTGGTAATAGCACACAGTGAAATACATGGTGATAATCATTTTTAAAAACCAGAAAATATTTTGACTGTTAAGCCAACCCATATCTTTCTCTTTCAGAGACAGAAAAAGTTGCAATGTTTTTACTTTAATTGAGACAAATGAAAATAAGATGTAATAAATTTCTAGATCAGAACTGTCCAATGTATAAGTGCAATGAAATAGAATTACATCAATTTTGTTCAATATGTTAGCCCTCAGCCATATGTTGCTCTTGAGTACTACATATGTGGCTGATGTGACTAAGGATCTAAATTTCTAAGCTTAAAATGAAAATTTGTTCAATGTTGGCTACCAGATGGGAAGGGTGAGAAGGGATGGCAAAGTGTGGAGGCTGCACAATGGACTGTGGTGGAGGACTGTGAGTGCCTTGATGGTAAGTGTGGTGTGTGACAGAGGTGTGATCCTACACCTCTAAATCATATTCAGTGTCACCAATTCATGTTTTCTCAGTGAAAAATAAATGAATAGATAAATAGTTTTAATTTTGTCTCACTTAACTATGAATTCAAAACCCCATCAGGTAACAGGAGCTGTATTGGACAATGCTGGTTCATACCCCACCAGTGGAGACATATTGGACCTAAATGAAGTAGGACAGTGACGTCAATATCACAAGGCCACTTGCCGATGGTCTTTTACATTGAAGTCATCTTTCTCTGCCAGTCTCATATTTGCCTTATTTATCTCATTGAAAGAGGTTTCCATAAATGACAGTGAAAAGTAGAACTTGAAAACCTGAAAGAACTAAATATAGACCTCATTTTCAAGGCTTAAGAAGAATAATTTATGTTTAAGAGGCTATCTATGCACTCAGTTATCACTTGACTAGATGAAAAACCCAAGGAAGATTAATATACAGTATCGATAGTATAGGCGGTGTACAGTGGGAAATCAATTTGTTTTAACTTTCATTTGTTCATAGTAAAATAACTTTGCAAGTAGAAAATAAACTTAGGATGTATTTTCTCACTGAAAACTTAAAAAATTCAATTCCAACTTAGCCCTATCAGAAACTGAAATAACCACTTGATTATATTACTACATCACATCAAGGATGATAATCAGTGATATGAAGCGATTCCTGAGCTAGGTATCATGTAGATTAAAAACTGTATCAGTGGTTAAAATGTTGAAATAGTTTATTTTTTGCCACTCTCACAGTCATTTCCCCTTTAACACTGTGATATCTCCAGATGCCAAAGGACTGAAGCCTGGACCAGCCTGGGCCTCCTGGACCCACTCCAGTTGGCATTTATTGTAATTGGTCAATGCCGATGCTGTACTGGTTACTAAGTAGTTTCGCTGTCATGACCAGCATGTTCTTTCTACAGTACTATTATAACATATGGTTCTGTGGTTTCTGGAAAGTGACAAGCTTTTAAAACTGAGTAGTGAGGGTTCAGGACTGTATAGAATGATCTATTTCTATTCAGCTTCTAAGTCTTGTGCAGAAACCTATCTGATTGGTATGCTGTATGTTCAAACACAGGTATACATCTCTGAGCTCTCCATCATGTAACTCTCACACAATAATAAATCTTTTTACCTAATGTCCATTGATGAAGGGGCATTCCTCTTCAGCTTTGTGCCTGCTAAGTAGAGCTCACAATTAAGAAGATTTTAATAACCAAAATTACAGTGAAATACTAAAAGTAATTTTAAAACAGAGATATTTTTTAGCGGACTGCTTTCCAGGAAGCACTTTCATTGGGATTAAATGGTTTGGGTGAGATATTTGACATAAAAAAAAAGTATTTTTTAGATGGTAGTCCAGAAGAACGAAACAAAAATTAATAAGAAAATGAGTGCATTCAAAGCATTTGTTCTTTCAGCATCAATTTCATTAAATTTTTCTAATATTTTGCATTCCAATCATATTCTAAAATTCTTAATATTGTATGAAGAAGTCTATTATAGCAATATAAACTTGTAGTGGGTGATTTGAACGAATTATGACATCTTTCTGCCTCATGTCTGATAAGGATAAATTAGGAACTATAGTCTTTGATCTTATTTAATTTTCAGAGGTATGAAGAATTGGCTCATGTTACTAAAATACTTTGAGATCTTAAGCTATTCCTTTGCTATTTTGCTCTCTTAAGAACTAAAACTACAGATTATATTTTACAATGTCAATTTAATCTTGTATAAACTTATTTTATATATTTACTTGTTAACAATGCTTTCTCTAAACTTTAACCATTTTGTAAGATGCTATGTATTTAATCGATCTTTTATGTATAAGAACGGTTGTCTCAAGAAATTATGTATTTAATCGATCTTTTATGTATAAGAACGGTTGTCTCAAGAAATTGACTATATCAGATTTTTGCTTTCCTTTGTCTAACACATGATTGCATATAGATTCTGGACTCTGGTAAAAACCTGATTAATATGACTCAGATTTTTTTTTAAGAGAGAAACCCACCAGTAACATCCAAATCACTGTTGGGTGGGATTTTTTACTGGAACATTATGGAATTGTGTTTTCTTGGCTTTAAAAAGATAATTTTTTTTTCAATTCAAAAGAAAGCCAGAATCCAAAGTAACCAAGGAGGATAGAAGATACAATATTTTTCTTTTTATTTTCTTTCCTTCACTTTCAAGTAATTACTTTGCTTTATGCCCTTGCCAGCTGGCCCAGAACCAAGCTTCTTACATAGAGTCAGTCGAAACTAATCCATCTTCCCCACTGGAAAGGGTTATGGACTGCCCCAACCACTAGTCTTTCAGAGACAGACACATTTGGAAAAACCTCTTTCAAAAGACCACCATCAGTTCAGAAAAATTGGCGCCTCTCAAAGACTCTTTCACTTAATACCAGTCATTTAATGAGTACAGCCAATTTTCATTCTCTGTTATCAAGAATCTATAACATGGCTACTGCTTCTCAAAAGAGAGATCATTCCTTTGCTTACACCTTTGTGAGCAAAATCAGCAGAGAGCAAATATGCTGTAAAGCAAAACTTAGCACTTCAAACTCCTAATGTACATGTGTTGATTACCCTCTATCAGAAGCAAATAAACACAACCTGAAAACTAATCAACATCGATTGAATTGTCTCAGTCTCTGGAGTTTGAAACATTTTTCATCTCTAAGATTTAGATACCTGATGCTATAAAACAGCATTCACACAGTGAGAATTCAAGGCTTATTGAAGCTGAATTTAGAGATTCCAAATGGGGGAAAGTCATGGAATTAAAAACTTTGGATTTTTCACCCCAAGTATTTGCTAGGTTCTGACTTTCTCTTTCTGCTGAAAGCAAGAATAATCCTTACTCCTCTTCCACATACAGGTTATTATAAAATTTGGGGTTTATTTGGCTGCCTTCCTTTCAAGTGGGCTACACATACTTCCAGGTAGCACTTAGTCTCGTTGTCAGGTCCCTCAAACCTCAGGATAAAAAAAATAAGGTATGTTCCAGCAGCATCAAAAATATTTTGTAAGCAAATCGAAATTGTTCTGAATTTGAAGCATGATCACAATTATGTCATGGATTGTGCATGAACTTTTAAGATAAAATATAAGATTTCAAAACAAATTTTTTTTGTGACAGCTTTGTTTTCCCAGAACTCCATGATTAATCACTAATTCTTTTTTTATTAATTAATTTTTATTGGTTGCATATATATATATATATATATATACATGCACATATTTATAGGTTACATCATTGACTATCCCAAGCTTCTCCCATTACTTTATCACCGAAACCACTAATACTTGTTTACTCATTGTGATTCTTCATTGGAAAAGTTTGATTAGCTCTGTTTAAAAAAAAAAGGCACTTTAAACATAAGCTTCCTATTAACACATGCTCGTGGGTGAGACACTGTGAGGAGTGAGAGGAGAGGACTGTCAGGGGTACAGGACTGGAGAGTGGGAGAAAATGGGGTGAATGGTTCTGGCTGTTTGGTTAAATTTGCCTTGTTTCATTTATATTTTGTTATGAATACCATATGTGAATTCCTGTCAAATCACTCCTTTTTCTTAGCAGGGGACATGGAGATAGGTAGGGGTGCTGGGTAGAGGTATCCAGTCCCAGGAACCTGCTGGCAAAGCAGGTCAGTGTCCAGTAAGGGTACTTTTGATGAAAACCATTCCCCAGAGAACATAATTTTTTTTATTGAAAATGTCTAGTTGTCCACTTTACAGCAGTAATGTCTTCAAAAATATATTAAAAACTGTGGAAAACAGATAAGCAAACAGTTCAAAATAAAGGAAGACATTTTAAGTACTTTCAGGTGGGAAGAGAAGGAGCAGGAGCTGCTGGAAGTGGCACCCAGGCAGTGGTCTACCTTTTCTCTTCAGCAAGGTAAGGGGGCTGCCACTGTTTCCCCTTCTCCCATGGCCCGTCGGTCTCCAGGAATTAAATGTTATAAATAAAACAAAACAAAACAAACAAACAAACAAACAAAAAAAAACAACTATGACTTGCGTTCATATTCAGACATCTTACTTATGTTTAAAATTCTCCATGACTCTGCTGTCATCAGGAAAACTAAGAAATGCTGTTTGGTGATGAACAACAGTAAGTCCTTTCTGAGAAAGTACTGCATGCCTGCTTCAGGTGTAGTCCTGCCTAGCTGCAGCCACTGGTTCCCTTACTACTTGCAGAAAACTTTAAGTGGCATTTCCTCATTTTAGAGCTGAAAATGATATCGTGTCTAAAGGAGCAGAAGCCTTTAACCAACAAACCACAGGTCTGCATCACCCACGCGTAGCAGTTGCCACTCAAATGCAGTTTAACAAAGAATTTTATTAACAAGGGAATTGAACACGGAAAATGGAAAGTCCTCACAGCCATAAGTGGCCAGTTGTCTTACCCCAGTCGCCATTTTCAGTCCCAAAGACACATGTCCAAGATATGCCCTTTGTCCCTCCAAAACTGAGGCAGGCACTCTGTAAATGTCCAGTCTTTCTTCAGTGTCTTCTCTTTGCTTCTTCTCCAGTGTTCCATGCTGCTCTGCTTCTCCAAGATTCTTCAAACTTCTTCCACAATTGCTGATGCACAAATAAGCTTTCCAAATCCCTAACCACCTCCAGGTACCAGCTCACTATGCCACCTTGCCACAGTGCCACACTCTCCACAGCAGCTACTCTTTTGCCGGCCACCATGGTTCCTTGCTACCACCAACTCTTTCTTTCAGGGGGTTCCCCTGGTGAGGCCATGTGGCCTGTTCCCTCAGTCCACCATTCTCATTTCCTTCCTTTTCCTCCTCCTTTCCTTGCTCCATCCTTTTTATCTCCACCCTCTCTTCCCACTTCCCATTTTCTCTGGTGTGATTCTTTCAGACTCAGCCCACCAGGGCATTTTGGCGCCTATTCAGTTTTCAACTACATCACTACCCTGTGTCAAAAAGACATAGGAAAAATGGAGTTCCAATTCTCTCATAAAGCTGCCAAGCATCAGAGCCAAGGTTAGGAAGTGGTCTGTGCTGGTGTCAGAGATGTCATCCTTAAGTGATAGCAAATGATTTTTCCTCACTCACAATTAAGGGACAGGCAGTCACTCTGATCACTTATTTCCTAAGGTCTTTTCTTGCTTCTAAGTGAGTTTCTTCATAAAGTCCCACCCCTGTTTTTTTTTTTTAATTCAAAATAAGAATATAAAAGTGGATAGAGAATAGAAATGAACTTGTATTTAAAAAGAACTCTGGCTGGGAACCATTTGGCTGGGATTCCTACTAGTTTGTTGGTAGCTCACCTTTGTGAAATGACCATATGTTGTATCTCCACAAGCTGGCAATAAGAAATAGAATGTGGGGCTCTGGGTCCTGGAGGCTGGGCTGCTGTTCCTTGTTATGTAGGGTGGGGAAACTGCTGACTGCACAGCTGTAGTTTCACCATTAAAAGCAGAACTTAGAGTTTAAAAAACAAAATTCTAGAATTTGTGTCCACTGTCATTACTGGCCCTCTAGCTAAATATTGTGCTGAAAGGACTTAGAATGGCTGGGGGATAGATAAGGTTGCTTTCAGCCACTGCAGTTCCTACAGCACAACATCATGTGTATGTCAGGGATTAGGCAAGAAGTATGGATGAGTAAGAATGAGTGAAATAAAATATCAGACCCAAGAGACGCTTGCTACCCGAGTCCCTCTTAGTATGTGCAGAATGGGAACTCTTTTTGTTCGTAGGAGATTCAACTCCAAGGGTCAGCTCACTGGTATTGATTATTTCTGATCTCACTTTGAAATCTCTTCAGGTTTAGTGTGTTATCTTTCATCAGTCCCCTCTTTGCCAGCAGTAGTCAATTACCTAATGTGTCCTGTTTTAACCTATCAGACAAAACTAGAGGGCCTCACTGAAGGATCTCACAAATATGAGTCTCATTAAATGATGATCAGGACACATCTAATCAGTTTGGAAGTTTCTATGGATAGGATTGAGGTGGTCTTTTCACTCAAATTTTCAGGCGTAAATCGTTAAATTTTCTTTATTAAGAATTTTACTTTACAGCTTTTTCACACTCAAATGTTTTTATGGCCAAACTAGAATGGGAGAATTTCATTGTTTCTTTATCCTTTTTCTGCATTGAATTTTATCTGTAACAGAATTTCCAATGAGTAGGAAGGAGCATTGGACCCTAATGATGTAATTTATTTTGTATTGTTTTCCAATTTCTTCACATATTATATCTCCTCTCATCAGAGGAGATGATACTTTGAGAGAGCTTAATATGTTCATGGTAAATAGCCAACCTTTAATATTGGAGATATTTTAATTTCTAACTTAAGTACTGTAAAGAGTTCTAAAAGATTATAACTTTTTTATGAATTCATATGCTTGCTTCACAAATAGACAGGTATAGTCAATGTCTAGGTTTCTGAAATTTCTATCTGCAGATCATATTGATATCCTAATTTTATTGGGAAGCCCAATATGTTGTATAACAATATACATTGCCTCTTTTATTCTTCTACAATATATGCAACTGATTTGGAGTTTCTGAGGCATCAACTTTAGATACACACTTTAGCATCTTTGCCTATTACCTAAAATGCAGTCACTTTGAGCAAACTTTTAATAGTCTAGAAGATGTGACTTGATATACATTAACTACCATTTATAATGTTCTCTAATGCTTGAGGTGATATGATTAAGAGATGAGTAGATATCAATACTAATAACTAAGGAAAAAATAAAGAAATGCATTAGCATGTTGAAATCTATCAAATTATTAACATGAAATTTATACCAAATGAGGGGAAAAACTGAGAATTTTACAGTGTAAAAATAAACTGCAAAAACATATAAAACCACATGGAATAATAAACTGCATATAAGCATGGCCTGGGACTGTCCGGATGTCCAGATGTCCTAGGTGGATAGTGCTGGAAGCAGGAATCATTCAGAAGTATTAATGTGCTGTGGTATTATAGGCCCCCATTCATTGTTTGAGGTTCAGGTGTTTGAGCCTATGTAAAACTATATTCCAATACTTTTGTGGGATTTTAGTTCTATGTTCCTAAACTGTGCAGCCTACTAAGAAACAGTTGGTAGGAATTTGGGTTTGTGTCAAATCCAAATCTTTATTGCTAGCACAATGCCTAGAACACTAATGGCAAAATTAAATATGAAAATGAGAGCAAATAAATGAAGGAATAATTTGAATGGACAAATGAGTTGATAAACAATTCCTATGAAATTGGGAAATTGATAATCAAGGTTAAGAGCATTAATAACCGTCTCCTAGTTGATATTTTCCTTATACATCTGTAACATGCCATCAATAACTTATATTAATGCTAACTTGCTTCCTTATTAGCACAAAATTTTCCTACTCAGTAAAAACAATTATTAAGGCATTACATCTGGGTCTTGGGAGAAAAACATTTTTAAGAGCTATGCAAATAATTTCCTTCTCTGAAAATGCAGGAGAATTCATGGCAAATTACAAATAGTGTCTCAGCAGAACTAAATATACATTATAGTTTTAGTTAGTATACAATATAAAAGTTATAGGAAAATAAAAGCAAAGGCAATATACAAAACTAGCACAATGGTTGTTCTGAGATGGTGGAATTATGGATAATTTATGTACTTTCTACAGTACATTCACAATCTTCACATTGAGTTAAATTTTAAGGATAACTTAAGTGTCATAGAGTTCTTCAGAGTATGGTATCTACTGTACATGAGACTGGCTTAAAAGTGAGTTATCAATGGTAGATTTTCATGGGCATAAATAGTGACTTCCTGCTGGGAGTGAGTTCATTCCTTAGAGGGAAGGCATAAAAGGAGCGGGGGTGGGGGAGTGAGGGTGGAGGTTGGGGGGTAGGGGGGCGGCTGTATTTGGGATTTCTGGGTGGACTTAATCCTGTGACCTTTGGTCACATGGGATTTTATTTGGAATGTGCCATGTGGAACAATTCAAGCATGGTTTGCTTGGGTTTGATACTTTAAGCTTATGAGATGCCATGCACACATTGAAAATCCGTAGAAAGTGCAAACTAGGACAATACTTGAATTGTAGTCCCACATAATAGCAATGATGTACTCTTTCATTGACTACACTTCCCTCTTTTTGAGGTTCTCCCCTTCACCTAACTCATTACACCTGTTTATTTGCATGCCCAAGAGTCAGCACATCTTTGAGATGGTCACTTCATTTTAGCTCTTTTCAAGTGAAGTGGAAATTTGGGGGAGGAGGAGATAGATTTATTTCTTTTATGTTCTTTTCGTGAATTATTTTATGAAAGGTAGGGGTGTGAGGAAGGTGTTCATCTTTAATATTTAACCAAAATATGAAAAAATTTAATGAAATATACTGCTATCTCCTTAGAGCTAAGTGTAAATTAGAATTTGAAAATTTCCATGTGCACAAAAGGGTATAATACAGAAGCAATAGACCATAAAAGTAGCTGAAATTTTAGCTAAGAAGTAACTTTTTTTTCTGAAACTAGGTCTAAATTTTCACTCTTGGAAATTAATGTTTCTAGGGCAAATGTGATGAATGTGTGGAATGATTTATGAAATGACAATTAGTGATCAGAGTTTCTTTTTGGTTAGGATAGGTTCAACATGACTATTGAAGATGTATATTCACATTATGCCAGAATAGAAATTTAAAAAATCCTTCCCAATGGCAAAGATTAATTTACCATAAAATAACTTGAACTTTTCCTGGACACTCTGAAGAAAGTCTTGCCTAGGGAGTGGGAATGAAGAGACAGAGAAAACAGGACAAAATTAATGGCCTAGACAGCTCCCAGATCTGTATGACTCAATTTTCTCTAATATTTGGAGGAGGACAAATATAGGTAAGAGGAAAATTGCTAACATAGACATCTCTTCTTTTGAATGAAGGTATTCATTCTCCCTCTAAATCTCCCCAACATCTTTATCAGTAAAGACTTTGACATTGGTATTGCCCCTCGTGTGGCTATAACTACTATGTGAACTGCTGTGCAAATCTAATACTTCACAGGGGGTCTTTCCAGTCTAAAGCAAGGTAGCCATGTTCTAACAGGCCTTCTATCCTAAACACAATGAAAGAGAAAGGAAAATCTTATTTTTAATCATCTTGATCTATACAAAGGGTTTTTCTTTCCAGTTTCCAATTATGGTTAACTGGCATTTATTCTTTTTTTTTTTTTTTCATCCCTTTAGTATATGTCATGATCATTAGGTCTCTTTCCATGTATAAATCTGGCACATCAGACCACAGTTTGCACTGTCAGCTCCTAAGAGTGAAATCTATTGCACTTGCCGAGCTGTCCCGCTTTTGCCTTTGTAGCAACTTTTAGACCACAATAACCATCATCAGTTTAAAGCAGGCAGATCCATTACATTTCCTCTGTTCCTACAGCCCCACATTAAGCTAATATTATCTATTTCCCAAGTGAAAAGAGTCCTTCCAGTCCTATCAATTATTAATTCCTTGCTTGCAGCTAATGTTTTCTTTGAATTATTTAAATGCATCTTCATTTATCAATAAACATAAAATGTTAAACAAAGAATACTGATGAAGGGCATTATTTAAGCTATAACATTTTATGAGATTATTTCAAGCGCCTTTCCTGATTTATTAACACAATATATTTTATAATTATTTTTCCATTTCTAAAAAAAATTATTCTGGCTATCATCTAGAGGTTTGGAGATTTTGTGAGTGCTCTCCTACTTCCATTATGAATTTGACAAGTTTTTTTTTAAATATCCTTAGGTGCATGTGTGTGTGTGTGTGTGTGTGTGTGTGTGTGTGTTTATCTATATTTGTACGCAGGCACAACTATGCATGTATAAATGTACAGGAATATTTTTGTTTACTAATACATAAGTTCATTATCCCTGATCTTATTCTTAAAATATTAAAGACACCATTAACTTTAAATTTTCTGTTATGAATTCTATAGCATTATATTCAACAAAGTGTATATGTATGGCCTTAAAAATACATATGCACAAACACAAATTAGACATGTAGGCAAAAAAAAATACCTTTTGGAGATAAAAACTTTATAAATAAGGTCAACAAACAATGGTTTATCACTTATTATTTATCATTTGTTTATCAGATTACTAGTTATCTTATCAAAACCTACATGTGCACATATTACATGCACAAATCAGTCCTATTTTCCTATATTCTTTTGTTTACAATTTTTGTAACCCAAAATAAGATTATTATAAAGTCCATCTATATTGCGTTTTCCCTATAAACTTCTGAAAGAGATGATAAAGTTTCCTAAAGTGATTATTACAGATATTCCAAATTAAAAAATATCTGTGCATATTTGAAGACATTTCTGGTAACAACATCAATTAATATGATCATCTAATCCATGTCAGTCTTTGGTCTCTTTCACTAGTTTTCATTTTTGAAACAATGATATCCTGTAAAAGTGGGGTCAGTGGAATTTCTCAGTTCTTTCTCCAATTTAGAGAGCTCTGAATTTTCTGCTGATCCAAATTATCCAAGGAAAATCTCCATAAGTTTATAATAATGGGCAATGATGAAACACAGATGTATTTTAATAATGGCTATAATCTTAAATATTCCACAGTATGCTTTGAAATATTCATGATTGTTTAATCCATGGAACTCAAAAAGAATTCAAATAATTCATCATATATGATCCCAGCAATGCAATTTTAAAGTAGGGTAAAGATACTGAAAATCAGATGATCCAAACCTTACTCTATAAAACTGGAGAGATGAAATCTAGAAATGCCATTAACCTATCCATAGTCTTTAAACCCAATAAAGACATAAAGTTCTTAAATGTTATACCTGGTTGGCTCTCTGGTACAATGTTGAGTAGAACTGTAAAAAGATGACCTAGTCCCTGTAACTTCCTATCACTAACTATGATGTTGGCTGTAAAATTTTTGGAGATACCCTTTATCAGATTGAGAAATTAGTCATTTATTCTCATTTTGTTGGGAATTTCTTTTTATCATCAATGGGGGATGGGGGGCTGGTCAGATGATTTTTCTGTGCCTGCTAAGATGATCACACGAGGTTTTTCATTTTTAGTTTATTAATGTGGTTGAATTATATTGATTGACTTTTTGTGTATTAACTTACTCTTGTATTCCTAAAATAAACTTCATCTTATTGATATATTATCCTCTTTTCATATCACTGAATTTGAATTTCTAGTTGTGTTCAGAATATTTTTACATCTATGTGAATTTTAAACAAATACAAACTTTTACCATATTTCCATTTATATGCAGAATGCTGGTAGATAGTATTCTTATGTCTCTTTCTGAGTTTGTTCTTAGGGCAATAATGGACTCATAGTATGCATTAGCAAGGGTTGAATTTACCATCAGTTTTCTGGAGAATTGGAGAGGTATTTTATATTAAGTATTTGATATAATTCAACAATGAAGTCTAATGAGTCTGAGATTTTTCTCCAGGGAAGTATTACTTTTAAAACAGGAAATTCAAGTTCTTGAATTTCTGAATGGATTAAGTTCTTAAAGGAATTTGTTCATTTCTGCTCAGTTGTCAAATTTACTGGCATAGATTTTTTTCATGATACTCCCTTAGTACCCTTTGAATATCTACAAATCTGTGATGAAGACTTGATATTAATGATTTGTCATTCTTTTTCTTTGTTTAGTTTATTCAAAGTTTATTATTAATGTTATTTATCCTAGAGAAAGAGAGTTTGGTTTCATTGATATTTTTATTATCCATTAAATTGATTTCTGCTCTGATCTTATTTTTCTTACTTTGGTTTAATTTTCTCTCCTTTTTGTGGTTTATTAAGGTAGATATAGTTACCACTTTGGAAGTTTTCTTTTTTGAATATAGGCATGAATGGCTATACATTTTTCCCTTCAGTGTTTAAATGGTATCTGAAAAAATTTGACATTATTGCATTTCTTTCAGTCAGTTTACTAATTTGAGACAATTTATATGCTGTTTTTTTTTTTCTCCTGATATAGGAGGGTAGGCCTGAACTAGCATAGTGGTAATAACAAAATAGAGAAAAGAATCATAGAACCTACTACTTGTTTTCAGGGTTATTAGACAGGAAGGTGGAAAATAATGAAAATAGGGGCTTCTGGATTGAATACTGGTTTTTAATACGTAAATTTTGATGAAAGTAGATACTCAGGCATATTACTCAGTATCCATCGGAAATTTTTAACTAGTATTTAAGGGAGAGAACCGGATATTAGATCTTTTTTTCCCTCCCATAATTTTTTTTTTTTGAGGTAACATTGGTAACAACACTGTATGTTTCAGAGGAATAGGGTCATACCTTTTCAGGTATATATATTCACACCACATACACTATAAAAGCACCCATAATATTTCACATAGCCCAGTAGGCCTCCTCCCACATCGTTCCTCTCCCCTTTCTGGTAGCCTCAACTCTGCAGTCCTGTTTCTAAGACTTGTTTTGGTTTAGTTTCATTAATTCCTTTGTTTCTCTATAGTTCAAACATCAGTTTATTCATCTGGTATTTGTGATTCTCCTTACTTAGTGTAATCCTCTCCAATTCCATCCATATGATGTTAAGATTTCATCTTTTATAGCTGAATAGTATTCCATTATGTGTAGCATCATTTTTATCTATTCATCTGTTGTTAGATGCTTAAATTGTTTCCACAGCTTGGCCACTGTAAATTGTGCTGCAATGAAATAGGAGTGCATATATTCTTTCAAATTAGTGTTTTTGCATTCTTTGGATAAATATATGCTATTTCATTTGGTACTTTAGAGATAAAGAATCTTGATGAAAGCCATCCACAGAGAGATGAAGTCAAAATTATGCTTAGATATTTAAAGGTACAAGTAGAGTATTAGTTAATTTGTATATGAAACTTACTACGTGGCCAATGTTCTAGCTACTTTGAAAAGAATTCATTTGAAAATGATACAACTTTATGAAGAGCTGCTAATATAACTTCCTCAGATTGGTGAATAAAGACATAATAAATAAACTTGTAGAGTAGTGAAACAGGAGTTTGAAAAGAGTTCTATGAAAGAATTCAAGTTTTATCCACTCCACTGTACTTCTTTTCTTCCCAAAATAATATACTAGTTGATATCCAAAACAAGTGTATAGACATTTAGGTACACATCTCTGGATATTCAAATGTGAAATGAAATTTGCATTTCTTTCACATTTGAATATCCAGAGATGTGTGCCTAAATGCTTTATTTTAGAACCAATCCCTTAAAAAGTCCATTTAAACTTCCTATACATGTCATATATACACATGTGCTTGTGTACATATAGTATGTGTACATATATGCATGTCTAGTTAATATATATCTTTCAACATGTTTGTAACCCCAGCACATATATGAGCATATACATGAATTTACAGCACTTGATAATTACATTCAATTGGATGGATTAAGCAAATCAAGCAGATTTATATGCGAAGCCTCATATGGGAACAATGGAATAAATTTAGAAGAAATTAAATTACGGTACTGAAAGCTAAATAGATGATCAGGTAGAATGAGATAGAGTAGACAAGGGTTTCAGAAAGAAGGCACTCCACTTGAAAGAACACACAGGTAGAAAAAAAGCACTCTTAAGGAACACCAAAAACATGATCTCATGGAAAGATCTTTGAGGCAAACAGAGTTCAGGTTAAATGCCTACTCTACCACCTGGGAAATGGGAAATGAGAAAAGGAAAGGGTCTTCCTCTGGGCCATAGTTCGTTGCAGTGGCCTTATTTTTAAAATGAAGGTCACTCTTTGCTTCTGCTTGAACTTTATTTGAAGATGAAGGAAAATAAGACACAGTGTATGCCTTGCTCTTCATAAATATTCTCTGCCTTCCCAGATCACTGTTAGTACAGTCTGCTGTAACTCTAAGTCACCAGAGTAAAGAGTGAATTTCCAATGACATGAAACTGGAAGTGTGTTTGGGGGACAGATTGGACCAGATCTCATATACTAACCTACAGACTTCAATTTAATCCTATAAACAAGTCCTTTTAGTCTCTAAGCAGGGTGTTGTGCAATTAAATGTCTGTTTTAGAATAGAGAGAACATAGTGGGAGGAAAGCCTGGAAGGCAGGGACCTAACTCAGGAGTGATAGTTCCTGAAGTGGGCGAAAAGTAATGGCCTAAATTAGTAAGGAGAAAATGCAAGGGAAGAGAAGGAAAAACTCCTCACAAATTTGTAGGTAGAAATGACAATATTCAACACCTGACTGACTAAAGGCAGGGCCTGAAAGGAAGCCATCACTGACTATAATCTCTTTTCTTTCTTTCGTTTGTTTCCCTTTTCCCTGCACGCAACCATAACTAGTACTCATGTTTCACTAAATATAAAGCTCTTTTATTCACCATTTCTAGTCAGAGCAGTAGTTATTTTGGTCAATATCATGTTTATTTATTGCAAACCTAAGAAAACTGAGTAACTCACTAAGAGGGTAGTCAAAATCACCATCATAAATACGACTTTCCCCCAAAGGCAAAAGTTGGGAGCTGGAGTGCTGAGAAGTGGGGAAGATCAATTATGGTAAGTTATCAGAAAAAGCACACCAGGCAAAGATATGGTTTTTATACAGGAGTTAAATCATCATCTCCTTCACTGATAAGCATTTCTAGAAATTTGCCATCTTTAGTATAGAAAGACACCCTAACAAATTGAGATTTTCTTTCTTTTATTATTATTTTTTATTGATTACATATATGGTATATTTTACATCATTGTATACCCCAAAGTTCTTCACACTGACTATCATTTCTAGCTTTAGTCATTGATAGATTGTTAGTGTGGTTGACTTAAGTAAGGAATAGAGGGCAAATCTCTTTCTAGATATGTCAAATTTGTGGATCTTGGAGAGATGATCCATGAAAAATAAACTTGTGGAAAGTTAGATGAATATAAAATTTGAAAGTAACTCTGCCTTAGAAAAAAATGTTGTATCCCTATTTTTGTTCCAAGGTAGATCATAGTCTATTAGACAAGGAAAAGTCAGACATTTATTAGCAAGCATAGTTTTATACCAGCTTTTATCAGTCATATCATTGGTAATCACAAGATTTGGAGCTAATTAATATTAGTTTTTCAGTTTTAAAGATGTGGCAATCTTGCATCATAGTAATTAGACATGTCCACAAGATTGTTCTTCCAAATAGATGCAAACATCATCAAAAGAAGAAAAAGAGTTTTGAAAAAGATGCAATGAGGAGAGTCAGATCATAATGGACCTTGTTGACTTGTAACCTTGGAGAGTTTGCTGGAGCAGCTGCTCAAGTATTCTAGAAGATATACAAGAATACTGAACCAGGGGCTAAGCCAGAAGGAATGAATGCTCGCCACTTTATCTTTGATTATTGAATCTGTTGAATCTTGAATCGAGGTAGTTTTGTCTTAAAGTCTTCAGAAATGAGACCTCATTACACATATGAAGAGACTGGGTTAAGTTCTTTCGAGAAAGGTTCTCAAATCCAATTTCAGAAGTCAGACTTCATTGCACTACTTGTTCTCCCCCCTCCCCCCACCAAACTTCTTTCAAGAAATAACGGGCACCATTAGAGATTAGATTCTATTCCCAGAAGCCTGCCTCTACTGCCACTCCTGCCCTAGCAGTCTCAGCAATAAGTATTTCCTGGAAGAACTCCTCACTGTCAGAAGTGCTGACTGACTCAGACAACCCTTATGCCAACCAGGAAATTTACGGGTGAGCCCTCAATATAATTCTCCCTGGTTCCATAATAAAGCAGAGAGCATGTGGGATGTTTCCTTCTTTCCTTAAAATCTTTAAAAAGCACGCTAGGTAACTAAGTTAGAAAACAAAATCTATACCTTATTTCTATTATAGAGTAAAATTCCTATTCAAGTCTACTTTATAGTCACATTAATTTCACATTAGCTCTTTGCAATTAATATTAGTCCAATGAATGAATTAATAATGATTGAACACTAAGGTTTTCCCTCCTCCCACCTTGACATGAAGAGGAATCAGGACATTGATTATTACAAATATAATGGATTGGTTCATCATTTATGGGAAAAGAGCTTCTCTTCCCATAAAACATGTTCTCCACCCCACCCCCTGTTGTCCCATGTAGATATATTATCTTTGGCAGCAACTCAAAACCATCCACAGATTAATCACTTCTGCCAAAAATTATAATTAAGGAAGATGATTTGAATACTAATTTTAAGTATGTCTCACACAAATGAATTGTCATATCAAAGTTCTATCCAGAAGGGAGTTTTTTCCCCATGTATCAGTCTCCCCTTGAATGATAACAATTGGATGTACAATTATCTTATGAATGAGATTGTTGGTTTCGATACCAAATAAATGTTATATAATGTGTTACCTATTGGAAATCTCAAGACACTCCTAGGTGGTGATAGTTTACACACTTGCTATTACAACTGGCCATCTTTTCAACAGGTATGCATTTACTGAAGTACCATCCAATGTTTTCAAGGCCTTTAAATCTACATTGCTGTTGGAACAAATTTTGCTTTTGTCTTGCTAATAAAATGAACATTCCTCTACCACAATCTGTGGTGATCAAAAGCATAGCCTTTAGGAGTTTCCTCACATTAGGATCTGTCTTTTAATAGACTTATAGAAACTGAAACTTTTACCTTTACCCAGAATCAGCTTGCTGCAGCAATTGAACACAACCAATTATGTTTGCAATCGCATTTCTTAAAGTATCGGCACTTCTCCTCCCCACTGACATTTTATCCATATACAATTAAAGGAGTATAGCATTAACCTCAAAATTTCTACACCTAAGCAGGGTGTTAAGAAGATGATATGTGCTTATTGCAACACTTCACATTTTAAGTGTCCTCCAGTCTACCAGTAGGCACATGTGGTTTCATAATGAAATGACTAATATTTCTTCCCTAGATTTGCAAATAAATGGACTACAAAAGTGACTTTTTATACATGCATAAATATTGAACAGCAAAAATATCAGTGTGAGCATGCACCGGTTCATTTTGACCAAGGTTCATAGGATGGTTACTGTGTGCCAATCTCTGCAGTGTTTGGAGCATGGAGGTATACGGGCATGAAAATCTGTTTTTAATGGAAGGCAGACATATAAACAAATATTTTAGTATAATGTAATAGATTTTTTGTAAGATATTGACATGGAATCGAAGTAAGCTCAATAAAGAATTGCCAGAGAAGGTGATAGCAGACAAAGTTTGAGACCAGGAAGAGTCATAATTTTCAGTTTTTCTACACCAGCAATAAGATAGTCTGATAACCTTTAAACTGCCAATGAGCTCTGTTTAATTCTGTTTATCTTGAATTTCATGCTTTTTGTAAAGGCTGGTGGCTTTATTTATTAAAGTCCATTTAAAAAATATTATTTCTTTACCAAGAAAATTTACATGATATATGTCTAATTTCTATGACATCATAAATTCACCCATTAACTTCTGTAAGTTAACTAGAACTGCAGACTTTGAACAGTTAAACTAATGATTGAAAAGAGAAAGTAATGTGAAAGTGAGCCGGTCTGTGTTGGTTGATCATCTCTAAGTTGAAGATGAGAAGTGAGATAGTACCCTTCTTCGTAAGGGTTTTTTGTAATTCGGAGGTGACCTACCCATTAAAGATTAAAACAAAGCATGTACATTTTCTTTGAAGAGCAAGCTTATGATCGAATCAAGGGAGACAGTTTGTTTATAATTATATGGTATGCTATGGGAGAATTACTACTTATGTCATCTGGCTTTTATAACTCAGAGTTGGATGCATGATTCTGATTTTTGTTTACAAACTTATTTTTAGAGTCACAAATACATAATGATATGTCGTTTCACATAATGTTTTTAAAGATTTGATGGAAAATTTTATTCCACAACTCTTAGGACATGTGAAACAAGATGGTTGTGTATGTCCTTTTTTAAATGTAAAATGTCTCTTGTATTAATAGGGAAATGTGTGGTTCTTTGGCAGCAGTATTGATAGTAAAAATAGTGATGTTGACAATTACTCTCACTCCTGTGGTAAAGAATTGTTCTTCTGATATAGACCTCAAGACTTATTAAAATAGAAAGGAAGAATGATGATTTGAAGGCCAGGGAACTAAATAGGTTCTCTGTTTCTGTTTTTTGATCTTAATGCTTACTATTTTTGTGTATCTAATAGGAAAAATTACAACCGACATATCTCTGCTCTAAAATGTCTAACCATGTCATACCTCTAAAATTGATCATGCTAATTTAAACCATTAAAATTCCATTGAGATTTTCTTTTTCACTTTTTGGGGGTAACAATCTATCCTTCACTTTTCCTTTCAGAATAGCTCCCTAAAACTTAGGTCTAGTGATATAACCCGCTGACACAGACACCTTTAATGATTTGTCATCACATCCATTTAAGTGCAGGTCCTCCCATCTAGATCTCCAGAATTCTGGAACAGACTGACTCTGTTTTCCAACATGTAACTGATACACTTCCTTTATTGAATGACATATTTTATATTTTACTGAACATACCACAGTCTTGTCTCTGAAATTTATGCTCATGCCATTTTCTGTTTGGAATATTCTATTCATCTTCCAGTTTCTCCTGATGGAAATTCTACCCATTTTCAATCCTATACTCAAACACTATCTGTTCCATGATGTGCTTCTTAATTACTTTTTCATCTCTCTCATTTGAACTCCCAGGGCATAAAGTACATCTTCCATAGCATTTAGTTGTAAGTGTACATTGGCTTTTGCCTTGAGGAAAGAATGGCAGAAAGGAATGGGCAGTTAAAGACAGGTCAGGAATGCTGACTCCAGTTGTTCACAATTTCTTAGAAAAGGTGAATAGTACAAAAGTACATTCTGTGTAGTACATTAATGCTGTGGTAAGCAAAAACAAGAAGGGAAATAACCAAACTCTTAGATTGTATGATTTTGAAAATACTTTCTAAAGAGGATGACACAATTAGTTTAATGCTAGTCTTGTATTTAGCCAGACAAGAATGAAAAGGGAGTTTGAAGTTGTTGGAAGGTGAATAGAGATTGAACATAAGTAGAATGCTGAGCTGGGCTGTGTGGTCTCACTAGGATGGATAGTAAAGTATTCAAGCAATTTAAAACCAGTGGATTAACCAGTGATGTTCTGAAATCAACCATGCCATGATTATTTGTTGGCTTTTGATTTACAAATCAGGGTTATTTGGGATGTTTTCAGAAAGCAAGCTAACTGGACATCACTGGTTGTGAGAGAACATGGGGAGTTCAGAGCAACAAGTGGTTCAATATTCTATTTAGCACTTTATATATTTAATCTAGCTCTTGAACTTGAGTAGGATCATAAATCTCTAGAAGGAAGGGATGTTTCCTGATTCATATTGAACCCCTCTGGCTCTGCCATGGACAAAAATGCGTTGGTAGTCAAAACTCCAGATGACTATCATTGAACTGGATTAGAGAAAAATCAGTTGTGAAAATAAGCTTAAAATTTTGTTAAGTGGATTTGCTTTTAAATGCTCCCTTTTACTTTTTTGTTCTGAATGAAAATGAGTAACTCTTGAAAGAGAGAAGTTAGAAGCTTCTGCGTGGTTTCCTATCCCCTGACAGAAAAGGCACATCTCAGAAAGCATTGTTCTTTCAACATCAACTCAGAAAGAAGATAGCCCTCTAAGCAGAACTGCTGAACAGAAGTAGTCAGCTGGTTTCAGTCAGCATTTTTTTTTTTAAACCTTAATCACTAAACTACTACTGTTGTGAGTTTGAGATTTGGGGAGTTTTCTCACCTCAGTATAACCTGAAAAAGCTGACTTGTGTAACACATAGCATCCTTAAAAAGCTACATAAAATTCATCAAGGAGAGTAAGTTCATTTTTTTCCCTCTTCTCTGTGGAACGTGAAAGCAGGTAGAGAGATGGAGCTTCAGATAAGAGGAACACCTCCTATCTCTCTAGCCCCCTCTGGCACACTACAGGGTGAACGATAGCACATCTCTCACCTATAACCCAGCTTTCTAACCTCTTTGGAATGTCCCAAGAGACATATGGCCTATTAGTGATGTGTTGCCCCCAGAGGTAAATTCTCCTGTTATCCCACATCCCCACATCCTCCCTGCTGCATGTCACATACACTTTGCTACTTCCTCATTACATCATTGTAACATTTCCTGGCTGGGATATACAAGTGGTATCTCAACTTCATTGAAGTTGGACCTGGACATGCTTCCCAGGGTCTCCATTCTGTGGACTAACCTCACAGATCGCTATCTATCTCTTCTGTCTCAATTTCTTCTTAGTTCCACATGTGACTCCTAACACTTCTCTAGTACTAATTTTCCATATATACCTGGTCACATTGTATCCAACTTAAAGTTTATCTTCTAACACCTCACCTCCCAAGACTTGCCTGCCTTGTCTATGCAGATGTTTCTTTTCTCAAGCCTGTCCCTTCTGGGGACAGTTCTTTCTGCCTGTTTGTGTCTGTGCATGTGTCCTTTACTTTCCTTCCATTTTTAATAGGCCTGCCCTTTTAAATATATATATATATATAATATTCAACTTATATATATATATATGTATATATATTTGCCCATGTAAACTTGCACTAAAAGGAACTTAAGATGTGCTTCCCATTAACTGATAAATATGATCCAAAATAATCAGCATTAAATATTGCAGCTTTGATCATTTTGTAGATTGCTTGTATGTATGGTCTCCTGAAAAATTCCTAACAACTTTAGAAAATATTTCTTGTACCTGGGAACAGATGAGATAGTTATGCAGTCCTGAGGACATAACTTTTCTCGGGAGGCTGTCTCTTTTCCTTCTTAGACACCGTATTGCACATCACCCAGGAACATAGCAATTGTCCCTTTTGTTTCTCATTTCCAGAAGAGTCCCTTGGTAATATATTGGCTTTAATTTCATGAGTATAGACTTCTCCCTTCTACTGACTCTAGATCTAGTTACTGTATCTACTCCTGAGATATTTGCCCCTGAAGACTATTTTCCTGTTTGGAAATTATAGCTATAAACTGATTAAGGAAACCACCCTCTCTTTTCTTAAAGATAGGCTTAGTTATTACTTCAGAAACAATGTGATTATACAAGATTAGTTAGATTAATCAATGCTTTACAAGGTTAGTAAGCTTTCCTAAATTAGATATTGCCTTAGCTACTTCCTCATTTTGACCACTGCCAGGATAATTCAACTGTTTGCTTTTTCTTTTTCCAGGAATATCCAATTCTCATTTTAAATGTAGCCCTCATTGCACCCCCTATTTGTTAATGGCAAGGTTGATATTTGCTGTGTCCTGGAAGAACTGTGATGCAGTTGTTCTGTTGACTATATGGACCTCATTCTTTAGACCCCACTCTTCATACATAAGGCTTTCCTGTGGTTCTTTTTCAGTGTACAAACTTTCAGTCACAATCCAAGTTGAGATGTCTCTGGCAGAGTAAACACTACAGCTTACTAATGACACGCCCTCTATTGGCCTTCAGTGAGGGACCAGAGAGTACATTTTGACTCTGTAAACTAGATGTGCACCACTATTGAATTTAAAGAGGTCCAGGAATTGTTAGAATAATGTTAAAATGAGATTCAATTTCAGACAGTCTACCCCTTCTCATTCCTAAGTATGAATCAACTCAATTTGTCCTGAAAGATTTCTCGTATATAGCTGTTTGAATATAGGCCGTATTTTCAGATTTTCAGCTGTAGGTTATAGTCTTATTTAAGAAGCCACTTATGTAAAAATGTTTGTTATAATATGTATATCAAAATGTATTTTTTGGTAGGATTGCTTGATTTTTAAGATGAGGTTTCCTTTTAAAAAAGCCATTTATCTTTGATTTTATTTATTCTATAAACCTGCCAACTAGTTTGGGAAATACCAGCAAATCTGGATTTTGGAATCCTATTTCTTCACATATGGTCCTGATATAGTTCTGTCTTTGCCTTCATGCAACATAGCAACAGATGTCTAACATTTCTGGTTTTTTAATAGGCCTCTGATCTTGGGTCGTTCCCTTTTTGGAATAGACAATGGTATGTTTTTAAAGTTATAGCTCATTTATAAGATCATTTTTTATAAGATATGTTTTAACTAATTATATAGTTTCACCCTTATTCTGAGATTTTCATTTAAATATTAAGCTACTGTTGAAATTGCTTGGAGCAAAGAGACACTTGTACTTTAGTAGCCTTAAAAGGGAAGATTAATTCTACCTGGAAGTAAACCTGTAGTTATGAACCTTATCAACCTATTTTGACTTTCACACACTTTCTTTTGTTATAGCTTTCTCATATGTGCTACAGCAGCATTGATTGAGTATGTTTGATTTCGGAATCTTAAAGGTTATATTGGGGAGTAGAGAGAGTTTTTGTTTAGTAAACTTATTTAGTAGAAAGTGGATTTTGATTTCACCATGGGCAATCATGATGAGAATTGTTTCTGAAATATTTTTTATTATAGCATTGCAGACCTACTTGAAAGAATATATATCATACCAGGAAATTTTATTTCTCATGTGATCTGAAGGACAAGAGACAGCATCATTTTTGTATTAATAAATGTTAGAAGAAGCTTTAATTAGTCTGATAATAATCTTATGGTGGTATGCTTAGGCTAATTTTGCATGGTTATATTGTATTAAAAACAATACTAAGAATACTAACTGTGCCCAGAAACTTTCTGATTAGCAAATATAATGTTCAAATGTGAGGCCATTTTATAAACATATTTAAATGTTCACCTATAGCTATACATTTGATCTTCATCCTCACAGTTTAAGACATACGTTCACATTGCTAGCAACTTTGAAGTGAGAGTTGATTGGGAAAATTTTTAAGATCTACTCAAAATCCTAATAATCAAAACATGTAGGGTAAATACTTTGTCAAAAATATTCACTATAAGACTATTTCCAATGAAAAAAGAATGTTTTTGAGTCTATGTGCATATATTTGTATTCTCCACCCTTAACCTCAAAACAGGAATTTTCTAGGAATATTGCTAATAATCTTCCTTATTGTAGAAAATCATAGGCAAGTGGAATACAATATATATATATATATATTTCTTTTCAGGAGAAAAACCTGTTTAATCAAAGATCAAGCAGCTTCCAGTTAAAAGAATAGCAAGATAAAATCTGTTCTAAATTTTAGACCGCCCATCACTGACCAAGATTTTAAAAAATGAATGAAATAAGAATGTAAGGGAGGTAATTATATCAATCTACTTTACCTTGGTTCAAAAAGCAATAAGATAACCTCACAAAGTTTATATGTTGGTTAGTAAAATTCTATTTGCCTTTATTAACAAGTGCTTAAGGCTAATTTCTCAGCCAAGATCATAATTTTATCCATCCCTCACACTGTGCTTTCATCAGGGTTGCACTGAGGGATTGAGAAGCTCATACTTGAGAAGGCTACAAGGGATTGCTGTTTTGATTGTTCTTGATTAAGTGCCTTAATTAGGTCACTCCAAAAAGTGTATTTTTATAACCTTTGTCATTACTAAACAAAAAGTATTTAAATTCTACCATAGAGACTTTCCTCAGTGTCACACATCTGTTCTAAAACTATCATGATAATATACTCACTGAATTGCATGAACTAATTTGATTAGCATCAACTTCTGGGACTGGTTTCTAGCTGATTGACCCAAGGACCTTATCTTTAAATATTGGCATTGTATGGATTAAGCAAAATGCAAGAAAGTGTCAGATATTAAGACACATAATTGCAGGTTAATTGGAAGATAAGAATACTTTAATCTAATGTTGAACTGGAGAAATATTGATAGTATTTACTTATTATCTTTATTGACGGAAACCTCATTACTATAAGGAGAACCAACATAGCACTGTCTTTGTATAAATGGTTTTTCCTTGAAATTTATGTGACAAACATCTTGGAGTTCTGACCGTATATGACTATTTGATTTTTTTTGTTGTTGTTATTCTTTAATTGGCAGTCCCAGTCACATAGTAATGAGCTATGTAAATTTAAAAGAGCCAAGAAAATTAGAATTCCTTAATATTTTAATGAACACAAATAATGGTGCTTGTACTCCGTCTCATAATACTAGTATTATGAGATACCATTTCCCTTTCAAGTCTATGCTAGAGCAATATATGTTACAATTTCTAAGCACATTATTTGTGGTATGCTCACAAATATATTGGTTCCTAAAATGGCACAAAGATTCTGACAGAAGGAAATGAGAATAGACTAAACAACTTTCAAAAACCAGGATAAGAGTGACAAAACAGAAGGGATGACTCAGTCTGTGGTGATGGCTGTGAAGGAGGAAGGTGATACTATTTCAGTTTCTCTACATTGCCTTTATATTTATGTCTCTGACATGAACTAGTGATGTGAAAGTTGACAAATACAATAGTTTCTTTAAATCTCATTATATATACAACAATGGTCATGGGTAGGCAAGAGAACTTAATGCACAAAGTGGAGAGTGGTGCAACTGAGTGGATAGGTAGCTCTATAAAACCAACCATAAGGATAGAAGGATAATGTTCTAGATTGTCCCTAGCTCTCTTTATCTTTCTATGTTAATAATAATTCTGGTATTTATTTTGATAATAAGCCTATTTGCAATAGGTTTAAAACATCAGCTCAGATCTGCTTTCTTTCTGTTATTGTCACATATACAGTAGTGAAACATTGGTAAAGGTGAAAGAAGGTAGTGGATCTTGTGATACTTCAATATTTGAATTTTTTTAGCTAAGTCATTTAAAATCATTTTTAAAATGAATTAATGTGCTTACATTATCACATATATTATGTTTTTCTGATTTGTTTCTACCATTTTTGCATTTGTTCTTATTCTGAGGTTCAACAAGATACTTGAGTCTGATTTTGTAATTTCTCAATACTAGAATCGGTCATTTCCAAATGAGATGCTCTTTTCTGTAGTGGAGAAAGAAACAGACCTAAGCACAAACTGTCCTCATGGCTGGCTGATAACTGATAGTTCTCCCAGGGAGTAGAGTTACTAAGTGTATATATTATAATACACAAACTTGTAATACACAAACATACATTCATCTGCACACCCCTCACTCGAAGTGTGTGAATCTACCCACACACATTTGAATCTTGACATCAGTCTATACAATGAATTGGTAGATTATACAGGTGTAGGTAGATAGAAGAATGTAGATGAATATAATTGGCCATAGATGGAGACATCTTTATGTGAAAGTAGACCAGATACTACAAATCTCATGTATGTGTCTGTACCTCATGTGTGTATGTATACAATTACACATACATAATCATGAGTTCATTCAGATAATTCAAACTCAGTGCAGTTCCACAGGCTTCACTCTAGCCTCTCCCCTTTTGTATTTGTAATTTCCTTTTGGACAATGAGCAATCTGTCTTTCATTGTCCACAATGTATTTATTTTGCTGAATACACTAAAGTAATTTCAAAATTGCTTACTCATTCCTCTAAAGGAAAGAGAAAATTACAATCAGAGTTCAACATTTGCTTACAATTCTTTTTGTCTTTAGCTTGAGGACATATAATTCAAATACTGCTGCAAAAATACTTCTGCCACTCCCCCTCCCCTTCACTGTGGTTATGCTATTTGATTGAAATAGAGTTTGTTTCATTTGGTTCTTTTTATGTATCTTTGGGGGGACTTCTCTCCCTCCTTTTTGATTTATATCTTTTGTTTATATTTAACATGGTTATAAATATCAGATCTATACAAAAGTATACTCTAAAAATGTCTGCCATTTCTTCTATGCCAATATTGCCCATTCCACCCACCTTCTTAAGAAATCCAGTCATTAGTTTTTAATTTACCCTTTTTCACACAATATGAGTAGATACATGTATATTTTTTTATTTCACCTTCTTTTATACCTTTCTTGGTCAGGTGTTCTTTTTGCTTACTATAATATCCTAAAACAATATAGATATTCCTGATTCTCTAGATTATTGAGCAGTATTCTGTTGATACTCTGCTGCCATCTTTAATAACCATTATCCTCTGTATGGGTATTTGCATTGTTTATAATATTTTGAAATCTCAATATTTAGTCAATAACTTTCTATCATATGTACTTGTGTATATGTATATGTGTGTATCTTTAAGCTAAATTCCAACTAGGTTTAAGAAGTAGTTTTAATAGCTAAAAGGGTAGTTCCTTAGCCTATGCAAGTTCCTATTTTCCCCTAGTCTTCTAATAGTGTATATTGTCTATATTTCTATTTACTTATGGACAATTTGAATGTATTCTTATGTCTATTGCTAATTTATCTATAAACATGTTGCTATTTTCCCTAAATTTAAAAAACTTCCTTAAATATTGGAGTTATAAATCATTTACCTGTAATATATATTGCAAGGGTTTTATCCAGTTTGTTAGTGGGATAGTTTTTGTTTATATTAATGTTTATGAAAAATATTTTTGGTACAGATATTTACTGCAACTGTTTTATGTAATTTGGCATAGGGAATATCATTGTACTCCAAAGACACAGTACTGTTATGAACACCTTTTATGTGATATACATGGACACTTACAACAATTTTTCTAGCATATTCCTCTAGGAATGGAATTTGAGTCATAAGTGAGTTATCGTTAATCCCCAAAGATAATATCAAATTGTTATAAAGACCCTTGTACCCATTTCTACAATGTGTGTAAAAATTGCTCTTCCATTGTATAAGAACCAGCAATTTTCTAGCTGGAAATTGGTTCATCTTTATATGCACAATTGGTTTTCCCCTTCAGGAAAGTCTCTAGCTCATCTTTCAAGGATTACCTTTTCTTAATGATTCACTAGAGTTGTCTATAAGTCATCCGATTGTTACTATACTGTAAAATTGTCCTGCAAATGTACTCATCCAGATAGTGGCAAAATTTTATGGATCAGAAGTTCTCAATTTTTATATTATTAAAATGTTAGGTATTTTATATTATTAATTTATTTTTATATAAATTTTTATATTAGTAAATGTTTTCACTTTTATTGAAAATTTTTGCTAAAGAATCTATCCTCCCATCCAAGTACTAACCAGGCCCGACCCTGCTTATCTTCTGAGATCAGACGAGATCGGGCGTGTTCAGGGTGGTATGGCCATAGACTAAATAATCTATCCTAATTAAAGAAAGATATTCTCATGTACATTCCTTTAAAATCTTAAGTTTTTTTTTTTCCTTCAGGATTTATGATTTAATTCACCAGGAATTGATTTTAATACAGGGAACAAATGTCACATTTTTCCCCCTGTGTTGCTAAGCCAAGGCCCCAGTATCATTTATTGAATACTTTGTACATTAGCCACTCACCTGTGGTAACTCTGCCATAAATCAAGTACTTATGAAATCAGGTCAAATGGGGCAGAAGCCCTCAACCAACAAGCCGAAGGAAAAAAGTGGCATCTTAAAATGCGGCTTCAGTCGCCCAGTTTTATTACCAAATTCCTATCACCCGTGCAGCAGTTGCTAAAGTCACAAAGCAATTTAAACAACAAGGTTTTACAAGGAAACATCCTTAATGCCACAAGTGGCCAGTTATTTTACCCCAAGTGCCTTTTAATCCAAAAGTCCCAAACACATGTCCAAAATGGGGCCCCTTTGCCCTTTCAAACCTGAGGCAGTCACCCTGCAAACTTCAGTGTTTCTTTTCTGTCTTCTCTTTGCTTCTTCTCTCTCCAGTGTTCTGAGCTGTGGTTTCTCCAAAGCTCTTCAAACTTTTCCGACAGATGCTGATGCAAAGTCAGCTTTCCAAGTATGCCACCTTGCTGTGCCTCCGCGTACTTTCTTTACCAGGCTCACTTTCCGTGGCATCTAGGCAAATTCACCAGGCCTGCCCTCAGCAGTCCCTGGGCACCCTCGGCCTGCCATTCTGGCATCTGACAACACACCAGCATGTCTCTGCCTGCCGCTCTCCTACCATGTGGCTCCTTGCCACCACCAGCTCACTCTTCCAGGGGGCTTTCCCCAGCCAGGTCACTTGGGCCTGTTCTATCTTATCAGTCCATTTTTGTCTCTCCTACCTCTCTCTTTTTATCTGCCTTTTTTGCACATCTACTTCTCTCTCTCTGGTCTTTCAGATCCTGCCCACCAAGACTACCTCTGTGTGACTACCTCTGTATCACCTCCATCTCCTTTCCATTTCATATCTCCTTGTTTACTATATATCATGCAAAAGTACCGCTTTGTGTGAAATAGTACAGTATTATTCTAAGATTGGTAATTGAAAAGACAAATCACCCTATTGGGTATTTTTCAGGAGCAATATGTTATATTTCTCCTTTTTTACTCTTTTACTCTTTATATTAAATTAATTTTTAAGAATCTCAAATCTCTGCCACTGTGTTGTATCTTTCTCTGTCTCTAGATGACTCCCTGTGTGTGTGTGTGTTCATGCATGTATACTTTCTCCAACCCTCCCTTACCTTTCTCACCTCCTACCCTAGAGTTTTCACTTTGATTTGGATTAAATTGAATACATAGATCAATTTGGGGAGAACTGACATCTTCCCAGTATTAAGTGTTTAATCTCAGAACATGCATCCACTCTCCAGTTTTAGACATTCCTTAAGTAGTTTGTATTTTTCTACATAATGAGCTTATACAAGTTGATATATTTATTCTTAACTATTTTATATTTTTATTGCTTGTAGCTTTTATTTTGTGGATTGCACTTTTAATTATTTGTGATTTGTGAACAGAAATAAAATTGATTTAGTGTTCAGAAAAGTTTCTATGTACAATTTTAATTCTAGTAAATCATAAATTGATTCTTTTGGGAATTCTGTGTTGACAAATTATCTGTAAATACCAATTTCTTTCCTTCTCAACACTTACACCACTTGTATATTTTATTTGTTCCCCACCCTAATTGAAGAGTAATGTTAAACGGTGGCAAAAATATTGAACACTTTGGTGTTTTTCAGATATTGAAAACTAATTCACGAAATATTTAAAATCGTAATTTTATCAAAGTTTTTGCTAACCTATTGATAAAACTTTTTTTCTTTAATCTAATCAATGAAATGCTTTGATCAGTTGTATTATTATTCATACTTTCTTGGGTAAATCTGTCATCTGTTTTGATACAGTGGACTTTGGTGTGCTGGTACTGGTTTTAGTAGTTTTGCACATCTAATTTCACAAATGAATTTAGCCTGTAACTATATCTCTTCAGGTACTTTTTAATTCAGAATTTATATCTTGTTTAACCTAGCTTTATAAAATGTTTAGGAAGTTTTCCTCTTTCTGTGTTCTGTAGTTATTCTATAAATTTATAATTATTCCTTTATTAGTCATCTCCAAAATACATCTGGACCTTATGTTTCCTTTGTTGGAAGTATTTTTACTAGTTATTTAATTTTAATCATAATGTAAAAATACAGTAGATTTTATGTCAGTCTTAGTATTTGATCAAAAATCATTGATTCCTGCTTCCTCATCTTTGGAAACTGAACTAGCCAAATGTCACTGTGATAAGATTTCTGCAAACTAGAGTTTGTGCAACATCAATGATACTGTAGTCATGTAAGATTTCTACCATATCCAGTTAGGGTAACTATTGTAATATGAAAAAGACAAATACTCAAATCTGTGATTAAAAGTCAAATCTTGTAGATGAGCATTCTAAGCTAACTTGGAATAAAATGTAAATACAATGGTAAGTTTTACTGTGAGCCTATTAGTGAAGAGATTTTGCCAGTTGAATTAGAGATATTTACTGTTGTAAGATAAAATGCTACAAAACTGAATATGAAAATTGCTTTAGCATTCACAAACAATATAAACTTTCAAACAGTTAAAAATTAAATTGATATTAATAAGAGAAAAGGCATTATCACATTAAGAATATTTCTTCATTTAGGAGACAATTTATTATTTTGAAGTTAAGTATTAATATAAGGGAAATAATAAAAGTTGAATTATAATACAGTCCACAATTTTTATTTTGCATTGTTCTTATCTTGAACAAGTGTATCATAAATTAGTATGTCAGTGAAGATGTCATAAACAAGAAAATTTCATAATCATGAAAAATTTAATTGATGTCACCTTTAATACATAGAAATGAATGTATAAAGCATAGAAAAATAATTTGCTGGATGTGCAAGAGATAATTTCTTGTTAACCAAATTTGAGAAAAATGGATTTGAAAATAATTTAAGGCAATCCCTGGAATTTTAGTTTATGAAAACTAAAAATATCAAAAATACCAGTGAAATACTTGCTGTGGACTCATAACCAACTTTAGCATCTAGAAATATAGAGACTTTTTGGAATTCCATGTACAAACATACTACTAGAATGTATTTTATAAAATTTTTATTCAGCAAATTCCTAAATGGTCATGATATTATGAAATATGCCAGTTGAAAAGAACATTTACTAACTGTACAATCTCAATCACTGCAAGAGAAACAACTGCTGTTACTGAAGAGCTCTCCAGTTCTTACAATATAACATCAAATTTTATATTTTGCTACAAGTTTTAGAAATATTAGAAACAAAGAAACAAAGAAATATCAGCATTATACTATGATAGAAATATATTCAGTAATGCTTTTATTTGGGTTTGGCTACAGATTTGGTTAAATGTTTGTCTTAATAACTAGCAATTTAGGATTTGGCCAAAATGAACTTTGGGTACAACTCTTATTATGCAAGTCTTCAGATTTTCCAGTTCCACAGTTAATTTTAGAAAGAATTTTTTCTAGAAATTGATTCAATCTATGTCCTTGGTTATATTGCTAGACACTCACCCTCAATATTCACTTAATACCTAGATTGCATTATTTTTCTCCCCTAAGATAGTTTGTTTTTCTTAAAATGGATGCATGCATATTTTATTAGAAAAACACTTGAGTTTTGCTGTCTCTGTTAAATAATCTTTTTTCTTTTTAATTGCTTTGTGTTGTTTCCTTAAGTCTTTCTATTGAGGTATATTATATATATTCTAAAATGCACCAATCTTGAATATACAGCTAATTCAATGTTTACAGATGAATATGTCTAGGAAGTCATCATCTTGATCAAGATATAGACTATTCCAGACTGCTCAATTCCCTTGTGATTCTTCCCAGTTTATATCCTCAAAGGAAACCTATCATCTTTATCATCATCTATTAGCTTTCTTGCTGTTGAACTTCTCAAAATTAAATCAGCTTGTATAGTCTTCCTTGTCTGGTTGCATTCAATTATTATTTATTATTATTATTATTATTATTATTATATATTGCAAATTGAATTTTTCTGTTCTGTGGTATTACCCTAATTTTTACTTTTAGATACTTAGCTCATTAATTGTTTTTTCCCCTTTTATGAAGAAGTACTAATTTAGCTCTATTTCATTAATTATGACAGTATTTTCCAGATGGTTGAGTTCTGAAAGGTTATAACTTCCACTATGCTAATTTTTTAACTTAGGAGTTTAGAAATGTGTTCCTTAATTTGCAAATGTATGGCATAGGTTTTGTCATAGATTTTTTCAATCATCTATTACTTTTACTTTTACTATGAACAAATTTGTTAAGATTTCCTTATCACTGTTTGTTTAGTTTTCATAAGTGTTTTACATTTTATGCTTTTATTTATCTATTTATTGAACTGTAAGAGCAATCAATATACATTTATTTAGCACCAGATTTAGAGCATAATGATTTGAAATTATATTTATTGTCAAGTGATTACCACAATAAGAGCAGTTAATAGTCTCCTTTATATAATTACAGGTTTTTTTCATGTGATGAAAGCTTTCACTTTTTGGGAAAATTTTTACTTTTATCAGCATTCAAATACACAATACAAAGTTAACTACGCTGTAATAAGATTGTTATTACTCAGTTATTTTTTTATAAAATAAACTTAATGGAACCTTGTACCCGTTAATCCCCTTAACACACTACACTCACTCTTCAACCCCCATCCCATTCCCCAGTGGCAAACAACATGTTCTCTCTTTATCCGAGCTCATTGTTTTGTTTTATATTTGTCTCTCTTATGACTTACTTTACTTAGCATAATACTTAGGTTCTTATTTTGTCACACAGGGCAAATTCCATTCCTTTTTATATGATTCAATAATATTTCCTTATAAATTCACCATTCTCTTTTGTCCATTTATATATCATAGGGCACTTAGGTTGCTTCGCGAATAGTGTTGTATTGACCATAGGGATGCAAGTATCCATTCAAATTAGTTTCCATTTTCTTCTGACAAATGCCAATTGTAGAATTATTGAATCGTACGACAGTTCCAGATCTGTTTGAGGAATGTCCATACAGTTTTCCACTGTGGCTACACCACAAGTGGTGAACAAAAAGTGAACGAAAAGGAGGCTGGGCACGGTGGCTCGTGCTTGTAAGCTTCAGCCTATGAAGCGGCCAGGGCTAGGGATCGCGGTTCGAGTCCCGCCTGGGGCCCGTAGCGAGACCTAGTTCCAAAAAAACTAGCTGGGCGTGGTGGTGCGCGCCTGTAATCCCAGCTACCTGGGAAGCTGAGGCTGGGGATTGCTTGAGTCTGTGGTACCCCAGGCATCGAGAGCCTGCGGTTCCACAGGCAAAAATAGCAAGACCTAGTCTCAAAAAAACAAAAACAAAAAAAAACAAAACAAAAAGGTTCTCTCTCCCCTACATCCTTGCCAACAGTTAATTCTTTTCTTTTCCTTTCTTAAAAATTAATACTAATTCTAACTGATGTGACGTGACATCTCATTGTGATTTTGATTGCATCTCCTTGATGATTAGTGATGTTGAACATTTTTTCATGTACTTGATCGTCATCTATATATCATCTCTCAAAAGATGTCAAGTGTTACTTTAATGTTGTTTTACTTGTTGTTACAGGTTATCGAACTGTTGGAAGATATCTTGAACTCTGCATCACAAAACTCTCCCTTGGCCATGGGAAAGCTGAAACCCACAGAGGGACAGGAACTTGTTGAAGGTCAACACAGCACTGTAGCACCAGCAGAGGGCAAGAACGGAGATTTCTGGCTTTTAGTTCGGTCTGTGCTCTTTCTTTTTGGCTCCTGGCCTGGGGAATACATGCTCGATGGGGGCACCAAGATGCCAAGCCAGGCTCTGGGCACCAGCACTGCCAGTTTAACACTGCATGAGCCGAATCCTACCATGTGTTGTACACTTGTTCGATGTTGATTTTTTTAGCTTTTGATTTTAGTTAGATCCAAAAAATCATTTATACACTCAGCATCAAGGAGTTCTACAAGTCACATAATTTCAGGTCTTACATTTAAATATGTAATTCTATTTTGAGTTAAGTTTTTATGTGTGGTTTAAGACAGGTTCAGTTCCCTCCTTTTGTATGTGAGTGGCAGTTTTCCCATCACCATTTATTGATGAGTCTATCCTTTTTCCAATTATATAGTCCGGGTTTCTTTGTTTTAGTTAATTGGCTATAGGTGTAGATTTATCTCTGAGCTCTCTGATTCTCCATTGATCAAAGTATCTGTGTTATGTATGCTATAACATACTGTTTTTATTACTGTAGCCCTGTAATATAATTTGAGATCAAGATTTGTGATGCACTGTTTTGTTCTTTCTCAAAATTGCTTTGGTGTTTGGAACATTTTGTATTTCCATACAATTTTAGGGTAGTTCTACTTTTGTGAAAAAATGCCATTGAAATTTTTATAGTGTTTGTATTGATTTTGTAGAATCCTATGGATAGTAGGAACATTTTAACATCTTTTTATTCCTTTGTGTCTTCTACTTTCATCTGTGACTTCAAGTTTTCATTATAGATATCATTTAAATATATTCTTAGCTATTTCTTTCATTGAATGGGCTGTTAGTTGCTTTTTCTAATAGCCATACTTAGTTTTCACTTTTGAGTATAAAGTTATCTGTGGGATAGTCATAGGAGTTTTATATACTGAGGTATATTATCACTATCAATTTTGTTGTATGTCTATATCATAAACAGGTGTCAAATTTTGTGAAATGCCTTTAGTGAATTAATTGATATATTGTGTGATTCTTGCCCTTCTGTTTGTTAATAATGTGTTGCATTGATTTGTGGATGTTGAACCACACTTGCATCTTTGGAAATAGGAAATATTTAATTGTGGGAATACAATCTAGAAATGTAGTAATTTTTCATTGTGAGTTACATAGAGCAAACAGTAAACTCAACATCCTAATTAGATCCAAATATGTCTTTCAATAGCACAGAAAACTTTTGCTTCTGTCATGATTATCATGGTACTAAAAGGAGATATGATTCTTCTGAGTCCAGTCTTCAGTTCAGATCATTACAAGTTTCTCCATATCTGATACAGGTCCTTCTCAAATTCTTGTTAATCTTTAACATCTTCATCAATTTATACTTGCTCTTCAAGATTCTAAATATAATGGAATGGGACTTGCCTTATGGGTAACAGTAACTATCACTGTTCTTTCAGTTGTATAGTTTTAAATTGCATTTAATTTGTTTTCAGTTCTATCACCTGATGTAGTTTTTTATTAAGAGCATTGGCACTGGATTGTCAGTTTGCACTGGATTGTGTATGTATAGAGGCTATGATGCAAAACAGGCAATGTTAAATCAAATGCAAAGGAAATTATGCCTTGCCTTCAAGAGACATAGTAAACACAAGAATATATATATATATATATATTACAAAAACTATGATAAAAATGACTATCATCACTAGATAATAGAAGTTTTGGTCCACTATGATAATACAGTCTGTTTTAAATGATATGTCATTATTGAAAAAATAACTGTCAAGTCAACTGTTCATGAAGTTCTTTTAATGCATTGTTGAATTTGAATTACTAATGCCTTGGATTTTTGCATCTATGTTTGTCAGGATATAGTCTGTAATTTTCTTTTCTGTGATACCTTGTCTTAATCAAGTTGGCGTTGACTTCATAAAATGAGTTTGGAAGTATTCCTTCCTCTTTTTTTGTAGTACAAGATTTTGAGAATGATTGGTATTAATTCTGTACTGTACATTTGTTAGAATTCTCCAGTTAAACTATCTGGCCCTTAATTTTAATTTGTTGGGAGGATTTTGTTTACTGATTCAAATCTTCCATTTATTATTCAGAGTTAAAAGTTCATACATTTCTAAGTTTATGCATTTTCTCTAGGTTGTCCAATATTTGGTCCAATATCTATTCATAAACTGTTATACTATTTTTTTGTTTCTGTGGTATCTATTGTAACATTCTTGAATATATTTGTTTGCAACCTCTTTTTTTGGTTAAGTCTAACCAAAGATTTATTTATTTATTTAAACTCTTCAAAGAACCAGCTTTTTGTTTCCTTCATCTATTCTATTGTTGGTCTCTATTTCATTTATTTTATTTCCTTTCTTCTACCTGTGAGATTCATTAATTCTTTTATTATGTTTTTTTCAGAGGAGTAAATATAGGTTGATTCATTTCCTTATTTCTTGATATAGTCATTTGTTGCTCTGGAATCCTTTTTAAAATACTGCCAGCTGCAAATTTAGAGTATTGTAGTCATTTCATTGGACTCAAAGTAGATTTTGATTTTTCTTTAATTTTTATTTGACACACTTGCTGTTGGAAACGTGTATTTAACTTACATATTTGTGAATTTTGTGAGTTTGTCATAATGACTTCTAATTTCTTATTATTGTTATTGAAAAAGATACCAGAAATACTTTCAATCTTCGATTTATTAAGACTTGCTTTGTGACCTAACATTGACCCATTCATCTGACAAATATATATATATATATATATATATATATATATATAAATTTGTTTTATGTATTTTTAAAATGCACACTTTATTGCTTTGTTTTTTTATGGAATGTTTTGTATATTGGCTAACTCTATGTGGCCCAGCATGTCATTGAAGACAAATGTTTCTTTACTAATTTTTTGTACAATCTTTCCTTTAGTATACATGGGTTATCAGTCACCTACAATGTTGTATTTCTATTCTTCCCTTTGGATTATTTATATTTACTTATATAGTTAAATGTTCCATTGTTAAATGCATATTTACAAAGTTATATCCTTCTGTTGAACTGTCCTATCATTCAAATACCCTTATTTCTTACTAATATTTGTGTTAAACATGTTCTGTCTGGCACAGGTATAGTTTATACTTTCCATGTATTGGAATATCCTTTTTCTCTTCTTTCAATGTCTATCCTTCTACTGAAGTGGGTACCTTATAGAAACTTGTAGATGAGTGTCTTTAAATCCATTTAATCTATGTTTAACTCATATTGAAGAATTTAGTGATACTTGAGAAATATGCACTAATTGTGATTTAGCTCATTGTTTTCTAGATATTTGATAATTCCCTTCTATTTCTCTTTTCTCTTGATCTCTTCCTGTGTCATTTGATAATCTTAGTGATATAGTTAGGTTCTGTTCTGTTTATTACTTCTGCATGTCTGCCATAGGTTTTTGCGCTGTGGTTAACATTAAACAACTTAATTAAATTAATTAAATTAAACAACTTAATTATTTTAGATTCAAAGCAAAAAGTTTACTAATGATAAATTACTTCATAATGCCAAAAAATCAATTGGAAAAGATATGATACTAAAATCTTACATATCCAGTACAAACAATTTCTTCAGTTAGTGTATACTGAAGCTGTTTCAATACCTTGGCTATTGTAAATAATGCTGCAGTGAACATGGGGGCACAGATAATATTTTTGAAACAAAGCCTTAATTTCATTTGTTTTATACCCAGATGTAGGATTTCTACATCATGCATTATTTATATTTTAAATTTCTTGAGGGACTTCCACACTATTTTCCATAGTGACTGTACCAGTTTACATTCCCATCAGCAGTGTATAATAGTTCCCTTTATCTCCACATCTTTGCAGGATTGCTCCTATTATACTTCAATTAATTTATTTCTATGTAGTTTAATTTTTTTAATATAGATATTATTCTTTTATCATTGTTAATTTTTGAATAATATATGATTTCTCCTTCAGGTATGATCACCATGATCCCAGAGTAACCATAGTCTATCACCATATTCCCTTGTGCTTTTAACTGCACCCCTATATTCAGCCCACACTAACCCCTTCTCCCGATCTTCCCTAATGCCTCATGTCTCCATTCAGCTTTCAAGGTATGTCTTTGTCTGACCCTTTGTTTGGTTTTCTATGGTCTGCCTATAATTGAATCCACCTAATGGCACCTAATATTTATCTTTTTCTTTCTGACTTCACTTAACATCAACAAGTTGCTGCAAATGGCATGAGTTTATCTTTTTTAATATTTGAGTAGTATTCCATTGTGTATATCTACCACATCTTCTTGATTCATTACTCTAACAACTTAAATTTATAACAATCTCCAGGGACTGAAACGATGTGAAATATATATAAATAAATAATTTTTAAAAAAAAATATAACAATCTCATTTAAGTTGATAATTTGCTTGCACATTTTGTTTTTGATGTCATATTTATACTGCTTTTTAATCTTGTGTATTCAGTAACTAAATTACTGCAGTTACTTTCAGGACTTTATTTTATTTTCTCTTCCATATTGGCTTTATAAGTGATGAATCCACATATATTTAATTTCATCAATGAAACTTATGCTTTACTTATTACTAATGACTGCCCTTTTCAACTTAAAGAAACCACTTTAACATGAATTTATTTATTTATTTAACTTATTTATTTATTCTTGGTAAAGATAAATTAATGGTGATGAAATCTTTTAGCTTTTGTTTGTCTGGAAAACTTTGTCTCTGTCCTTCAATATTTAATGATAATTTTACCAAATGGTAGAGTATTATTGGTTGGAAGTTGTTTTGTGTGTGTGTGGTATGTGTGTGTGTGTGTGTGTGTTTTCCTTCAGTACTTTCAGTTTATCAAGGTACTTCCTTTTGGGCCTAAAAAGTTTATTCTGAATAATCTGTTGGTAATCTTAGGTACTTTCTTATATGTCAGATTTTTTTTCCTTTTAAAAAATCCTCTGTAACTTCGATCATTTTAATTCTAATGTGTCTTGGTATGGATCTTTTTGGGTTGTCTTATTTGCAACACTCTGATTCTAGGATCTGAATGTCTGTTACCTTTTCCAGATTAGGGAATTTTTCAGTCACTGTATTAATTAAATTTATGCCCCTATCTCTTTCTTTTCTTTCTGGGATTCTTATAAGATGTATGTTGCTCCATGTGATACTATCCCTTATGTTCTATAAGCTATCCTTATATAATTTCATTACTTTGTATTTCTCAATTCTGTCACTTCTATTTGGTACTTTTCACTAAAAAACAATGAGCTAAATCATAATTAGTACATATATATCAAGTATCACTTTCATTCATCTAAATTTCATTGTTTTCATCTGTCTCAATTTTATAAGTTGTTATCTGCACTCATTATGACATAACTCACATATCTATTTCATTAAGGGTTTTTATGAGTTTTTTATCTAGGTCTTTGGAATATCTGTTTTATTTTGTTTAACTCTCTGTTGGTTTCAATGTGTTGGATGGAATGGTTACTTCTCCCAGTCTTAGAGTGCCTTGTGTAGGTGATGAAACTTATGATTCCATGCTGCCCTAGTTCTTGGCTGTATTTCAAATCTTTGCGGTTGCCCAAGGTGCCTATTTTGCTTTTTACCAGTTGCTCTGAGAAGTTATGGCTATGTCAAGATTTGTATTGTCTCCAAGGGGAGAATTTAATCAGCACCCTGATTCAGGCTGTTTGGAAGACAGATGCTCAGGCAGCAACTTTAAAGTATGTAACTATGTACTGTTGCTGGGATCAAAAGCATAAGCCCCATTGGCCAACAGAGCCAGGTGATTTGGAGTTGTCCCTGGGCAGCAATCACCAAAATCAGGACACCTGGCAAGGGTGTGCATTCTGCTTTGGAAGATTAGCAATCTGGTGCGAAGCAGAGAGGAATTCAAAGACTGGCACACTTCTAGGGGGGACTTGAGTACTCTCAGAGAACAGAGGCAAATAAACTAACAGGCTGTTGCCCTGGCTAAAGCTACTGGAAAAGCAGAAAGATCTCTTCCCAGAAAGACTGAGGGTATGTTTCAGTCTGTTTTCCGTGCAGTGCCATGTGGGTGATAACCTGGCAATAACCGTCTTTCTGATAATTATAGTCCCATGGGATTTAGGAATACAAATCCCCTGACCTTATGGCTATACATCAAGAATCATCCAATGTGAGACAATTGTCAAAACTGGGTACCAGCCATTTGTGGAAACTCCTCTGGTTTCCACATGTAACACACTTGCCCCCCTCAACCCCGACCATCCAGGTGTATTTATGGGTGTGTTAGGTACAGGTCTCAAAAGTTGGGTTGCCACTTATTAGATATGAACCCTGTTTTTCTCAGGGAGAAACTCTTGGTTTTGAAATCTCTCCTGATTCTGGGTCATCAGTAAAGACATTTATTGCAAGATTGCATCTCAGCCTTTCCTAAACTGCTTTGATATGTTTTTCTCTCTGGGTTGTCTGGTGTGAAGAATACCATGTAACTTTTTATTGTTTTAGTTCACTTTTAGACTAAATAATCCACTAGTGTTTATTACACTTTATCTTTATCTTTTTAATATTATTTTTTTTTTCTTTAGATCACAACCTCTGTAAGTGGTTTTTGGGATACCTCCCACTCCCTCCTCCCTCTTGTGCCCCTTCCATTCTCTCAAACCCCACTCTTTGTTGTTTACTAGTTGTGCTAAGTCCATTAGTATCTTTCTTTCCTTTGGCAGTGCCCTTTCACTGGGTGAGGGACTGTGTTGTTGGAACCAGGTGAGCCTTGCTGGTAGGTTTTCAGCCTTAAATTTGCATTGGGCGGCCAGTCTGTATTCATTTGTGATCTGTCCATGTTTTCTTGTTGCAAGCCGTCTTCTCCAATCCCATCTCCACTGCTTTGCTGCTTTACCTTATGACTCTGCTGTCAGATTTACGGGGTCTTTCCCCCAGCCAGTGTTGATGAAGTTCTCTGTGAATACAGGTATCTGTGAATGACCTTGTAGACCATCTCCTCTGCTTCAGTTTGCAGTTTTGATGTGGGGCCGATTACCCCATCTTTGGTTTTCCTCTCCTCTCCCATAGTGTGGGGAGGGGGTGTTGCTCTCCTAGAAGGCATCTCCAAAATTAGGTCCCAGGTCCTGCTGGCCCAGTGAGTGTATAAGTGCATATGGTGATATCATGTTTCTACAGCTGTTTCTCTTGGCTCGCATGCACTGGTTCTCTCGGTTGTTCATCTGCTGTATCCAGCTCAGTTATGTGGGCTGGATTTTTGCATGATCCCTTACCCGTTCTATGATGGTGTTTGTGTGGCGCATGTTTGATCCTCTGGAGTGAGAGTGAAATGGAAGGGGCTCTTAAAACCCCCCACCCCCCGCATGCCTGCACGCAGGTACCTCCCTGCCCGGGTCCGGATGGCTGAGCCTGCGCCCTTCCATGCTCCCCTTGGGCTAGGAGCAGAGGGTAACATGGCTCCGCTGATCCAGGCTGCAAATGGCTGTCCTATGCAGCAGCCACCCGCTGGTGGTGGGGCCACCATAACCCCCACCCTGTCCCCCCTCCAGGGCTCACATGGCTCAGGGGGCTTACCCAGGAACCTTGACTCCCTTTGCTCCCCGCTAGCAAGGGAGCTCGGACAGCCAGGGACCTAGGCATGCAGGCAGCCCTCCCCAATTCGTCTTTAAATATTTTAAATGTAAATACAGTCACATATTTTATATGACTGATAATATTATTCATTTATTGTGTGGCTTCTGTTTTACCAGCCATTGTAATTTTTTTCTTTTCCTTTTGCCACATTTTGGATTGATTTCTTTTTTTCCCATTGTTTTCATCTTCTTTAGGGGAATGAATGATAAATTGACTTTGCATGCTTAGGTAACATAAGTTAGTTTGTTAATTTACAACAATACAAGAACCTGAGAATATTCTACTTTTATTTACCATTCCTAAATTGTTTTCTATCTTTTTATAACTAAGGATGTTATTTTATAAGTCAATGTTCATTTCAGTTTGCTCATATATATGCCACTTATATTTATTTATTTTTCCCCTTGTGTTAATGAAAGATGACTAAGACTGGTCAGGGGGGGAAAAGAGATGAGCTGTTGTACATATATACTTATTCTCCTATTGCATAACTAAGATGCACAGAAAAGAACCTTTGTTACACAGACTATGTCTCAGATAAGGTGGTAAAAATTACAAAAAATAAGAAGACAATAGCCTAATACAGGTAAGACCACCAAGATCATCACTACCTCAGATGACACGGGAATTAGTTTGATACCTCACTAGGAAGAGAGCCACATTCATCAATACAGTTAATTGAGAACCAATGAATTAGAGAATGGGCAGTAAAGAAGATAGTATAAATCTTGATGTCAATCTCATAATAGTTGCAGAGACAAGTATATTTTTCTTTACTTGCTAGAAATCTGTGTGTCATTTACATTTTACACAATTTTCTATTCTGAACCATTCATTTCCCAGTATTTTATATAAAATAAGCTCTTATGATTAAATTTATAATGTAGTTTTTAAGTTGACTGATACTAAGATGGAAATGTTACTAAACTTAAAAGGCAAAATCACTCCTGAGATGGACCAGATAATTCTGGACTTATATCATTTTTTTTAAAGGGAGAGGATTAGAGCAATATTATTATTCTAGTTGCATTACATAAAATTAGAATATATTCTTGCTCCAAATTTGGAAACTCAATAAAGGTAGAAGTTTGAGTGTGGATTCTAAGTATCTCAAGTAACTCAAGTGTCTCAACATCAGTTCCCAAGTCCTATGATTTTACTCCACAGAGTAATGGCAAAAAGAAGCCAAATCTTTATCAGTCTTTGAATATAGAATGTAACTTTCATGATCTCTGACTTATGGGTATAGGACATCTTCTGTAAAACCACTCATATGGGGCAAGTTTGTTCCCTGTGCATCAGATACATAACATGGAAACGAATGTTCTTGCCAGCTCTGAGTTAGAAGATTCTCAGAGTGAAAGTGGGATCTTGTACTCTGCCAATATCCCTGCATCCATGTTTTTATTTACTTTGGTCTCTAAGAATTCTTGCCAACTGATCTGCATTAAAATGTTAACAAAATTATTGGTATGTTTAGGTGGAAAAACATCAAGAGTCTCTCAAGAATTTGGCATGGCATACTGCAATGGGAATGTATGAATGACAAGTTTTTCATCTTTGTAAGTTTGAAACTATCTCATTAGGGAAAATATACATGGATTTAATGAAAGATCTTAACAGCTCTTTCCTTTTCCTTTTGTATTTGTTTTGTAGTAGGCTAGCCCCAACAGAGCTGGCACAGCAGAATAAGAGTATCTAAATGAATTTCAAAATCACCTCTTTCAAAGAAATCACTTCCCAACCAGAAAGTCCCCATCAGACTGGAACTGACTGGTGTTCCTTCTACGTCCCCCTCTCTTCTAACTTCCTAATAAATATGTAAGTTAGAAATAGGCAGGACTCCTCACCAAGAAAGAACGCTACCCATGGTGCTTCAGAAGTATCTAGCCCAAGTGTCTTTATGGAATAGTTGGCTTTTGGGAGACCACATTTACTCATGTCTCTAGGCTTTAATTTTTTTTTTCTATAAACCAACACCTATATCAATATCATATAGTGCCATGATAATAATCTCTTGTGAACTTCTTCCCTTTATAGCCTTAAATAATCAACATCCTCAGCCTTGTGATGTTTCTCTTATCAATTGGAATCTATTACTTAACATAAGAAGCTTGCTGTCAGTTGAAATATTTTATAGGTCATTTGTCCTTTCTGGCCCATACTTTTTAAGACACTCTTTTACTATTCTTCTGTTTAATTTGATTCTATATTTGCCTTTCAAGCTTTATTTCCCTGCTTAATATTGAGTTTACTTTTAACCTTAGGATACTTAGAAAATTCTAATTTTTTTCAAATATGTCTCCTATGCCATGTCTTCCAATTCTTTTTTTTTATTTGCACATGTGTATATATTTAAAATGTTTGTCTATTCCGAGTTCTCCGACCACCTTGTTACCTGTACACCATCATCTTAATCTCTTGTGCCCATCCCTCTCCCCATTTTAACCCCCTCCTACTCCCTTGCTCTATACTTAGTTCTGCTGACAGTTTGTCGGGTTTAAGTTTTTCTTGTCCTTCTGTTTATTTGCTTTTCCTACAGCCTACATATAGGCTTGTCTTTCTTTTTCTTTTTCTTTCTGGCTTATTTCTGCTAGTATGATTTCTTCTAGGTCCATCCATGCTATCACAAATGTATCAATTTTGTCTTTTTTGATTATGGACTAATATTCCACTGTGTAAATATACCATACTTTCTGGTCTATTCATCTCTTTTAGGGCATATGGGTCATTTCCATATTCTGGCTATATGATACAGGTGTTTTTTGTTGTTTTTGTTTTGAACTAGTGTTTTGGTGTCTTTTGGGTAGTTCCCAAAAGTGGAATTGCTAGATCAAATGGTAACTTCATTTTCGTAGTTTGAGGGTTCTTCACACAGCTTTCCATAGTGGCTGGACCAGTGTGCATTCCCACCAGCCACATAAAAGTGTTACTTTTTGTCTTTCCATCCATGCCAGCATTTGTTGTTGCCCTATTTTTTGATATGGGCCATTCTTATTGGTGTGAGGCAGTATCTCATTGTTCTGATTTGCATTTCCCTGACTATTAGTGATGTTATGCATTTTTTCATATGCCTTTTGACCTTTTATATTTCTTCTTTGGATAAATGTCTTTTTAGCTCTTCTCCCATTTTTTGACTGGGTTTTTACTAAGTTGTGTGAGTTCTTTGTGGATCTTTGATATCAGAACCTTATCACTTGTATGAAAAAAATTTTTCCCATTCAGTTCGGTGTCTTTTTGTTTTGGTTATTGTCTCTTTAGCTGTGCAGAAGCTTTTTAGTTTGATGTAGTCCCAGCTGTTTTCCTTTATTTTTTAAGCATCAGAAAGAGATTTCTGAGATTTAAGTCCTGGAATGTTTTGCCCATATTTTCCTCTACATAGTTTATAGTTTCAGGTATTACATCTAAAATATTTTTAATCCATTTTGAGTTGGTTCTTGTACATAGTCTTGATTCTTTTTTTTTTTTTTTTGCATATAATGGTCCAGTTTTCCCAGAACTATTTACTGAAGACACTATACTTGTTTCAATGTATGTTTTTTTGCTCCTTTGTCAAATTGGCCATCTATATGCAGCTTTATTTCTGGGATTTTGATTCTGTTCTATTGGCTTGTGTGTCTGTTTTTGTTACAGTACCATGCCCTCTTGATTATTATGGCTTTGTTGTACAATTTAAAGTCTAACTGTGATATCTCCATCCCCTTTCCTCTTAGTGAGCAGAACTTTTGTGATTAGAGGTTTTTATTGCTCCAAATGAATTTTAGTAACATTTTTCAGTTTCTTTGAAGAATGACATTGAGGTTTTTATTGGAATTGTATTGAATCTGCAGATTACTTTTGATAGAATGGACATTTTAACAATGTTAATTCTTCCAATCTCAATCCATGAACAGGGATGTCTTTCCATTATTTTGTGTCTTCTATTTTAATATTGTCATACTTTTCTTTGCATAAGTCTTTCACGCCCTTTAAGTTTATTTCCAGGTATCTAATTTTTATTGATACAATTGTGAATGAGATACTTTTCTGTATCTCTTCTTCTGACTGATTTTTTGCATATAGGAAGGTTACTGACTTTCATTTATTAATTTTGTAGCCTGCTACCTTACATTAGGTTTTCTGTAGAATTCTTATTATTCTCTCTATATATTATCATATCATTTGCAAACAGATATAGCTTTACTTCTTTCCCTATTTGGATTCCTTTATGTTCTTTTGTTGCCTAATTGCTCTCGCTAGAACTTCTATAATTATATTGAAAAGCAGTGTTGAGTGTGACAAGCCTTATCTTCTTCCTGATCTCAGAAGGAAAGCTCTCAGTTTTTTGCTATTTAAGATGATATTGGCTGTGTGTTTATCATAGATTGGTTTTATTATATTAAGGTGCATTCCTTCTATTCTCAGAATTTTGAGGACTTTCATCATAAATGGATGTTGCACTTTATCAAATGCTTTCTCAGCATCTGTTGATATGATCGTGTGGTTTTTATTTATTTGTGTTGTTGTGTTGGATTACATTAATTGATTTTTGGGTGTTGAACCACTCCTTGTTTCCCTGGGATAAATCTTACTTGGTCATGGTGTATTATCTTTTGATGTATTGTTGGAGTCTGTTTGTTAGGATTTTGTTGAGAATTTTTGTATCTGTGTTCATTAGGGAGATTGGCCTATAGTTTTCTTTCTTTGTGCTATCTTTGTTTGGTTTTGATATTAGTGTGACATTGGCTTTGTAGAATGTATTTGGTAATGTTCCCTCTTTTTCTATTTTTTAAAAGAGTTTTTGTAGGATAGGCACCAGTTCATCTCCAAATGTCTGGTAGAACTCAGTTGTGAATCCATCTCTCCTGGGGCTTTTGTTTTGGGGGAGGGACTTTATTACTGTTTCAATTTTGTTGCTTGAGATTAGTTTATTTTGATTTGCTGTATCTTCTTTATCCAGGTCTGGATGGATGCTTCTAAAAATTTGTCTATTTCATCAAGTTTGTTGAAATTGTTTTTGCACATAGTAATCTCTAATTCTCTATTTCTGCTTTGTCTGTTATAATTTCTCCTCTTCCATTTATGATTCTACTTATTTGTGTTTTCTCCCTTCTCTTCTTTGTGAGCCTGGCTAGGGATTTATCTTTTCAAAGAACCAGCCTTTTCTTTTGTTGCTCTTTTCCATTGTCGTTTTTTGCTTCAATTACACTTACTTCTGCTTGAATTTTAATTATTTTCTTCCTTCTGCTTGCTTTTGGATTTTTCTTTTGTTCTTTCTCTACTCTCTCAGATGTGAGAGTAGGTTGTTTTTTGGGTGTTCTCTTGTTTCTTGATGTGGGATTGTATTGCTCCATATTCCCCTCATATTACTGCTTTTGCAACATCGTGTATGTTCTGGAAAACTGTATCATTATCAATCATCTTGAAATATTTCTTTATTTCTTCTTTGATTTCCTCATTAATACACTCTTCTTCCAATACTGGTGTCTTCAGTCTCTATGAAATGGGAGGTTTCCTTTCCTTCTTGTCACGATTGATTTCTAGTTTGATCCTTTATGTTCTGAGAAAATCGCTGGTATGATTTTAATCCTTGTGAATTTGTTTATGTTTGTCCTGTGGCCCAGTACATGATTGCTCTTGGAGAATAATCCATGTGCTCTTGAAAAAATATGTGTAATCCTTTCTTACAGGGTGCTGTGTCCTGTAGATGTCTATTAGGTCCATTTGATCTTACCATTTGTTTAGGGTTATTGTGTCCTTGTTTACTTTTTGTCTTGTTGATCTGTCCCTTGGTGAAAGTGGAGTGTTGAAGTTTCCTACTACATATATATTTTCTTTAATGTCTTTTTTCAAAGATGTTAGTAATTGTCTGGTGTATTCTGATGCTCCTTCATTGGTGCATATATATTGATAAGTGTCATGTCTTCCTGGTATATTGTCTCTTTGATCATTATATAGTGGCTATCTTTGTCTCATTAACATTCTTAGTCTGAAATCTACTTTATCTTATATGCAGAAGGCTTTTCCTGCCTTCTCTTTTGGGGTCCATTTTAGTGTAGATTTGCTTTCCAGCCTTCTGTTTTCAATATGTATTTATTTTTAGCAATTAGGTGTGTTTCCTGGAGACAGCAGAATGTCAGATTTTGTTTTTTAATTCATTGTGCTACTCTGTTTCTTTTTATTGGTGAGTTTAGTTCATTAAATTTTAAGGTGATTATTGATAAGTGGCAGTCTATACTTGGTAATTTATTTATCTCTTTTTCTTTTTTTTGTCATTCAGTTTTTTTCCTTGTTCCATTCTCCCTCTTCATTCTTCCATTGATGTACATTTTAAAGATTCTTGTAGTATTTCTTGAAGGGGGGTTGTTCACTGGAGGTTTTTTTTTTTGTCTGAAAAGGATCATATTTTTCCCTCATATATGGAGAGCTTTGCAGGATAAAATGTCCTTGACTGGCATTTTTAATATTGGAGCTTTTAGGTATCCCTCACTCCATTGTCTCCTTGTCCTCAGTGTCTCTTCTGAGAAGTCTGAGTAAGCCTAACAAGTTTTCCTTTATAGGTTTTCTGGTTTTTTTGGTTTTCTGGTTTTTTTCACTAGCTTCATTGTTTTTTCCTTGTCTTGAATTTTTGGTATTTTAACTATTATATGTCTGGCTGTAGTTTTTCTTTCATTATAGTGTTTTGGTGTTCTTCTAGTTTCTTGTATGCCTATTTTCATTTCTTCAGGTTTGAAAATTCTCTTCATTATTTTTTCAAATATTTTCTCAGGTCCTTTGTCTTTCTCTTCTCCTCTGGGATGCCTATTACTCTGACATTGGTTTTTCTCAAGTTGAGTGTATCTTCATCTTTTTCCTTTGTATCTCTCTTTTTCTGTGTGTTTATGTGTCTGTGTGTGTGTGTGTTTGTATGTGTGTGTGTGTGTGTGTTTCCTGTTAAGGTTGCTAACCCTGCCTTTCATTTCTTCTAGTCTTTGTTTTTGGCTTGTTCCTCAGTTCTTTAGTTCCTCTATTGTTGTCTTAGCTTCTATCAATTTATTTTTTAAGGATTAATTCTCATTTCTTTTTTCATTAATGTGCTTTTCATCTCATTCATTTCCTTTTCTGTCTTCCTGTTAAATCTTCCAGGTTTTTTTTTTGTTGTTGTTGTTTTATTTTTAATGACAGTTCTGAATTCTTTTTCAGGTTGTAATATTTTTCTGCAACCATGTTGTAGGTTTCAGTGGACTGACTTGCTTTCTGAGATGTATTGGCTTCAGGATGGTTAGTTTGATCATTTTTGATTGTCCTTCTCATGTTTTGCTTTCAGATTTGCTCTGCCCTTAGTGTCCTAGTGCCACTGATGCCAGTGGTCATTATTTCTTGGTGGTGTTGCTGGATTGTAGAAGTATCTGCCGAGTTTGTGAGCTGTAGTGGCTGGTGAGCAAGAATAGAGTTGTAGGTCCCTGAAAACTCTTCCTCAGGGGCTCTTATCTGGATCTCTGTCAATGTAGCTGAAGATTTCAGCTCTAAGGGGGGGGGGGTGTTGGTGTATCAGGGCTACAACTCAGTCTGAACTGGAGGGTGCTGGTAGCTGGTTTGGTGGATGTGATCATCCAGTGGCACAGTTCACTGTGTTGTATGACCGAAGGCTGGGGCATGCAGACGAGGTGGGCCAGTACAGAAGAGGGGCCTGGGTCTGTGCTCACCAACCAGGTCACCCTGTGTGGTGCTCTGCAACTGGGAGCCTTACTTGCTGTGTCCCAGTGCTGGGGCATGGTGATGAGGTGACATCTCCTCCATTTCTTATCTTTAGGAACTATCATGAAGTAGAAGTTAGGGTTGCATATTTTACAATTTTTCCAGCATTATTTCATTATCTTCCCATCACATCAATCTTTTTCTTTCCTTCATTTTGTCTTGCACTCTGCATATTGGTTGAATTCCTTCATTTACTCTTCAGTTTTGTCCAGTGCTAAATTTATTAGGTCTCAAGAATTTTTGAATTTTGAAGACAATATATGTCTCTTGCAAGATATCTAATTGGTTTTGTTTCATATCTTCATGTCTTGCTACATTTCTGCCTATTTTCATTCCATAAGTCCTTATTCTTCTTTAATAGAACTTATTCTTCATTTATACTTGGGCACTAAACATATTTACATTAAAGCTTTGTCAGACCACTCCATTACATTATTTTATTTCCAAGACAGTCCATATTTCTTCTGTCTCAATGTCTGTCTTTGTTTGAGTTCTCCATGGAGTAGCTCATTTATGAAGGCTTTGACTGTACATAGTTTATTTGGACTGGAAAATAAATACCAGGTCAAGGAAGGAGATGGGAGACATGGAAGTGAAAGCTACTAATAGGTGTGTCACTGAGTCAGTTACCTATCTACTAATAAATGTCAATCCTACTAGAAAAACCCTGAAGACAGCATAGAACCTGTCTCTCTGAGTAGTTCTATGCCTAGATTATGGGAATATTCATTAATTTCCATTATCAGTTGGAAGCTGCTCTCCACAGGTTTTATTTTTTCACTTTTATGCTAGATCTGTGGGCATGGCAGACTTTAGTGACGATAGGAAAACCTAGACAAAGAAATTTAGGGTCTAGAACTCAGACCAGTTTACATTTAAGTACTAAGAACAAGCAGGTAAGGGTACAGCACCAATGGCACCTGTCACCGTGTTAGATCTTTGTATGTTTTAGATAGGGGTTTATGAGAAGAGTTTCACAGATTTGTTTTTTCCTCCACTCACATAAGTCTTAGATATATTAGCATAGTTTTTATTCAACTTTTCAATCTTTAGATCATTAAATTCTGTACACTGTCACCTGCTATTTAACTTGGAGGACAGCAAACTAGGGGTTCAGACCCTTTCACTCATTTTCATCTCTTTCCATGTTAATGCTGCACAGTTCTTTTCCATTTAGTCTGTATATTTAGGCTTTATAATTTGACTTTTAACTTTTGTACTTTGTCTATTGATATGTGTCTAGCCAGCAGGAAATATATTAAAAGTATAGTTTACTTGCTAAGGTGTTTAGAGGCATATTTCACTATTTTAATAAAATAGAATTTAAAACATCAAATTTATGTTCTTTTGAATTCCCTTAAATGACAGGAATGGTATCTAATGGAAAGTTATAGTTGGGTTAGACTTATGGAAACTATTTTATTCTCTTTGGTGTATCTTTTTAAAGTAATTTTCTTCTTTATGTGTACATTCTTCTTTCCTTTTGTGGTGGGGAGGGAGATCTGCTTTTATGTGTCTTACAAACACTAAATTGCACAGAGATTCTCAATTTGGAATTCTCAGATTCATTTAGAAAAGTCATAGCTATTACCTTTTCATGCTAAAAATGTATCAAATATCTTTATATTCACTGTTGACTCAGTGCTCTAAAATTTACTTAGCCAATTTTTAAAGTATAGATAATTTAGAACTGATCCCAGTTGAATCATTGAAACAGTTTCAAGGCTGAGAAGTAAAATAGCTGAAAATGGGGTGTTAAGAATTTCCAAAATAATACTGGCAAGTTTTTATCACTTTTACAGATGTTTATTTTGTTAACATCTGTAGTAAAAACAAAGAAAATCAACCTCATGTATGTCCTCTTTCTGACTTATCCCCCCCGCCATCAACAGAGAATCTTCAAAGTTTGGATAGCTCCTGACCTTACCTGGAGTGTGAGTTCCTCATAATAACTTCTGATTACATCTTTGGCTAAAGAACAAAGAGAGACTGTAGAGGTTGCCCAGGACTGAGGATGCCAGCTATAAAATAAGAACAAAGGAAAAAACCTGTACCAATGTAATTTTAGCCGAAAGAGAATCTCATTATAGGATTCAGTTAAATGATAAAATTCACTGCCCACCTTCCCTATTTTTATGCACAGCACCAAGGTGTTTTAAGGAAGGATAAGCTTATAATTCTCTATAGACACTAAATGAGATCGAATAACTGACTTTTGTAACTGAGACAGTGGTTTCCCTTCTCATGGTGCATATTTTTATATTGATAGGATAAAACCTGGTACTATAAAATTAATTATCCTTATTAGAAACTACTACCAATGAAGTTATCCAATTTTTCCAACCTTGGAGAAACTTTTAGAAATAACATTGAAACCTATAGTTTTACTAAAGACTAAGATGGGAACAAGTACTTACTAATACTGTATGCCAGATGATGTGCTAGGGCGATTTCATGTATATATATATATTTACATTATACATTCATTCATTATATGTATATATACATATATGTACATTGTATATACACACTATGCATAGTCTACATATATGCTATGTTTATATTTAGATATATATGTTTTCTGTCTGTATAAATTCACAATTCTCACTCATTTAAATATCACACCTTTATCTCTTTGCACTGCAGCCTTGAGGCATGATCTTCCAGGATTGGTATGAGAGCTACAAATAACACAGGTATATCTGGTACATGCTCTGTGAAATGTAAAAATGCTAGCAGTTGTTACTGTTATTCTATACTTCCTCCAAATGGATTAGCACAGGTTCTGTGCTTTTATAAATTCTGTTTTATAGAATGCCTGCTTTTCAATTCCTATTTGGAACTGGAATTTGGAATTCCTATTTCTAGTTCCAATTGTGGTTCTTTACTACTTAGAGACCAAAAAAAAAAAAAAAAAAAAATGTAGGGGGCAGAGCAGAGGAAGGTGAGAAAGAAGGACCCAATGAAATCTGGAGAGAGAAGAAGAACCAAATTTGCTGAGCCTTTTGGAGAAAGTTTCCCCTCCAGACTTTAAAACCCCTGATCTAGCTTCCCAACTGTGTACAACAAAGGCTTCCAAGCTGTAGATTGTTCCTCTAGGGAGACCCCAGATGTTGAAATTGGTCCTTTCAAATATTTTAGCTTATTTAAAATTGGGGAGGTATCAGGGAGAAATAAGGGGGAGACCCATATAACTGTTGATCTAGGTTTGTATCTGCTTACAGCTCCTTGGAGCTTTCTGAGTGAAGAGCAAGGAGAGGCCCACAAAGACCTCTGGAAGTTTTTTCTGACTGAGGCACTTAGGAGGGGACTTGGGGATGTTGGGAAGAATGACAACTGTTTGAACAACCTTGTCCCTCTCCTTGCTGTCCATTCCTTGCCAATATGCTCTAGCTGCTCATGACCTGCCAGAGTTTTTAGAATTGTGTTCCTTTAACATTGGGAGTTTATAGAAAAGATCTTTTCTTCTTTTTTTTTTTTTTAGCAAAAGAGCAGAGGCCCTACTTGCATAGTGGGCCCAATGAAATAGCTACATTTTAATTAAATTTGCACAGCTTTTATGACACCAGGGGGTAGCCTTCACTACTAGCCAGAGAAACCCCAGAGCCATCAGATGTACTTCACAAGTAATTAATCTCTAATGCTCGATTTTGTAAGATATGTAATAATGCTGCCTGGGTAGAAATGGGAGCTACAGAGAAGAGTCATATTAAAGATGAAGAGAGAAGCTTTAGGAACAATTGGTTTTCAAGAGAGCAACTAAGTATGAACTTTATTAAAAGGAAAAAGAAATAATGGGAATATCTTACATTACGTAAAAATGCTTGATATCTTCAATTTTCACTTTCTTTTATTTTGCCCCAGACAAATGTTTCAAGGTTTGTTTTTATAATGCACACCATGTGTAATGTTACGTTTGTAGTCTCATAGATTTAATATTTGGACAAGATTTGCTCTATTCAGAAACGGGGAGTTGGTGGGGGGGAGACAGAGACTGAAGCCCACACTGTGACTGAGTTTTTCAGTAGAATTTAAATCTCTTTATCTAAAAATATTTTGAGAACTTTTTTTAACCAAGAGTTTCAGTTTTTAATTACCAAACTAACAAAAGGCATCATAAAATGGCATGCAAATCACATTTGCTGTACTTTGAGTATTCACTAAACCCCAAAAGGGATCCTATCATTTGATTTCCCCTGGCAGGAGGAGGGAAGAGAAAGCATTCAAGTGATCAAGTTGTTTGTTTAAGCTCAATCAGGTGATGAATGATGACTGATTTCTGGTTTATAATTTAATATCATTTCTTGACATAAATGAATTGTATAACTAGCACCATATGTAATTTTTAAAGCATTAGGATTATTACTGACTATGCTTCTGAGAAAATTCACCTAGTAGAGATCATTCCATTATTCTCTCAAATTTCTGTTCTAACTATGTAGCTTTTATGGCTCAAGACCTCTCTCTATGGAAACCTTCCTTCTGACTTCCCCTTCTCTGGGCTTTCCATGTTGGCTAATATCATCTCGATCTAGTATGCCCTATAATAACACCAGTATTATTCTTGACTTTTTCACTCACTCATCATATTGTTACCAAGGTTTTTGATTCTACCTTCAAAATTCCTTTGATCCCAAATAACCCCAGGCGTCTAATTTCCAGTACTGATCAGATTTGAAACTTTACCTTCTTCCATCAAATCTGCCCATAAACCACAATTTGATTTTTTCCAAATTCTTTCCTATTATGAACAGGAAAGTTTGATTCAGTCATGTTCTATCCCACTTGAAAACCTCTATTGAGTTCCTTAGGATTACAGGATAGCATCAAAACAGGTTAACAAGGTTTTCCACATCTACAGAACATGTCACTTGTCTACTCCACATCTCTTCCTTCTTGTTTCTTCCCTTCCATTTATTCTATATTGACATCTTCCTGACTTGGTCCTTGAATGTGATACCCTTGCTTGTGGGTGGTCTCTTTCCCTCTCTGTGCCCACACCCATCTGTGAATGTGCCAATCATTCTTGAGACTGCAGTTCAAATGAAGTGTCCCTTTTCCCTCACCAGCTTCTGCTTTCCATCATGTAGAATATTCCTTCATTGAAACCCCTTCATATTGTGTTTAGTATTCATTCTGTTGTTAGCATTTGGGGGGCAAAGGTAAATGCAATCTGTGGGGAGGTCAGATCCTTACAAATTAGCCCAAGTTACTTGATTAAATATAACTGGAATGACCCAGTCTGTACTCTCAGTTATCAGTGCTCACACTCCTTACTTTCTAAAAAACACTCAACTCTCCAAGAGAAAGTATAAAACCAGACTCACTTTCTACCTTTTATAAAAAATTTAAATCCACTTTGCTTTTTTTTTTAACTGAAGCAGCATTGACACTGTTTATAATTTAGGGGAACAGGTTCACATGTTCTCAGATACATGTCACCACCCCACACTCACTGTCATTAATCAGTTCTTTAAAAGGCCCAGCACCAGTTCCATTATATTCAGCATAATCAACCTCCTAGAATCTCACACTTTTGTGGTCCCAAGAGTGGTCATAAAGACATAGCAGTACTGGAAGACATATGGATTGGTTCAGGTCTTTCACTTTCTTGAATGTATTTATTCCTTCCTATGTATTCTCTTTGATGCAATTGCAAATGGGATATTCCTAACATTTATATATTTAGTTTGTTTTTAGTATATAGCATATAGAATATATAGTATATAGAATTCACCTGATATTTATTGTTAATATTATAGAAATGAAATTGATATTTGTGTACAGATTTTTCTTACTTTAACTTTACTATAAGGAGTTCAGGTCCTCCTTCCTTTGCTATCTAGAGCTGGAGCCCTCACTTACTGGACTGATGTATCCGCTACAGTCTGCTTGTTCATCAGCAGCTTTCTTTTCATTAGTGTTTTTATGATATTTGGTTTTGATTTTTTAAAATTTGTTTATTGTACTTAAGATTCTCGTGTGTGTGTGTGTGTGTGTGTGTGTGTATGTGTATATATATGATCTACCTTGCTAGTTAGTGTCACATACCATGTAACTACTAATCTTTCATCTATTATTTTGTATCATTTTTTCTGTCTGGTGGTTTTTCCTTTGTCCAATCTAATTTCAACTCCTTGTTCACTTTTCATTTTAAGTAAATGGGTCTTTTTTTCCTGGGTTTCAGAATTCTTGTCACTTGATTTATAAATTAATAATATTTAACCATTTCCAGGCAATGCTAGCAACTTAGAATACTTCTTTCATCTTTTATTTTTGTCACTTCATTTCAATTTTAATTATATTCTAAATCCCAAATACTATCATTATTTGGCACAGTGATTATTTTACTTCTGTTTTTTATCTTCATACATTTTGGGGTTAATCTATAATCATTGTCCTTTTAGCTAATGAACTTCTAGTATTTACTCCAGTTTGGGTACACTAGAGATTAATTCACTGTATATCTTTATCAATCACTATATGCATCCCATATAAGTTCTAATTTTGAAGTTTTTATTTTTGCCATTACTGTGCAAATGACACTCTATTACTGTCTTCTGAATGCCGTCATTTCTTCTGAGAAACAGCTATGAGACTTAATGTTGCTCCTTTAGAGGTAATTTTTCCTTTAACTGTTTTTAAGTCTTTTCTCTTTGTCTTTGGTTTTAACCACTTTTACTCTAATTCAAATAGCAATGTTTTCTATAAATCTATACTTATTAGAGTAGTAGAATATCTTGACTGGCTAAAAGCCTTTTTTGATAAAATTTTTTAAAGTTTGTTTTAAAAATGCTTTCCCATTATCTCATTTAAAAACTATTTCTATATCTGTTACCTATCACTTGGAATCTCTAACTGCATATAGGTTAGACCATTTGATCTATCTTCACCTGTTTTACTATTTTCTGTACTTTCTCTTGTGTTTCTCCATGTTTCACTTGGAATATTTTTCTCTACTCATCTCTTTTTGTTCAATCTGATATAAAACCCTTGTTAATTTCTCATTTTGTCTACTTTGGTTTCCCAGATAGGTTTTCATCAAATTCTTTTTAGAGATTATACATATACTATGAAATTCCTTTGTCTTCTATTTTTCTCAATCATGGTTGTGTTAAAATCTTCTGTCCATTTTATTTTTTTGGTTCTCCTTCTAAGGAGTTGTCTGAATTATTTGCAGATCTTAAATATTAACTCCTTGCCAGATATGTGATATGAAAATAACTTCTTGCCTTCAATGGGATGTCTTTTTATTTTAATGACAGTAGAAACAGCTTTAGTTCAGTGATTACTTAAATGAGTACATTATTTTAATAAGATTCTTTAATTGTGCAAATATTTTTAGTTTAATGATGTCCCATTTATTTTTGTTTTGTTCCTCTTAACACATGAATTATGAAGTGTTTTTGTATGTTTTTAATTTTATGTATCTATGTATTATATATTATTTATGTTTACTGCCATCTTCCAGTTTTTTCCCACTGCCCCTAACCTGGTATTACCTTCCTCAGACTCTTGTTAGAGAAAACTATCAAGATTCACTGACTCTTTTTTCTCTTTGAGGATCTTTGATATGAAGCAGCAACAGCTTTTAAAATGGGAATAATCTGTGACTTCCACCTTATACTTACTTACACAGATCTCAAAAGGAATTAATAAGAATAAATATTTCTGTACATTATTATGTTTTCTAGTATATCTCTTTTTAAGAGTACTATTTCCACACAATACATTAAATGTAAAGGTGGCAGCATTATTTATGATGATCAAGGATAGAAGCACTCCAAGTATCCATCAATAGGTAAGGAAAAACAGAATGTGGTGTGCTTTATGTACGTCAATAGATTCCTAAGCAACCAAAAGGAAAACTTACTGATAAGTTCTGCATAATAAACAAACCTCAAAAATGAAATTCTTTCATCCTGAGTCAAAGAAGACAGGTGGAAAAGTTCCTACACTTAATAAACTTATCCTAATGACAAGAAAATATTGACATAAAGTATACTATTGATAGTTGAATCTGGGTGGCAATAGGAGTAAACAGTAGAAGATCTTGGGGGATAAAAAGAATGTTTTAAAGTTGAAGTAATAATTGTGCAAATGATTAAACATTGAATATTTAAAATGGGACACAAATTCTACCTCAGCAATTTGCTTCAACCAAAAGCAAAGTGTGAACATGCTTTGGAAACAAAATGAGTATGTATGTCACTTTCAGGTGGAAACATTAATGGCCAGCATGTGAACTTCATTCTTTTTTCTGACACTTACATGAGAGCAAGTCCATGGGTTGTTCCCTCAGCCTGGCCTCTGTGACTGTGAGAAGTAGCAACCCCCTACCACCACACCACCTGCCACACACACACACACACACACACACACGAGTAAACATGCACTATGAGCATGAGACAAACTGCTGTTGGACAAGCCATGGGGGGCTGGGGGTTGGAATACTTTAAAGGTACACGCACACACACAAAACACGAATGAGAGATGCTAACATTCTTCATATTTATTCACATACATTATACGACAAGAAAATAGCCTGTTGACATGCATGGATTATTATTCTTATCTGACCACTTAATTAAAACTGAGCATGAGTAGAAAAACACAAGTAGTCTATTTTGTCTCATCTCTGCCATGAAGCTGTGAGGTAAAACAGTAAGTTTCACCTGCTTCCTGATTCTTCCTAACTAAGTCTTGTTACAATGAGACATAACCGGGCAATACTTTGAATTTCTGAAAATAATTTTAAAATCAGACAATTGGAAGCTATCGATGTCTTATTCTTCAGTCAAATGATTTATGTTACTTATTATTAATGACTGACACTTAGACATCATTTAAGCTGCGATTGAAAATAAGATCATATCATGGAGGCAAGTATTTTTGTTTTTCTACTCGGTATTTAATTCATTCAATATCCTTTTCACTTCATTGCTCCTCTCTCCCTGGGCAAGTATCAATTCCTGTATCGAGCTTAGAGAGCTGTCAGAATCAGAGCTCTGCCGAGGGTCTTAAATTTGCCAGAGAGCCCTCCTCACCTCCCATCTCAAATGAATAAACTGAGTGTTGGCTTTCTTTCCCTCAGATCCCCAAGTTTTCAGAAGTCCTTAAATTCCTTCCTTCTTCCTCCATGTCTCAAGGGAAATTGCACTGATAAGGTTTCTGTTCATCAAAAGAATGGAATGGCAGTGACTCTGCTATTCCCAGGACACTTCCTTCTGGAAAAGGGCGACTTTTCCCCTGAGATGCTTTAGAAAGAATAGGAGTTCTCTAGCTCCCATCACGAATGTATCACTCCACTTCAGTTATTGTTTCTGTAGGTTCCTTTTCTTTTTGTCTCTCTCTCCCACCCTCAAGCAGTTTTTAAAATCCAATACCCAGGGAGTTTCAAATTGTATCAGACCTATTGATTCCATGAGATGGCAGTGTCCAATGGGCACACAGAAAATACACAACCCAAAGCCCAGGGAAAGGGAACTCATTGATGAAATGAGGGAGAGAGAATAGTAAACCATACTTTGGGGCTTCTAGGAAAATGAAAGAATGGGTAAATATTTATATTGGGGGGTGGAAAATGAGAGGAGTGTGTAAAGAATCTATGTAAAGTATAAAACTTTAAGTAGGTTCAAATATATTGCTTCTATTAATATGTCAGGCCTGTGCTTCATTTACACCTCTATTCTGTATTTTTCCACGCTCTGTTGCTGGCTTATACTTCTAATCATAGTATATTTAAAAGAAAGGAGGATATTATATTAAAAGCTGTTGGTGCTCATCTTTTTGCAGTTCCAGGAAAAGGTTTTATGGGAGGTAGCAAACACGCAAGCAAACGCTGCTTAAAACAACCTGTGATACAGGTATTTATCAAAGAATGTGCTGGAAAGCTACATTCTTTGCCCTGTATGCTGGGCACGAATGTTTGGCCCAAGATAACTGTGTGTTGTGGACCAAGATCATTTGATTGTGTTTAATTCAACCAAATCTTTGCTTTGTGTTAACCTGTGACCTGATCACTATGTTAGTCTCTCTGGAGCATTAAAAATATGTAAGACATGCTTCATAACCTCAAGGAGTTATGAATATAATTGAAGAAGTTTATAGCCAAATTGACTATAAACTGGGAACAGTGTTACAGTTTGTTGTAAGATGCATCTGCTTTAATTTTCCTTAACATACTAGCTTGGACAATGAAGAAATAACATACATTGTAGGAAAATTAATATGTACACATGAAATAGAGACATGGGCCTTTTGATTGTGTCCCAAGCAACAAAGCTTCCTTTTCATCTGTTCTGCAGAATACGTAGTGAGACCTACAGGCTTAGATATATAATGTGTGGCCACTCTTCAGTAACCACTATTGAACTTCAAAATGAGTTTAGTCATTAGCTTCGACAAATGAGGAGCCTGGTATTGATTTTTACACATGTCTATCATGGGATCTATTTAAAAAGAACAGTCAATTCCAAGAAAGATTATGTTAATCTTATTGGTTTGATTTCCTAAAGGGAGGAGGCAGAGCAGGCAATAAAAGGAGAGACCCAGAAAGTGGCAATATCTGTATCATTTTTTTAATTCAAATTGAAAACCAATTTGGGGAAAAAATCAAGTGTCTTTCCTAGGAAAGCTAAGAATCTATTGATAAATCATTCCAGACATTGTTAACCAACAGCTTGCAAAGTTCACGAGAAAGGACATTGACAGGAGGGATAAAATTACTAATTTATTTGTCTTTTTATGGTTCAGTTAAGAGTATCTCAGGTAGCAGTGCACATGGCAGCTCGTCAGACTTAGCAGGGTACCTGTCAGAGTTCTGACTGATGTAGAAGTGCTACGCGCTCACGTTTGCCCTTCCTTTCAGTAGTGTGCACACAGGTAAGACAGCTTGGTGGTAATTTTTATTTCATGCTCCCAGGATCTATGGCTGTGCTCTTAGTGAAAGTTCTGACAATAAAATTCTACTCCCTGAAAGTTCCAAGATCTGCTGCAAGCACTTCTCTGCTTAAACAAGACCTCCCTCTGGGATTAGACAACTCTTAAGGGTCTTTTCTGATGCTTTCTGATCTTGGAGACAGCTGTTTAATATGTTGGAGACCGTTTTATTTTGTTTTGTTTTTTGTTAGTTCTACTGGAAAGGCTTCTAAAAGAAAAATGAAACACAAGGAATTAGCAGTGCAAAGGCAGAGCAGGGCTCCAGGGAGGCCTACATAATTCTCAGCTGGCAAATAGCAAGTTGTACCTAGTTTGATGATCTCAACTAACTCTTCCCTCTCTCTCTCTCTCTAATCCAATACACTCATTAAAAGAAATTGCTCATGTCATAGTACTCTTGGATCTCAGTTCCAGAATTAGACCTTATTTTTCTAAAAATTGTGTCTTCCAGTTAAAAACAGTTTTCAAACTTGAGTCTTAGCTTGGGTGGTGCTTAAACAGAAGCCTTTTAATTATACAGGAATTATAAACTGGTTTTCACAGCACCGTAAGATATTTGGGCAGGTGGTTGAAAACAGTAAAATGAAACATGGTCTTGAAATGTCTAAACAGGGTAGTCTTATAGACTATCTCTTCGACTAACTGCATCCGTGCCTATAAGATTATATCAACGAGATATTCAAACTAGTCATCTTGTTTCAGAGATCATGAAAAAATGCTACCATGATCTGATCTCCAAGGGGAAACCAAAAGCTTGATTTTATTCTCACAGAAAGTCTGAAGTTCTATGACATATGACTGATTTGAATCTTTGAAGTCATTCTTTAGCAAATACTAGAGCCAATTAGATGTTATATCCTAGTTATATTCAGAAACCTGAATTTCTATGATTCTCATTTTTCAGTTTCCAACTCTCACAGCATGATAAATTATTTTATAAAGGAATATTTTTGCAACATAAAATATAGGAAAAATATAAGTTCAGAATAAATTCTAATTCTTTATCTGAACAAGTTAAGTTTTATGAAAATAAAACCTTTATTAGTGATTATTCTTTAGAAAAAAATTCTAAAGGGTTTTTAAAACAAGAAAATGCATTCCTCACTCAAGCAATAATGTACACTGGGCTTTTTGTTTGTTTTTGAAGGGGTTAGTTCATCCTTGCATGGTATGTTAACATAGAAGATATGAGAGCATAAGGTAAAGGACTCTGAAGCTTAATGCTCCTTCATGGAAGGTAGATCTTATCTCCATTCCTATGTTAGTGTTCAAAGCAACTCATGTAGTGCAGTCCAGGTGCAACAGGCTGCGATTATAGAATGCTTTTGTACAAACTGACTCTGGATATTAGTGGGTATTAACTATTCCATGCTTTTATTTTAGAGGTAAAAAGCCCCTGTTAATCATTTTTAGTCCTGGAATGCTAAGTGCCAAATTCCTCATCTGACCCAGATCACTATTAATTAAGTTAGGATTAAATCTAAGTGTGTTGACTCATGTTCTTCCCCAGACCTGTTCAGTAGAATTCTGGTATTATTATACAGGTACAAAGATGTAGTTTACATTTATAAAGATGACGAAATGCTAGGAGTACTCCTCTATCCATCTTGTATCTAGAGAGGTGTATCATACACTTCCCTAGGGTAAATATGACAGGTATTTTCATCCGATTCTGATTCTAGATTTCAGGAAATAGATTTAGAGGAAAGTGATTTATCTAAGGTCCTATACTAAGTGGTATGGCAAAAGCTCAAATCGAGACTCCTGCTTGAATCTCAGACTCCTATTGTGTTGGCAGTAATCATAATGCAACCTGAGTGTCGGCCACCCTAGGGAGAGATGTGCCCTTTTACCATCCATTGCCCAGATCTGTGGAGGGTTTAGTGGGCTCCAAACTTTTGCCTTGTAAACTTCTTTACATCAAATTCTGAATCATCTTGAATGGGAGCCACTTGTCTTGTTTTCTACAAATTTGCTGTATCAGTCTTTTGCCCTGACCCTTCTTTCCTAACTTCCTACCTAGCACAAATGGGAAAACACAAGCTGATAACAAACCTGGAGCGAGAACACATGCTTTCCTTATGCTGTGAGCTTACAGTTTCAAAGGAGGCAATACAAAATCAGGAGCTACTTAAGAAGTACTATACAAAATCTGATTTTAAACTTCATACAGGATTTACTTTAAAAAACTGAGGTCTTTACATTATTTTTCCCTGGCTATATTGTTATAATTCTTTCCTTTGGTAATAACACAAGCTTTGTTTTTATCTTATAATAATATGACTTGCTTTGTTTTATCGGCCGGTGAATAATGAGACTCATCTCCATTTTCCAGTGAAGCACTAGCAAGATATACAAGGATACTACTTGTAAATCTCAATTGCAAGGAATCCTTCTCTACGTTCTGAATTTCCATTGATATTCATGATACCTACATGGAATCATGATATCAAGATATTGTCCCTCTTGTCAATCTATCAAATTCTTCCTGAGATCTGTCTCTTGGAAAAGCAAATTTGTAATTTTCAGTCAGGTAACTACATTAGAACAGAGCTTATTCTTCCCCTCCTAGTTGTGCCTACAGAAAAATAACACATTTCTTAGAAAATCACTTCACCCTGATAAGAATGTGGTTGTTTTTGGTCTTGGAAAAATTATTCCTTACCCTGTGGTTTTTGTGAAGTCCAGATGTTTTCAAGATGGTGTTATGTGAAAAGGCTATATATTTAGGAAGATTTGACCTTTTATACATTCCCTAGAGGTAAGCAGGTTTAACACTTTAAAGTTTAAATGTGAGTATAGATATTTGTATAACAAGATTTTGCAATGTCCTAAAAATTAAAATAGACTGTGGTTATACTCAAAATCTTTTCATTCTTTTCATATTTCTTTGAAATATTTCATGTCTTTTACATTTCAATTTCATAATTTTCATATTTCATTGGCAGAAAAATAACTATAATCATCACTTAACATACAATTATGAAGATGATAATCAAAATATCAGCTTGTTAAATTGAAATTGAAATTCAACTGGTTTTTGTAGTCACACAAACTTTGTTTGCAAAGTCTTATCAATATTTAGAAAAATAGAAAATTTACATTAATGATATTTTTTCTTGTCTGTAAAAGAATGTGATCCTATCTCTCAAACTGATACAAAGATTAAGAACATTAGTAGTTAAGACAATAGGACAATGATGATTCTGCTGACATTGGTGTAGCATCTTTTACAAATTAATATTCAGCTCTTCACCATTGCCATCTGGCCAACAAATCTGATGACATTTTCTCCGCGATTAAACTTGACTTTCTAGAATGTTTGACACTGCTCAGCATTTATTTCTTCTTGAATATTCCTCTTATATAAGCATATGAAATTGGATTGACCTTTTGCTCTAGTAATACCTATTCCTCTTTATTTTTTGCTATAGATTTTTCTTTCTTTCCTGAATTCTATGTCCATAATGCTTCTTGAATGTCCCCCTTTTCTTTCTGCAACTCCTTCATATGCTAATTTATGCTATACTAATAACTATGTTACAAACTACAGAACCACATTTGCTTTCTGAACATTTTATTGTAAACGATGTCTGAACTTGAAACTTTACATTCCAAAAACAAATATTTATAATTTCTTCAACTGCCAAAAGCAAAAGACCCCACAAATTTCATGTTAGATTTGAAATCTTAGTTATTCTTCGATTATACAAACCTTTCCTTTAAAAAGTGTCATTACTAAATTGTTAAATCAGTATTCTGACACTAAATTATCACTTGAATTGATTTTCTTTTCACTTTTTCTGCAAATTCAGTTTTTCTCTTAACTTGGACTATTGAATAACACCCTAAAGGATCTTCTGACCTCCAGTTTTTCCCATTTCCAATTCCTCATGTCATTTCTGTATTAGACATGTGATCATTCCATTTTATTTCTTGCTAAAGGAAAGAATGGGGGAGGAGGAATAGAAATGCTCCTTAGAACCTAGAGAGAAAAAACTTGAGCTTTGTAATTTGATTCTGTTGATCAACCTTTTCTTTAATATTGCCTACTGCCTATTCTTTCTCAATTCTATTTTTTCTGTACTTTCTATTCTTAGATATTTCACATACGTACCAGAAAACAATCTATATTTTCTGAATGTAAGTGCAATTTTCTATACTGTTAATTTTTTGTAGCATCATCATCAGCATCTGATTGGACTTAAATTAGATACATGCACATATGCAAGCATGCATATGTACATACATATATAACAACTTCAAGACAAATCTCTACTTTTGAAATTTCTGACAATTACATGTTATTGCTATGCAATTCCCTATGAAAATATTAGATCAACCACTTTTTTGAAAACCTCCCATTTTATTTAGAATACACATTCTAACTCAGCTACTCTGCTCTTAAAATTATTAAAATTGCAATAATTCCTCCTGGATTTTAAAGCAAAAAAAAAAAAATCCCTCCTTGATTTTAAAGTTAATGATTTTTAAAGCAAATGCTAGATTTTAAAATCTCTAATGAACAATATTCTGTATACGCTATTTTTTGCCTTACTTACCTTACCTGTACCTTTTCATAAGCAGAATGAGGATGGGGTCATATAATATTGATTATACTGCTTATTATCCAGCATAGGTATTAAAATATAAGAACTTATTTGTGTCTACTCAACTATTTACAATAGCATGAATAAAACCACGTTGTTTCACTTTTAAATTAGGTTTATTTTATATTGTTTTGCTTTGACATAAGTCTCTATACTTCTACTTGACAGCAGACATCATGACTGCTATTTAACCTGTTCTCTATTAACCAACATTTATTTCACTTTAAAATTCTCCACTTTCTTTAATATGTTGTCTCTGTATAAGACTAGATACATACATGTATATATAAATGCACACACTTGAATAAACTTGTATCTCTATATACATTTAAGTTATGACTACTAGGATTTCTTCAGATGATAAATTTCTTTGAATCTATGACAATGACCTTGTGTTTAACTTTTCACATCCCTTTGGTAACCTACTGATATCACATAGAACTCAGTAAATGTTCTGAATTTTTTGTAAATTGTGTTTATTGAAACAGAATTGCTGTCTTCATTATTTATATTTGAGTTACAGAAATTTTTAATACCTTTATGTGGGACCTGAAAATGGACTGCTTTTTACTTCTTAATTAAATGTGACCTCTAAGTCACATACAGCAGGAAAAAATGGTTAGGTAGCATTTTAGGAAGAGTGGGCAATTTATTCCTTCAAAATCAAACTGAGAATGTCAAGTACAAACAAGAATTTGGAGTTCTCCTGAAGCTGGCAAACATCTGCATCATCGACAACTGGGGCAGCCTCTATATTGTGTTGTTAGAAAAAAAAGAAAATAAGAACACTGGGTAAACACCACAGTGCAGCATAATATCAAACTCTATAAACCTAACAAATGTATTTATTTATTGTCGATCATGTGGCAAAAAAACAAAAACAAAAACAAAAAAATCTGTGTGAGGCCTATACAAAAAATGCCTGATAATTGCTTTTCTCAATTCCTTATAGAAAATGCCATATTTCAGACCTGGGAATAACAAGCTTTTGCATAACAGCACGGGGCCTATAAATAAGAAACTCATTAAGCTACCTGTAGCAGGCCTCTCCCCCAGCCCTGCCCAGGCTTGGGGAGCTTAATGAGGTGATAATGAGGAGAAAATGGTTTAGCTCCTTTTGGCCTGGTTTGTGATGGGTAGGGAAAGCCTGGTCTTCAGTGAAACAGTCACCATAGAGCCCAATTCATCATTCAGGGTGGGTCTATACCAGAGAAATAATTTGCTTCTAGGCCCTGAAGTTATTTGGCTTCTCTGTCTATGGAAACAAAGCAAGCTATTCATTCACATTTGAAGGGACTGTCCGAATAACACCAATAAAGGGTGTTAAACTAACTGGTCATTAGCATTTGAAGGGAATGGTCAAATAACAACAACAAAGGGTGTTAAAGCAATCCACATTGTAGGTAGGAGTGGGAGCACTGAGCAATTCTAAATGGATTAATGCCATTATTATTTTCTCACTATAAGCCCAGTCTCCTCTAAGATTTCATATTTTATTCATGGCTGGACCAAACTTTCTTGGTCAAACTCTCCCCTTCTTTTACCCTACAAAGAAACTAAACTAGTGAAGTGGGATTCAGAACATAACAGCATATTAGAGCCCAGACAGATCTGATCACCAAACTGTTGGGCATCCAGACCACAATGCCAAATTTAGTGGGCTAGTCTATGGCATCCCCAAGAGGGGTCCAGGAAAATCAGTTTCATTTGATCCAAGTTTTTCTCTGTTACGTTAAAAGCTGCTGCCATAACCCATAAAGGAAAAACCAGAGACAGGTGTAATTAGAATCTCAAGGAAAATCTCTCTCAAGATCACCTGGTTCCACATATCAAAACAGAAATCCTCTATAATGTCCTGTAGTGAAAAACATGCTGTTAAGCTAGAGAGCCATACAGTGTGTTACTACCATCCTACCAGTTGGAAAAAGAGCAGATGATGGACATGTTAAATATCCAGGATGTTATCTTTTTCTCTTAAAATATTTATTGGGGCATGCACAATAAAAAGTCTCATTTTGTAGAATTGTCACGGTACAGTGGAGAAATCACCCATTGCCCCCTCGGTTCTTCTAGGGTTGGGCAAGCAATCATGATACTATCAGTTGGGTTACTGACGGAAAAGTCAATTTAAAAGTACATATGGAGAGTTTTACTCTGTTGTAAATTCTAGAGCAAAATGGGACAGAGCATGGATCTTTTATGTTAAGAGAACTGAGGGTCAAGGAGAAAGAAGGGAAGGCTTTATTTGACAAGGAGGGTATGACTTCTTTTTCTTACTCTGAGTGTATAAAGGTGAGCTTCTCAGAGGGAACCTTTCACTAATAAACTTATACCTGGATAAGATTAAAAAAAAAACTATAAAGATTTATTCTTCTTTGTGGTTAGGACATGTGTAGATGTGTCTTGCTAAAGAGGAATTCTCTGAATTTCTAAAGACAGTCTCCTAAAATGCAGTGTCAAAGTATTAAAATTTGACTTACACATTTTAATTCTAAGCATTTAGGAGTTTGTTTTATGGTATAAGGTGGTGCATTAATATATTTGTAGGGATTAGCCCTGTCAACAACATTTAATCAATTCAAATTGATTAAACAACAAATTCCTCATTTGTCCATGATATATAACACCGCTTTGGTCCTTTCTCAACTTTTCATACATTATACATACCTGTTGTCTGGTTGCTCTTTTAGGTTCCATTTACCTAAATGTTTAACCCTGAACTAGTTCCAGACTCCTTATTTACCATAACTTTAAGATGAATTTTGATATCCCAGTAAAGTCTCCATCTTCTTTTCCCTCTCCATGAATAGCTTGAATTTTCATAGCCTTAGCTCTTTCTTACACATTTTAGAATCAGTCCATCCATTTTCTCAGGGTTTAAATCAAAATTCCGTTGAAATATCTTATTAATTTTTAGATTTAGAGTCTATGTGGTATTGCCTTTATCTAGATTTTTAATTTTCATTGTATTTCATAATGTGTTTTTTATAAAATTTTCACACATTTTTGTAAGATTTACTTCTATGTAACAATGTATGTTGTTATTTCATATTCTATAATTCTATAATGTTATTTCTATTCTATAATATAATTCTATATTTCTATAATTTTTGTTGTGTACAAATATGTTTCTTTTGTACACTGATCCAATATATGAGTGTTACTAAATGAGTCTTAAAAATTGTTCTCTATGTTAGTTTTCGTATATTAAGAAACAATTTTTTTCTTCCTTCCAAATCTTATAATTTTTTCTTCCTTTTATCGTGTAGACTAGGAATCATAGGACAAGATTGCTAACAATAAGTGTTAGTGGACATCTATTCTGATAATAAGTTCTGCTTCTGATGTTTCACCATGTTTAGTTGGAAAAAAATCTTTTGTAAAATATATTAATTCTCAATTTTGTCAACTGTGTTTTGTCTATTTAAAAAATAATATGGGTGATAAGTAATTTGCCTATATAGTAAACTGTATTTACCAGCATTAAATCATTCTTTAATTTACATAATGAATTAAAAAGGCATTTGTTCCATTTTTCTTCTGTTTTTCATATAAATTCATGAACTAAATAGATTTGTGATTTTTCTTGATCCTTGTTTGACTTTGATTTCATAATAATATTAACTTTGTTGTGCTCCCTTCCCCCACTCTCATTTTTATGTCCTTTGGAAGAGTTCACATGAGATAGAAATAGTGGCTTCCTTGATCTTTGGTAGAATTTCTTGTAAAAAAAAATCTGACCCTGGTTTTTAATACTTTAATGAATACTGAGTATTCAGTTTTTCAGTGTATTTTCAAGTCATTTGTTATAAGTTAATTTTTAAAGAAATTGTCAATTTTCAAGTTCATTGCCATTAAGAGAGTAACAATTCTTGTTAATTTTACTTTGAGTAGAAATATTTCCATTTTTTTTCTAATATTATATATTGACATTTCATCACCTTAAATTTCACTTGGTGTGTTCTTCAAAGAACCACATCTTTGTGATCCTCTCTTGCATTTTTTTTCTTTCATTAGAAATAAGAATAAATTTTTCTATTGCTTTATACCTATCCATGATATTTAACTTTATTATACTGTTCCCAATTTTTATGTTAGTTATTCAGGTTACCATTTTTTTTAGCACCTTTGGAAAAATTTAGGGCTATAGATGTCTGTTAAATCATGACTTTGGTGCATTCTACTCTAAGCATTTTTAACTACATCCAGGTTTAAGTTATTTTTTTTCCAGAAGTTCTATTTTATTATTCTTTATACTAAAAGTTATTTTGAACTACATTATTTAATTTTGAAAACCTGTTTAAAAAATACAACTTTTAGTTATAATTTCTTATTAAATTGGATTACCATAAAAAAGCACAGGCCTATGGCACAATTTTCTTATCCTAGAACTAGTGTTAGCATTTATCCTAACAGCAGCACTTACTTCCCTATTTGCTTATGTCTTGACATGTTTGCTCTATTTCATTATAGGGTTCTTTATTTTTGCATAAAAAAAATTGTCCCTTTTTCGTGTTACTTCAGCAAGGCATTAAAACATATTTGTGCTTATTTATCCAGAAACAAGTTGCTTTCTAATAGTGATGTACTCTGTAATATCTGCTTAATATCTAGCAAACTCTAAGAATTTTTCACAATTTCTTGCAAATTTTTAGTTGCAAAGTCAAGGGAAAATACAAGGCATCTAAAAGTTTGAAATGTTCGGTATTTTCATTTATTCAGACTACTCAATGCTGTTTGTTCCCCAACTGCATGCTGAGACTAATGTCCAACCTAGTCTGAAAGGGTTGCTTTTAACTAAATTTGCTCAATTTCAGGCTCGCACCATCTCTGGTGTAGGTAATTATGTATATTGATTTAAAAGATGTTCCTTTCCAGCTTTTAGTGAAAGACACATAAATAGTATAGATGGTGTTGTCAAATTTTCTTGCCTGTATAAAGAGGTGATTAGAATAAATGAACTCTAAGATAGTTTTCAGTTCTAAGAAAATATGTCTGTGACTAAAAATGATAGAATTTCACATGAATTACCTGTCAGAGTGTTATGTAAACATTGTCTTTTCCCTGTTAATGGAGTAGCAACTTCTTTAACGTCTAGTCCTTAGAATAATCTAATGCTGCCTCAAGTCACCAATAATTGTTGTTCTGTCTGTCTTTTGTGAATTGAGATTCAGTGTGGTCTTTGTTAGTAAATGCAGATGGATAATTCAGTCCTACAATCAAATCTCAAGAATTGTATCCTTGGAGCAGGACACCAGGGACAGCTCATCTGGCAGCCCATAACCAGACAGTTCAGAAAGAACAGGTTTATTGAATTGAAGCAAATTTGACCCAGTAATATTTATGAAGTCAGAAACCAGGAAGAGAAAAGAGAGTTTGTAAGGTTAAGAAAATATAAGGAATGGCCTTGAAAATATTTGGTCCTGATCTGTGGAAACAAGTACTGAAGGTGGACTTATGAAAATAACAAGTAGTATATACATATACACATCTACCTGCACACGTATATGCACACAGTAGGCACACACAGATTGAGGAAAAATGAACTTCTAAGAATGTCTACAAATATAATTTTTTGTGAGATTGCTTAAAAATCAGTTTTCTTTTTGCTCAGAATTTAAATAGTACAAAAGTGATGATAGACACAGTAGTCTTTAATGGCTTTCGCAGGGCCTAAAGTATATTGAAAGATCTACAAATAGAACTTCAGTAAATGAAACTTGAACATGTTCATTCCTGCGATCAAATTCACAGGAAATTTGTACATGTAATCACTGTTGGCTCTAATTGTCACATAATAAAGTAATAAAAATAAATATTACTATTAGAATTAGAATAATTAAATAGATAATGACTTTACTTTCTAAAAATTAGTAAAATGATTCAAGATTGATGAGCTTGTATGATTTACACTTTTGATATGTAGTTTTCAACTTGAAAGGTTGACAGTTGAAATATATGTGGGTGAGTGGCTAAATGGCATATAGATATTCTTATTAAATTAGATGATTCAATAAATCAAAATCAATTTCTCCTATTAATTTTTTTTGAAATAAATGAAGTTAGTGTCTTCTAATTTGGGGGAATTGAAATTCTTATTCATCTCTAGTTTTCATTTGAAAAGTCTTATGCCTAAGACAATGAAAAAATGACTGGGTAATTTATCTTACAACATTGATGGGCAAAACAGAGGTCTCTATATAGTTCTTTCAAGAAAGGGCTCATTCAAAAATGGACTGGAATTTTCCTCTATCACTCTGAGAAGTTTCTTCTTGTGTATCAATTTTCGTATGGGGAGTGAATAAAGAGTAACAGCAGCATTGTTTGTCAATGTCCTCCTGTGATTGTTAGCAATGCATCCTTGCACATATTGTTTCAGACAAAAAATTAGTATTTTGCATTAGAAGAGGATAATTAGGCAATAAGATACAAAAGCGAGTGTGGTTATCATGAGATAAACACACACATGGGGTGTTATGAGGCACAGCCAAGTGTCTGTAATCCCTCTAGGGTATGATTATCTCATGATAACCACACACCCTGGAGTTGCCTTATTGCTATTATAAAATATCTTTATTATAGGAAGAAATGTGCATTTTTGTGCAGAAAGGAGACAGAGCTGGCAATTTAGAATGCCGAACAGCAGTTTCAGCTGAGCTATGTGGTTTACATAGATTAATCTATCCCATTGGAATGTTTCCCCAGTCAAAAAAATGTTCCCTAAATCCAAGCAGTCATAATCTGTAGTGATGTGCAGCTATTTAGAGCATTTGAGAAATTCCCTGCCTGCTTCTTAGACTGTTGGTTTGATGACTGCATGGGGTGAAGGCTGAAATGAGCAAGGACAGAAGAATCTCCTTATGGGGTTCCAGGAACTTGGTGTGTAGGAACCCCAAATATCATCCATGTCAATGTCAAAATTCTGTGCCATAATTTTATCTATTTCTTTGAGCAGTAAATATTTTATATTCTTATGGAAGTAGCATGAAACAACAGGAAAGTTGATTAGATAATTTATTAGGGTAAATTAATTTACTAATTATTGAAATTATTAAGGTGATTGAGATGAAACTCAATGATGAAGGAAACCACAGGCTTTAGACCTAAAGAAATGAATGTTGAGGGAAGGTATGATATGTATCCATAAAAATCTGAATCATAATCATCAAGAATGGATTCATTTACTGTGACTCCAGAGATGGAATTAATTTAAGTGAAAGTCAAGTGGGAAAGGATTTATTTTGCCATAATAATCCACTTTTAAAATGTGTGTAGTTGCAAATAATTGTCATTCCTAAAAAAAAAAAAAAAAGAAGAAGAAAAGCAATCAAGCAGAGATTGAGTGATATATGAGAGGGAATTCCTCCATCAAAGAAACTCCTTCGTATCTCTCATATATATGCTAAATAAAAGTTTCAAACCTGTATAAAACTGAAGAAGATTCAATACCACTCAGTATGGGAGAACTAAAAAAAAAAAACAACTGAACAGCAACAATAGAAATATATTTTTTTATAAGCACTGTGGGATTTTAGGTATACTAAATGCATTTAAAAAAGGACAGTTGCACAAGATATTCTTGATGTCCAAGTGTAAATGACTAGCAATGTGAAAACTTTGCAGTTCTTTTCTGTGAATATGATCAATTATTAACCTGATAGTCTAAAATGTGATTAAATCAGAGGGTGGACAGTAAGTATTTTATCTTGATAAATTTCCTTGACTATTTTAATACATCATAAAGTAAAACTGGCAATGGACTGATTATAAATTATGTGTGAAATGAAGAAAATAGTGTTAGGGAAACCAAATTTGGGGGGAAATCCCACAGAATTTTACCCAGCGCTGTATTACTTTCACAGTGGGATTCTGTTGTTTGATTTGAGTTAAAAAAATCAGCATAAATGACTTGATTGAATAAAGAAAAGAAAACTAATATTTACGCTACCTTTTGCAAGACAGCAAAACCAATTATTTGTCTAGGCATAGAAATAAATTGTATCTTGAGGTCTACCACCTAGCCATGGTGATGGACGCTGGCTTCTGCATTTCACTAACGGATACGCTTTCATGCAAAATCAATATCTTGCCATCTAATATATTTTGTATTGTTATGATTCTGTAAGCTAAAACACATTTTTGATCTATACCTCCAAATCTTTAGTTTACAATAAAACTTGCCATGGGGAAAATTTAAAGGGGCATCATTTGTTTTCTAAATATGTAACAGCATCTTTCACATAATTGACAATTGTTTCAACGGAATGCTATCATTTCTAGTCTAAATCCCCATCTTTTAATTTAGCCCTAGGCCATACCTTTTAAAGAAATTGCCATCCGTGAAATATCAGATGCTCCAACAGGGCCAGGCTTGTGTACCTCCCTAGTAGAGCTGTGTGAAAAATTTCACACCTACACAGAAACTGCCAAAATATGCTTCTTCACTCTTTTCAGTACCAAGGGGAAAACATATACTTTTTCCCTTTGGGCAGTTTTGACAGTTTTAATACAAGTGAAAAGCAGGTTTTGCCAGCATAAAAAAAGGAAAAAGAAAGAAAGCTTGCAATTATAACGTGAGAACCGCCTAGTCTTAGCAGGGAGTGAAGAGGAGAGGAAACTGAAAATCTAAGCTAATATCTTGTCTTATCCAAGGCTGACCCCACCATCAGGGATGTTCAGGTGCTTGCTGAAAAGATCATGGCAAGTGAGAGAGGCTAAACATTTTAAGGAGAAAGCCAATACTAAATAAAAATAATTTAAAAATGGCAATAAAACGTAAGCCTCCTGCAGCATTTTCCATTGGAGTTAAATCCTAAGTAAAGCCAATTACGTCGAAGATTCTACCCCACACTGCCAAATTTACTTTCCTCCCCTTTGCCCGCACCCCACGTACTGTCAAGATTTAGAAATCTTTCCTGTCTTTATGGGAGAGAGATAAAAATATAAAAGTCAACAGATATATCCTTGAGACATCTCATTGCCCTTTGGAAAATCACCCTTTCTTCTTCACTTTTTCTTTTGAAATTTTTGAGGAATCCTGCATCTCCGTGGGAGAGCAAGAAGCTTCTTTGCTGGAAGGTTTTAAATAGAAAATTGTCATTTACAATGAACACTTTCTTCAATCACTGCAATCCCCAAACACTCAAAAGGTGTGGAAAAAAATAATAGGTCTAGAAAAATACATATAGATGTAGCTCAGAGGGTTCAGCCAAGCAGAGAATTCTTCTGGACCTGTGAATTCCTTTAGCATTTTTACACTCTTTAGTCGTGCTTTAAAACAATTGAACACCCAACATAAACATCAAGTCAATGGAAAATCAAATGTGCTGAACTGTTCTGTGTCCACCCAAACTCATCTGGTAGAATACTATACTTGCGAAACTCGTGGGATGAATTTTAAGTTGACTCTTATGTAGAAGTCTGTGCTCCATGCAGTTCAAAACATTTGCATAAAGATACATCTTTTGTCACTTTGAATATAGGGTTACTGTGTACTGAAAGACAAAAATTGATGGCCATTCGTATAAAAAAGGGAAGTAGCTTTTGTAATAATATTAGAAGAAGGGCAGTTCTGAGTTCTATATTTGTAGCTTAAAGAAAAGCAGCTGAAGCTTCCCTTTGGAATATTATATTCATTGTCAATTACATGAGGAAGAGTTATTGTAATAGATGTATGCTGTTTTAACTTTTTGTAGCTAATTGTTGTGGACTGTTGAATTTGTAAAACTAGCATCCTAGTTGGGAGATAGGCAGAATCTGAAAGGAATATCATTTTGGGAAGAGGGGACTAGAAGGAGTTTTTTTTTTTTTTTTTAACTAATGTTCACTGTATGAAACAGTAATCTATAAATTTTTGTGATGACATTCCACTCTTCTCACTCTCTCTCTCTCTGAGAGTAAAAAGCTGAGGGTCAACTTTTTCTCCTTAGGACTCCTTCCAACCAGTCATCTTCCAACACATGGTTCTTGGAACTGGGTTAGATTTGTCCACTCCAGTGGTGATTTCCATTGAATTATCCTCTGTCCTGAGAGATAGGCTCCAGTCTGCCTGTGCTTGCTGTGCCTGCTAATGCCCATTCCGAACCCACAGCCACAGTCCTGATGCCCCCTTCCTTATATAAGCACCACCCAGGCGAGTGTCTGGAGCTGCCTCCCAACCTTGCCTCTGGACACTCTAGAGTGTTGCCTGTGCCCCTGCTCTGCTCTTTCCCCATCAGGCCTTACTGGCTTTAGATGGAAAATATTCTTTGTGGCAATTTTTTTTAGCTTCCTTTCACTTGTGGATTCATATACATGTGCAGAGAGACAGGGGAAGAAAGGAGGTGTCAGCTCTGTTCTCTTCCTTCAGTGGTGGTGGGGATGCTCTGGACTTGGCTTTTGCCCTCACCTTCCTCTCAGGGCAATTTCTGCTCCAGGATCTCATCTGACTATCTGACTCCCTTATACAGACCTAGTTTTCCAAGTTGTGGCAGTCCCTGTTCATCTTCTTCCAGTGCTCTTTGTTCCTTCTTCATTTCTGTGATGAACCACCTCACCCATCTGTCTTAGCTCTAGGGCTTGTGGTAAGTTAGTCACCGTATTTTCCAGGTTCCCTTTCGCTGACATGTGACTCAGTTTTTGCAGTGGATGAGAGAAGAGTCACTTTTTAAGGTTTTGACTTTAAAAACTATCTCTCATCCAGTTTTCTTTCTCTCTTTACTTCATCTTCCCAGGGTAATGAGAAATAGCAACATTGGGAGTAACTGCACGGGGTCCAGAGATGGAAGCCACAGCAAGGGTGACAGAGCAGAAATCTTCTGGGCGTACACATCTCATGCAGAAAGAAACTTCAACCCTGAACTGGTAGATGTCAGAAAAATAGGTTTTTGATTTCTCTGTTTCACTCTATCTTTCACTTGCACTCTATCTACCTCAACTACAGAATTTTGGCATGTATTCTAACCAACATACTAGGACTAAGAAGGAGATGTTGGATACATACTCTATCATATGCCAAGAAGTATTGTAAATTGATTACATTAATTAACTTCTATGTGTGATAACAGAGATTTAGAAAGAAATTAAGTCTAGAATTTCATCATGGAAATGATAATAAGATGGAGATTAATAAAAATATAACTTGCAAGTAAATGGAACCAGTATCTCAAGATTAAAAACTGAGGTTGTACATGAAAACAGATTTTATATGTAAAATAAATTTTATATGTACCACTTTCTGGTACATAAAGTGTTACATGATGATGATAATGTTATTATTTACTGATATAATCATTTTACCCAGATCAGAAAGATTTAGAACATGTTTCTTCTAGTATTCAGCATACAAATAGACCCTCGTAGTCAGATTATAATGGTGCATTTCAAGTGTAGCATTCTGTCATGCAATATATACTTGTGGACCACGTACAGAAGGCCCTGACAGAATCTATCTCAGGTTAGTATGACAGCAGCCCTGGAAAATGTGATTACCACACACCAATTCAAATATTCACGCAAAGTACTTAAAAGAATAAACTTCCAGATCGCATGTTTGTTGATCTATGTTCTTGTATCTACAACATATACAAGAAATCATACAGGGCAATACTAGGTTCTGCTTAAGATACAGTTAATGAATGTTTTTAGAAAATCATAAGGAAATAGTAACAAATGACTGGTTACCGAGAGTACCTGAGAGACAGGTGGGCATTTCTATGGGGTTGGGTGAGGAAGGACACTCACATTTTTTCCTGCTGAAATCTGTGGGAAGCATTTTGAATGTTGCGTTTCTCTTTGTATGTGGCTACGTAAGGCCCTTGTCTTTTCGTGAAGATAACTGGTTAAGCCTGTGAAATGTTCATTGATCTAAGTGGATGGGTCTGAGGGGAAGGGCTTGTCAGCTGGGACAGCTTATCAGAAGAGAGCTGTTCTTCCCACCCGCCTCCTTCCTATTTATTCCTAAACCCGGGCAAATCCCCTGGGAGCACCACGGCCTCAGAGGGAACATTGCCGAGACTCAAGAGATGAGAAGCGGTTTGTAAATGAGCATTTAAAACATGAAAACACTCTTGTTTTTAAAGCCAATGAGTATAAAGTACCAGTGGGAGACGTGAGTTGACAGCTGGGACTCTTCATCCGTCTGGCCAAGGGATTCTGAGTCAGTCTCTGACGGATGAAAAGTAGGACTGGGAGAACGTGGCCTGTCAGAATCTGCTCAAAATTCCTGGGCTTTCCATTTCAAACCAAATTCAAACCTTCTAGAGCTTGAGATTAAAGAGTGTGTTTACAGAAAAATAAAGGAGGCTTGAAAATGCTTATTAAGAAGCATCTTAGAAATCTTTATAAAGCATCATCTGTGATGATTTACATGCAAATGAATCTGAATGTGCTCGGCATACATTATGTAGGGTTTTCAGATTTGATCAAATCCGTGCTGATCATGGAAATAGAAACACACAGCACAGAGACGCTAGGGGCATCGAGGCAAGGACAGCTTGGCTCTTCCTAGTTTCAAGTAAATCAGGGATAAGGGAGGACAAATGAACACTTTTATTCAGTCACTTCTAGACAACTTTTGTTTCCAGAGCTATTTTTGAGTCCAGAGATCACACCAGAGGTTTTTGGGAGCATGAGATGTCCTCAGAGCTTCAGATTTATATTGGAGAGAACTTGAGTCAGAATTTGCCCCATTTCCAGATAAATCCAGAGTCTTACTCCAATTTCTTGGGGGTCCCAGGAGTTCCTTGAGATTCCCAGATGGTCTCTAGTCTGAGTTTCTAGTCTAACCTCTTTCAGTGATAAGACAGGAACCAGTTCCCTGGACCCTTGCTAATCAAAGTCTGAATTACTAAGGTTTCACAAGTTCAGTGAGTTTCCGCACAGAGTATAGGGTGTAGAGAAATGTAAATAGAGACAAAAGAACTGCTATGAGGTTGCCAAGCTGCCATGACCTGGAAAAAGTGTGACAAGATTACATAACAAACTAGAACAGGTCTTCCTGGAGATTTGATGGAACTGATAATTTCTTATCTAAGTATCTAACAGCACAACAATATGGGAATTAGAAATTTAAAAGAAACTTTGTATAGGTGAGTGTATGTTTATCTAGCAAATAGACAGATGGAACATGATGTGTGAATACACAAGCCAGCATCCTCAGGGCATTAGGGGAGCGCTAGCCCGTCACTCTGGTCACAGGTGACCCAGGCTGACAACCACAGGCAAACAGGTTTTCCGGATTTTCTTCCCTCAGCGTCTCTTAAAATTAACAACACCAGCTCAGGTCTAAAATTGGTAGTGATAAAAAATATGAAATTGGCAAAAATTTGCTTTGTGTGCATATTCCTCCTCCTCTCAGCTCCCCTTGCCTGTGTTTGCTCTTTGCAGAATATCTTCCCAGGTATGCCATTCTTATACATAAAAATAAGATCTGTTCAAATGTCCATTATGGGGTTTTGTCTTCAAAATATTATTATTGCTGTGTTTAAAAACAAATTAACACCAATTTGATGATAATTTGGTGTGTTTTCTATTTATAACTTCAATTTCTCACTTTCATTATTTAAGCATGATTCTCAAGACAAAACAGAATTTTCTCTAGATTATTCAAAAAAAGAGGCTTTTAATGAAAGGATCCATGATAGTGGTGTGTCATGGGAGTAAAGAATGAGGAAGAACCCAAAACCAGCAACAGAAGGTACCACTAGTATCCCTAAACCCAAAGGCACCAGTAGGAAAACAATATTATTAGAATTCAGGAGATAGCAGGAATCTTACTGGAGGCTGGCAGTCATATTCAAAGGTGTGGGGGCCAAAGCAGGAAGAAAAGCCTCAAATTTGATCTCCTGTTGTCTTTCCCATTAATTAAATCGAGTCTGAGAACAAGGAGGCCCAGTTGCTGGGACGGTTTGTAGGTGTTAACCAACCAGGTCACCAAACAGAAAAGAAGGTATAGAATGGATCGGAGAATAGGGTGAGGATAGAAGGAAACTCAGAATATCCTGATCTTATATCTTGATGAGGAGATTCCTTTATTTTTAATTTTACTAATGAAATAATTTTTCCAACTATATTTATTGAAGTAGTGGTTTACATTTTTGTATCTGCTTTTGGAGTTCTAGGCTCAGAGCTCCATAAATGTGAGTTTTCATGCTAGAGTTCTAGAACACTGCCTGTCACATTGTATGTCTGTAGTAGAATAGAGCTGCTAGTTAGTTATACAGTGTGAATTCCATCATGGTATGGACCAAAATCTCTTTGGTACATCAGTATTATGAATGATATTTGATGTAATTATGTAATTTCTCTATGAATATTTGTGTATATATTAATAATAAGTAAAATAAATATAATAGTAAACAATTATAGAATGGAATGCCCTTTTATATTTAGGAACTTTTATGGATAATGTAAATATCTGAGGTATTGACACAGAGTCCAACAGATTTCTGTACTTAAGTATGAAAAGATGGTGATTTAAGTGTAAGCCCTTAGTCCCATAGGCCAAGAAACAAACTTTGCCAGTATTCTGATTGAGTTCACTCAGTGATGTTGATTTTCCATAGCTAGACTTGCAAGACATGCCTATAAAAACAGGAATGCTGATTAATTAATTCAGAATGAAACATTTGCATGTATAATATACAAGACCACTTAACATTTTAGTTAACACATGCTATCCTTTCTAGGAAAGTATATGAAAGCCAAATTATTTTAGCGAACATAATGTTTAGGCATAGAGTTGGAACAAAGAGGGTTGGATAATGTTTTTTAAATAGTGATAATCAAGCTATAAAATGATGAGGTGATCCAGCCATCAACACTGTAGGGATGCAGTCATCTATAGGTTACTTTCTGTGCATTGTTCTGATCCAGTCTTCTCTTGGTGATAGTGTAACTTTTGCTGGAAAACATATAGTCTAGTTGGTTGTGTTGATGTTTTTCTTTATGCTTTTTTAAGTCATTGAGAAATACACTAGAGTTATACTGAAGACATAGGAAAACAGCTTAATCTTTATTAGATGTAGGGATTTCCTAAATCTTATCACAGTGCTGAAGATTTATTTTGGGGTATTTTCATTTTGTGAGCTTTTTTATTTCCTTGTCATTCAACCAAGATTTGATGACATTTGTGTTAGGATCTTTTTACCTCTCATTCTTATACTATCTATTAATGTCTCTAGTATGCCAAATACTATCATAATATTCAACAATTAATATTTTAAGAAGGCCTCACATTTTAGTTTAGATTAAAGATACTTTAGTTGCTATTATAGTTAAATTTTTAATATTTTCTTACTATGACAGACAAAAATTCACCTTCCAAAATTCATGTGTGGAGGTTTGTAGAATAGCTGAATGAAGAATAGTTTGTAGAATAACTGAATGAAGAATAACTGAATGAAGGATTTGCACACTGTGTAGTAATGTTTTGGACACACACAAACTGAAGACTTAGATACACAAATATAAAATATATTATTCAATGTCTGACCATTCATGGAACTTTTTCATTTACAATAAAATAAATGATTCACTTTGAATAAATCTTTAAAAATTATCTTTAAACGTTTTGTATCCCATATTATTGGATGACAGAGAAATATCATTTAATAGTTTTAACAAGAATGCATATTAGAGGTGACCTTACTACCATTTTCAGATGTAATAAGATTTTCAATTTTTTCTACTAATCAGAGCTAAATTAGTTTGAATTTAATAATTCTCTTAACCTTTTGACACCTTCCATCATTTTTCCAACTAGTCAATTCTCTGTATTCATGAACCTGGGTTTTGTTTGTTTTAGATACCATAGATAATAGTCATCACATTTTTCTGTTTGACAATTTTCACTTAGCATAGTGCCCTCAAAGTCCATTCATATATTAAAAAATGACATGGTTTCATCCTTTTTCTTGTCTGAATAATATTCTATGGTGTGTAAGGTGATTTATGGTTTAATGTTCTCAGAAATGTGGCTTTTGGGTCATTCCGTTATTATGTCAATTATTTATTATGTAATTATTATTATTATTATTTTGTCATTATCACTATCATTGATTGTAATTACACAAACCCAGGTGGTACTTCCTGCTATACACCAAAGCTATATGGTGTAATTTATCAGCACCACAGTCATGTAAGCTGTCATTGACTGAAGCATTGTTAACATACAGCTACATACATCGCAATTTCTTTATCCATTTGACCATGCATAGACCATTATTTTGTTTTCATAGCTTGTCTATTTTAGTAATTCTACAATAAAAATGGAGCTACATATATCTTTGTGTGCTATTTGTTTTCATTTTCTTGGGATGAATACCCAGAAGTGGAATTGCTGAATGATATGGTTATTCTACTTTTAATTTTTGAGTCACCTTCCTATTGTTTTCCATAGTGTCTGCACCAATTTCCATTACACTAACATTGTGCAATGGTTCCCTTTTTTCACATACCCACCAACATTTGGCATTTCTTGTTTTGATAGTGGCTATTCTAACAGATTTTAACTTTCGTGATGATTAGTGATGAGAGTAACTTTCCTATACCTGTTGGTCACCTATATGTCTTTGAAAAAATGTCTATCAAAGTATTCTGCCCATTTTTTGGAGCAAACTGTTTGTTTTCTTCTTACAGTTATATATTTTCAATTTTACATTCATGTTTTTATTTTGAAATTTTGGATCTGGTAAGATAGTGGGATAGATTCATTCTTTTGTACATGTCTGTTCACGTTCTACAATACTGTTATTGATGTGACTATTCTTTTTCCATTGTACATTTTCTTCCTTTGTCATAATTCTGTCCCATGTGATCTATGTTTGTATTTAGGCTAATATAAATATGCTGTCTTAATGCTGTACTCAAAGATAAATATATCTAGTTTCATTTTTTGTTCTCTAGATTATTTTGGTATAAGATTGTGATTCCATACCAATTTTAAGATTTCCTATTTCTGTGACAGATGCCATTGATAAACATTGCATTTAACATGTAAATTGCTTTGGATAATATGGACATTAAAATATATATACTTCTAATACACAAACACAAGGGCCCCCCCTCACCTTTTTTTTTTTTAGTGTGTTCTTTAATTCCTTTCATTAATGCCTTATAATTTTCAACATTTATGTATTTCACCTTCTTGGCTAAATGTATTCCTAGAAGTTTATCCTTTTTATTGCAATTATAAGAGGGTTACTTTCTTAATCATCTTTATAGTAGTTCATTTTTAGTATATAAAAAGTCCACATGATTTTTGAATGCTGATTTTGTAATTTCAATTCTACTGAATTCTTTTTCTAAAAGTTTATTTGGTGGAGTCCTTACTGGTTCTTATATAGAAAATCATGCCATCTCTTGGAAATGACAGTTTTGCTTTTCTGATTTGGATGCCTTTTATTTCATTTTCTTACCCAATTGCTTTGTTTGGAATGATGAATACATCATTGAATTAAAATGGTGAGAGTGGATATCCTTGTCTTTTTCATGATATTAGATGAAAAGTTTTCACCTATTCACATGGCATATTAATGATAATTGTGAGTTTACCATATATGGTCTTTTTATTTTATTTTTTCCAAATAGATTTTGTTGAGTGATTTTACCACAAAATGGATGTTGTATTTTTTGACATCTATTGAGATAATCTAATCATTGTTGTGCAGCCACGCCAGGGCTAGGCTGATTCATTATTGATTTGGGTGAACAGAAGTTTCTTTATTTTATATCCAATGTGCCTTTATTCTGAGACATAGGGTTCCATGCACACACATAGGCAGGCAGGCGGAGAGAAAGACTAACTCAATAGCCCAATAGCAACTCTCCTAACTCCCTTTACACTGTTAAGTGCTTAGGCACACAACAGATACACTATTTTTAATGCAAGACCCATCTGTTGTTTGCTAACATCTTAAGTTATGGGCTTTCCTTTGTGTGCAAGGTGAAAAACAGCCTGGTTTTAACCCATTTTCCTTAAAATCATATGATTTTTTTATTGATTAAATTTTATTTTATTGCATTGTTGTTCATTGTTAAACAGTATTAATTTCCTCCCTCAGTTATAGTCCCATAAATCTCCTATCACCATAACACCTGTGAACCATCACCATAGTCCCTTATGCTCTTCTTTCTCTTGACAACTATCCTTTTATCTTCCCTGCTGTGTGCCTCAGAACTATTGTTCGCCTACAAATTCTGTCTTTTTTTTGACCCTTTGTTTTCTTTCCTTATACTCCTCCTATAAATGAAACCATCTGATATTTTTCTTTTTCCTGACTTTCTTCACTGAGCTTAATACCTTCTAGCTTTAACCATGTTGCTGTGAATGGCATAAGTTTATCCTTTTTTGATTGCTGGGTAGTATTTCATTTTGTATACATAAACATAGGAACGCAAGTTCCTTTTCCTGAGCTCATATGATTACTATCCTCAATCTCTAACTGTGGTGTATCACAATGAATTATTAGTGGAGATTGACTCATCCTTGCAAACATGCAATAAATTCCACTATAATCTTGTCATTGTATTGTTGAATTTTGGTTAGCTAGTATTTTGTATAGAATTTTTGTATTTTGTTTATCAGTGATATTGACTTGTACTTGTTTTTGTGTCTATAGCATTCTTGTCTGGTCTGGTATCAAAGTAAAGTTGCTTTATAAAACTTGTCTGTAAGTGGTTTTTGGAAGGGTGGGTTTAATTCTTCTTTGAATGTTTGATAAGAGGTTATTGATTACTGATGCAATTTTGTCACTGGGATTACTAATTCATATTTTCTATTCTCTCTTCACAGATTGTAACTTTCTAGTGACTTTTTTTTTTCTTAGCTTGCTCAATTTATAGACATGTTCGTAGTAATCCCTTATGATCTTTTATTTCTTCGGTATCATTGTAAGTTCTCTTTATTTATATCTGGTATTTTTAGGCTTGTTGTTTTTAAATCCATATTTATTTCTGATCTATATTTAAGAAATAAACTAGAACGTTACAATTGACAATCCCATGCATCTCTTTAAGAACTAATTTCCTTCCATTTCTTCTTAGAGATAACCACAGAACTTAACTTGGTGTTTCTGTCCCGTTGAAGATGATAACATTCACATGTATTGGTTGCCTTTACTTAGAGGATGATTATAATAATTTCCTAGCATTGACATCGAACCTAAACATATGGTTTCCTCCAACCAATGAGATATGAGCAGAAATGATATACATTATATTCAAGTAAAAACTTGAATCAGTTTGTGATTTACTATGTTCTTTTTAACTCTGTCATGTTCCAAATAGAGGCTGATTCCCTGTAAACCTGGGTCCAGCTTTACGTCCATATGGAGTAGAGCCACTGTCAACATCTGATATATATGTAGCATGAACAATTTAGAAATGTTCATTATTCAAAACCACTGAGATTTTTAAGGTTATTACTATAGTATGATCTGGTCTGTTTTGGTTGTTTCATTTCCATAAATTTTAAATTATGTTAAACATTCTATTTGTACTGTGTTTACATAAATTTGTGGATACAAGTAACTGTTTTTTCCTTTTCACTGCTACACAGTTATGAATATCATTTGTATAAATGTATACAAATGCCAGTATTAAATTTATCCATGCTTATGTAAATGATACTTCCAATTTTATTGGTCAACTACTACCATCCAACAACCAACTAGAAAATGTCAGTGCATAAATTAACATTTAATTCATGCATCCCCAGATCTTATGAGGTATACCCTGTTGATGTAGTTGACTTTCCTCTGTAAATAGTCTAGTGAGTCAAACAGGTTAGGGGAATTCTGCTTAAAAGTTTTATCTGCAGATATATCAGTCTGCTCTACATGTTCCTCATCTTTTTTAGCTCACCAGTTTATCCAGCATATACTCTTCTCAGACTAATAACAGAGGTGCAAGAAAGGAAGCAAACATCAGAATTCTATTTTAAGGATGCTATAACTTCAAATATCCAAGTGGCCAAAGTAACGGCAAATTCTGAGGTCAAGAAATTTTCCATGGAGGGCAAGGAAAACAAGGCTAATGAAAACAATAATCCAATATGCCAATATTTACTATTAAAAATCACATTGTAGTCAATGTTCTTCCATATGTTCTCTTGATACATAATTGCAAGAAATTATTTTCAGCATATACCTGGAAGTGGACTTATTGACCCTTTCAAATTTGCTAGACAATGACAAATTGATTTCTAGCAGTTAAACTTAAATTTTTAGCAAATGCATCTTTGAGGTTTTATTTTGCATTTCATTAGCAACAAGTGAAGCTTATTGTCTCTGCTTGATAATCAGCTGTTCTTTTTTGCCATTTCTATGACTTGATCTTTCTTTTATAAAAATGGGGAGAATGTCTAAAATATCCTCATTAAAAAAATCATCAGCAAAATAAAGATTTTTTTTAATGAGGACATTTTAGACATTCTCCCCATTTTTATAACAAGAAGCCCAATCAAAAAATGGGGAGAACTAAAAAGACAATTCTCCAAAGAGGAAATACAAATGGCCAACAGGCATATGAAAAATTACTCAATGTCACTAGCAATCAGGGAACTGCAAATCAAAACCACAATGAGATACCACCTTACACCAGTAAGAATGTCCCGCATAAACAAACAAACAAACAAACAAAAAACCCAAAAAACAGGCAACAACAATTGCTGGCGTGGATGTGGAGAGAAAGGAACACTCTTACACTGCTGGTGGGAATGTAATGTGGTCCAGCCACTATGGAAAGCAGTGTGGAAGACCCTCAAACTAATGAAAATGGAATTACCATTTAACCCAGAAATCATGCTCTGGGAATCTACCCAAAGGAGACTTCAATATGGGTACAAAGGGTCACCTATGCTTGGATGTTTTTTGTAGCACTATTTTTTAATTGCAAGGACATGGAAACAACACAAATGTCCCCAAACAGACAAATGTATGAAAAAGATGTGGTATATATGTGTATATACACAATGGAAGATGACTCACTAATTAAAAATGAAAAGTTTGATGAATTTATGATAACATGGATGTACCTAGAAGAAATCAAATTAGCAGAAACAAATCAGAAAGAAAACGACAGAAACCAAATGGTTTCACAAATATATGGACAACCAAAGGAAAATACACAACTGGGGCTGGGGGAGGGACCAGCTGGAGCAGCCAGGGAGGGGAGATAGTGGGTGATCCCTGAGGATTACAATGAGGTGAAATATATATATATATATATATATATATATATATATATATATATATATATAATATAAAAAAATCTTTACAATGACCCTGTTCTTAGTTTCATTGATATGTGATATAGTCTTTGTTTTTTTTTTCTTCTAAATTTTAGCTTTATTTATCTTTTTCTAAAGCTTGGAGGTGTAAAGTTAGGTTGTCTACTTGAGAATTTTTTTTTTTTTTTTTTGAGACTAAGTCTCGCTATTTTTGCCCATGAAACCGCAGGCTCACGCTGTGTTGCCCGAGTGGGACTCAAACCGCAATCCCTAGCTCCAGCCACTTCATAGGCTGAAGCTTACAGGCACAATCCACCGTGCTCAGCTGAACTTCCTTCTTAGAGTATCTTTTTTATATGCCCTAGCATTTGATTCATTATTTTTCCATTTTTATTTGACTCTCAGTATTTTTTCTTCTTTGATTTTTCTTTGACTTTTGATTGTTCATAGCCATTTTGTTTAATATTTCTAATGTTTACACATTTTCCAACTTTTATTATTGAATTTTAATTTCATACCATTGTGGTTGGATAGGATGCTTGATATTATTTCGAGTTTTTATTTTTGAAGACATTTTTTGCAGCCTAACATATCAAAAGACTTTTTTTGCAGCCTAACAAATCTATCCTAGAAAATGCTTATTAGTACTTGAGAAGAACTGGCATAGTTTTTCAACGAACTGTTATGTTTATCTGTTAAATTCGTCTAGTCTAATATGTCATAAGGCTGATGCTCATTATTGATTTTTCTACCTAGATGATCTGATTGTAGGTAGGTTATTAAAGTATTTTACTGTTAAGACTCTCAATTGATTTCTCTTTTTATATATGTTAATATTTACATTTAATATTAGATTTTCCTATGTTTGGAGTATGAGTATTTCCAAATTTTATATCCTCTCATTAAAATAACCCCCCTTCCACTATTTAACATTCTTCTTTGACTCATTACAGTAGTTATCATAAAATCTATTTTATCTGAGATAATTATAGTACCCCACTTTCTTTTCAGATTCCACTAGCATAGAAAATATTTTCATTTAAAAAAATTTTTAAATGTTATACATTTTTTCTTACACTTAAAAAAATGTTTGAACAATGTATGATTTCTCCCATCAGGAGTAATCACCATAGTTGTCCCCACCAAAGCACTATCACCATGTTCCTGAGCTTTCCCCTCCACAGCTGTTTGCAGGTGTCCTGGGAGGTCACATATCTACAGTCAGATTTCAAGGTTTATCTTTGGCCCTTTTCTTCATTCCGCTATATTCAAATTCTAAGTGAAGCCATTTGATATTTATCTTTTTCCTTTTGACTTTGCTGAGCATCAACCCTTGCGTGGAGAACATATTTCATCTCTTCACTTTCTGTCTCTGTGGTTGTCCTAAAGTGAGTCTTCTGGAGGCAGCATGCAGATAGGTCTTACTTTTCTATCCATTTTGTCACCATATCTTGAAAGTGGAAAATTTAGTATATTACATTTAAAGTAATTAATAATAGGTATGCACTTCTTGCAGTTAGCTTATTGTTTTCTTTTTGCATTTTAGTACCTTTTGTACCTTTCATTGCTCTCTTCTGGAAGACTTTATTTGGTGGTGTTTTTATGTTTTTTTATTTTGTCTAAATGGTTTTGCTTTGTAGTACTATGAAGCTTATATAACAACTGGCATTTTCACATTTAACAACTTACATTTTTATATTTCTAATAGTCTATTTTAAGTTTCAGCACATTGAATATATCATGCCACTGCCATCTCATAAAGTTTCTACTGAAAAATGTATTGAATTTCATATAGGAGTTTTCTATAGGTAACAAGCTTTTTAAGCTTGTTAAGCTTGTTATGCCTGTGTTTAAGATTTTCTCCTTGTCTTTAATTTTAGATATTTTGACGATAATATCTTGGTGTAGATCTCAAGTTTACCTGATTTGGAACTTTTTGGGCTTATGGCTCTGATTACTTGTTTTCTTCCCCAATTTGAGGATGTTTTTCACCTTTATTTCTTCAAATTGATTTTCCCGTTGTCTCTTCTGTGATAGTTTTATAATGCTAATGTTATTCTGTTTGATGTTCTCACATAAAAACCTTAGGCACTTTTTCCTTTTTATTTGTTTATTTTTTGGTCTGATTGAATGAGTTTCTCTAACCTATTTTTGAGTCCATGGGTCCTTTCTTCTGCTTCATCTAGTGTGCTGTTATACTGTTCTAATGTATTTTTCAGTTCATATATTGTATTCTTCAACTCTGTGACTTCTACTTGGTGTTTTCATCTATACTTTGCAACTCTATGCTCATGCTTCCAATGTGTTCTCCCATTATTCTTTCCACCTCAGTGAGCAACTTGATGGTCATTACTTAGAACTTTTTATCAAATAAATTCCTTATCTCTTTAGGATTTTTTGAGGATGTATATATATATATACACACATATATGTATATGTGTATGTACATATATACACATATGTATATATACATATATATGTATATACATGCATGTGTATATATGTATATATAAACATAGTCATTTATTAATTTGATTGGCTCTCTATGTGACTTCTAATCTAGGTTGCAATCTGTCTTGTACTAATTTCTATAAGTAAATAAAACAACCATCTCTTCCAGTTCTGTTAGTCATTTTGTGTAGGAGATGAGTCTTACGCTCAACTTCACCACTGTTTAGTTGTCTTTCAACCTTTTGTGCTTTTCCAAGCAGGCTATTATATGTTTGATCACCTCCCAAATTTGAGACTGTGCATGACCTGCTTATGTTCCAGAAAGGAATCTCTCAACAACTAGATTCAGGCTAATTAGAAGGTAGATAGACTGCAGTTTTAAATGTGTGTAAATACATGTAACACTGAAAAAAAGGATGTTCCTTTCTAACTAATTAAATATCATGTAGAATGTAAGTCACTCAGTGGTCTGGTAATAGGAATTCAGACCAGTTCAGTTTAAAATCTCTTATCCATTAGTACCACAATAACTCCCCTTTTCCCCAGTTACCTTTAAGTGATTTTAAGAAACTACACAATTCATTTACTCTTATGCCAATACCCAATTCAAATAGCAGCGTATTTATGTTTTTCTTAACTCTTCTCAGTGTTGTGATTTTCTGTTTCTGAAATTTTAGAAAACAACGAGCTACTATGTTGTATGTATCACATACTTCCAATTACCCCTAATGAATTATATATAAGTGGTCCTTGAATAATATCATTTCACCCAACATTTAGTTAGAACATTGATGAGACTCAACCTTGAGTGAGTTGAACAAGTAACATTATTGAAGTACTTGCTTTTGGTATATAGCATTTCACTTAGAGTAACAGTTTTCCAGAGCCCATCTTTGCTCAACAACATTATTTGATCAATAATTATCAGTTTAAATATTTTCTGCTCCAGGAAACCTTCCTTGACCTTTGTCTCCTCTCAAGCATGTAGTGAGTAATCTTCTGGAATACCTTAATTTGGCTATCAAAGCACTTAAAGTCCTGCAGTTTGTAAATAGCAGAGTCATGGTTACAGTTATACATGATTTCACAGATTATGTTTTTATGATCTACCTTCTCAAAGAAAATGTAGAAGGGAAAATTTACATTTAGGCATTGTATTAAGAAACTGCTTTATGGAAAAGGCATGAATTGAGGTAAGTTATTTAAATATGATGGATTTTGACATAGTTGTGGGTAGGGCAGGCATTATGCAGAGAGAATATATTTGATATGTTTGAAGATATAGACCCTGAATTTTATGGATTCTGTATGAAACATTGTAGATAAGACATGGCTGTATTGTGGGGAGACTTTTACTGTGAAAACCTGTTGCTGCAATCTGTGTACACTTTAGGATATAAAGTCAAGAAGAGAAGAGAATGAAATTTAGATGAAGAAAAGAATATACCTGCCAAGCCATTTCAGATATTTTTTAATGTGAAAAGGCGAGTTTTTTCTTATTAACGAGGAGCTTTAGAAACAGTGCTTTAACTCACATAAGTGACTTTTATAGTCAGGAATTTGAGCACCCTGAGTAAGAAGGACGATTATTCAGACTCTAAAATCTGATCACTGGATATATCTTTTATTCATGTGGGTCCAAAGTCAGGCAGTGATGAACATGCATAGTTATAGATTGTCACCTGATAAAAATGTTCTTTCATGAGAAGCAAAAGCCTTCATGATGGGTCTTTGCACTATGAAGTTCAATGTTTAGCATATTCCAGTATGGTTAGAGTTAATTGTCTGCTATATATTCTATAGCTTTATCACTTTTTCTCAAAGGCGTACAACATTATACTAATAGCTATTAGAAAATTATCAAAAATTCTGTCACTATTTCTTTAGATAATGTATGTACACTGTCTTCTTTCATCTGTTCAGGGTTCCAATATATAATGTTACATATTTTTAATGTGTCCTATTGCTCATGCTTTTTATTTTTCTATTATTTTTATTTGTGGTTAAGATTGGATATTTTCTATCTATCCATGTATCAAGTCACTGATCTCTATTTCTACTGTTTAATCTGTTATTACATCCAACTATTGATGGATTTCAGTAGTAGATTTCAGTGCCAGAGATTCGACTTATTTCTACTTCATGGTTTTGATTTTCTGTTAAAATCTTCATTTCCCTCTTTTTCTTTACTTTGAACTTATTCTTTTAAAAAGGGTTACCCTTTACTAAGTAGATAAAGGCTTCTCACTTTTATCCGATCAAGTATTGAATTGAGCTAAGAGTACAAGTTTAGTAAAGATCAGACTACCTCTACTTCAGCCTTGTTCTTAAGATGTAGCTCTCCAATGCTTTCATCTTAGCATCTTAGCACTCGGCATGGTCACCAAAAAAATTTTTTTTTTCTTGAGGGGGTATTGCTTTATTCAACATTCCTTTACGCAGCAAAATGAATATGCAAAAAAAACATTGTCTCCCTGCTTTTGGTAAGTTTTTTGCTTAGTTTCATATGACTCTACTTACAGCTTCAGAATTCATAATTCCATAAACATATGCCTGTATTGTGGTGTATAAGGCCTCATTCTCTATCCCTTCTTTTTACTGTGCTCTTAAGTCCCAGGTCTCCAATTTTGACTCCCTGATCTCATAAAACTTTTTGTTTCATAGTGATCCATAAAATCAAAAAATGCCATCACATGTAAAAATAACAGAAGGAATTAAGTTCATTCCCTCCCCACCCCTTCAGCTCTCCCTTTCTGTAAACAACTTTCCCTCTTTTCCTGGTTGTTTCATGAGCTCTCTGATGCTTAGACAGATTCGTTTGTTTGTTTTGCATTAAGTATGGTTTTCTATGTATGGTTCTCTCTGGGAATGTTCATTTGCTTCAAACTACACTATTGTACTCCACAGTTGTCCTAATTATATATCACTTTAGAAAAAAAAGTTAGAAATGTGCATTTAATTTTTCAGTAATAAAGTAATTGAAGTAACGTGCTCAAAAACTTGTTTATATATAGATTGAGGGCTAGAATATCTGGAATTTGTCTCTGATTCTGTAAACTGTATGGCACTAAGCAATTTTCTTTGCCTTTGTGAGTCTAGTTTTATTTGTAAAAGAGAAAGATTAGGTTACATAGGTAGCAAGATGTTTTCTTTGATTCTGTAAGATTTTGTCATGATTTGAACAATTTCATAGTTTATAGGTGGAATTTGTGTGTTGTCATAGAATATACTACAAAATCATTGTCATAATAATGACTAATAATAAGTTAATAATTCAGAGGTGCTTAGAGAGTTAATTATCTTTAGGGTTCTATTTTCTTTATAGATTGAACATATTCAAAACTTATAAAATTACTAGGCTAACAAGTTTTTGTAAGGATATTTATATCGAATATTATAATTTATATTGATTATTATAAGAGCTCATAGATCATATGTTAAGATCATTCTAGTTAAGATGACTGTTCTTGTTTGCCTGGGATATTCCCAGTTTAATCACTAGATTTCCTAAATAATCATTACTAATTTGAGGCCCAGCACGGTGGCTAGTGCCTGTAAGCTTCAGCCTATGAAGCGGTCGGGGGTAGGGATCGCGGTTCGAGTCCCTCCTGGGGTCCATAACGAACCCTAGTTCCAAAAAAAATAGCTGGGTGTGGTGGTGCGTGCCTGTCATCCCAGCTACCTGGGAAGCTGAGGCTGGGGATTGCTTGAGTCTGTGGTACCCCGGGCAACGAGAGCCTGCGGTTCCACGGGCAAAAATAGCGAGACCTAGTCTCAAAAAAAAAAATTAATAAATCATTACTAATTTGCCCCTTTATTTTAAAGTACTCTCTGTTGATTAAAGATGTTTGTGGTGACTCTACCTATACTCTGAAAGACAGAGAACCTTTAGGTTGGTCAGATGCAAAATCATTTAAACAAAAAAAGTGTGACTATGGAGAGAAACTATATCCTTTCATTTCTATTCAGATATAAAACTGATAGTATGTAGAATTTTTAGGATTTGTTGTATTCCCTAACCCACATGGCAATTTTCCAAATGTATTTGTTTCCCAAAGAAGAAACTAAATCGAACAAGATGTCGTTCATTGTAGATCAACTGAAGTATCATCCAGTGAGTATCGGCTTTTAACAGACATATAGACAAAATAACATGCAAAAGTCAGTGATGGGGAACTATTTGCAAGGGGACACTCACCTCTCACACTATTTATATTCATGGGCCTGTTTATTCAGCCATTTAGAGATATTCAGTTTGAGGTTATGGTGACTTAAATGGAATTATTGTTTCAGTTCATCACTAGTTTTTATATACTAAGAAGATTATTTTACTATTACTTGCCTATTTACAGGCAAAATGTAAGATTTAAAAAATACTCTAGAAATTTAAAACAAATTTTCTTTTTTATTGAATAATGGATGTACAATTTTAGTTTGAGATGTACATGATTTGATAATTGTATACACTGTAACATGATCATAACAATACACCTGCATTCTTTTCTTTACAATTTTTAAAATTTGCAATATACAAATTTTCTATGACTCACATGCTGTATATTATCTCTTGACTTATTTATAATAAGAAATTTATACCTCTTGATGTCCTTCAGCCATTACTCCCATCTGGTAACCACCAAATTGTTCTCTCTATATATGAGACTGGTTTGCTTTGCTTATTTTAGATTATATGTATTTATAATCTATTTATAATCTATTTATATGTATGTATTTAGGTATTTTAGATACCACATATAAGAGAAATGATATGGGATTTGTCTTTGTCTAACTTTTTTCACTTAGTATATACCCTCAAGATCTATCAATGCTGTTGTGAGAGATAAAATTTCATTTTTCTCTGTAGCTGATATTTCATTGTATTTATGTACATGTAATTATGTGTATATATGCATATTATATATACACATGTATTACAGCCTTATTTATCAATGCACATAAAAGTTGTTACTATATCTTGGCTGTGGTAAAGATGTTGCAATGAACATAGAAGCAGACATATGTCTTTTGAAATTTATTTTATCATCTTTGGAAATACCTGGAGGTGGAATTCCTAGGTCCTATGTAAATTTTTATTTTTACTTTTTTGTGAAGGCTCTATATTCTATACATTTCTAAAGTGGCTGTTCCAGTTTACCTTCTCGATAGACATTAGGAATCTCATTTCTCCCCATCCTCACCAAAACTTGTGTTTTTTGGTTTATGGTAGCTGAGTGATATATCTCATTGTGATTTTGATTTGTACTTTTCATATTATTGATTTTTAAAATGTCTTTATTAGTAGTGATTTTAAGCATCTTTTCATGCTGCTGTTAACATGTCATTGGTGAAATTACTAGTCAGATGTTTTATCCATTTTTAATCAAAAACTTTATTATCGATTTGTACAAATTGTTCATCTATTTTTCATATTAACTTCTTATTAGCTGTAGTGTGAATATCTTCTGTCATTCAGTAGGTTGATGGTTTTCTCTGCTAACTAGATATATATCTCTCTATATATTATAGATATATATATAACTATATATATATCTATATATCTAACTAGATATATATCTATCTCTCTATATTTAGAGATATCTCTCTCTCTTTTTTCTCTATAGCTGATATTTCTCTCTATCTATAAAAAAGATATATATATATATATCTATATATAAATAACTAGTTTGACGTAGTCCTATGTATTTTGATTTTGTTTCCACTTCCTTTGGAGCTAGATTTTAAAAAAATCACTAAGATTGTTGTCAATGAGCTTACCACATTCATTTTTTGCAAGAGATAGATGGTTTTAAGTCAAATCTATTTTCTCTGTTAATTTTTTATGTATGATGGAAGATAGTTCATTGTCATTTTTTTGCATCCGGTTTATTAAAAAGAGTATTGTATATGTTTTGCCTCCTTTTACAAAAATTAATTATAATTTATAACCATACTTTATGGCATGGGTTTATTTCTGGGTTTTCTATTCTGTTTCATTGACCTGTCTCTTTTTATGCCAGCACTATACTGTTTTGATTACTACAATGTTGTATACCAGTTTAAAATCAGGGAACATGGTCCTTCAGATTTTTTTTTCCCAAGTGATCTTAGTTATTCAGGAACATTTATTGTTCTAATCCCATAAAATATATGATTTAAAATTTAACAGGGATAATAGTGAATCAGTTTTGGGCAATGTGAATATTTTAGGCAACATTTGTTTTTCTACTCATGAGTCTGTCTTTTATCTGTGTTTTACAGGTTTCAGGACTCCAATTTTACCTCATTCATTCCTAGGGTATTTTTTTTTTCAATTTTCATGCACTTGTAAATTGGATGTTTTCCCCTTAGTTTCTCTTTCGACCTTTCATTGATAATGTACAGTTTTGGGTGATTTAGGATTTTTAATACATAAAATCAGATCATCTACATATAGTGACACTTTTGCTTTTTTTTTTTTCAAACTGGATGGATGCTTTTTCTTTTTCCTGACTAATTTCTCTAGCTAGACCTTCCAATTATATAGAATAAAATTAGGGAGAATGGAGATGCTTATTTCTAAACTTTAAGAAAAGGTGTTCAATGTTGCAGTATTTACTAGGTCAGCTGTGAATTTGTCATATGTAATCTTTATTATGTTGGATTTAGCTCCCTGTAAGTCTACTAAGAGTTTTTATCATAAATGATACAGAATTTTGTCAAATACCTTTTTTTGGCATCATATTAGTGGAAGCTTATATTTCATCTTTATTGATGCGGAATATCACATTGATGGCAAAAGCTGTATACTGGTGTCACTGAATAATGTCATTTCATCATGGTATATAGGTTACATATTTTAAATTCAGATTGAATTTACATGCTAATATTTACTGACAGTTTCTACACAATGCTCATGAGGGACATAGACTGTAATTTCCTTTGTGTGTGTGTGTGTGTGTGTGTGTGTGCATGTGTGTAGTATTCTTGTTTGCTTTTAGGGTTTAGTGATGCTGTCTTCGTGAAATTATTTGGAAGCATTCCCTTATTTTAATTATTTTCAGTAAACTGAGAAGGATATGTATTAATATTTGAATGCTTGGTAGAAGACCCTGCAAAAGCCACTGGGCACTGAACTTTTAATTTGGGGTGAGATTTTTTTTAATTACATTATGAATTTTCTTGCTAGTACTTGTTCTATTAAGATTTCACATTTGTTCATGATTCTGTCTTGGAGGTGTGTATGTTTCTAGGAACTTGTCTAGATTGCTCAATTTCATCATTATACTTCATAGTAGTGTGTTTAGATGACCTTTTATCACTGTGGTATCAGATATAACTGATGTGGTATCAGATATAAGCTTCATTCTTGGTCTCATTTCATTTAGTTCTCTTTTTTCTCTTGGTGAGCCTAGTCAAGAGTTTATCAATTTTTATTTTTTCAAAGAATTAGCATTTAGTTCATGTATCTTTTTTATTATCATTTTGGTCTCATTGATTTTCACTCTGATCTTTATTATTTCCATCCTTCTAACTTTGGACTTCATTATTTTTCTGTGTTACTTTGGTGTAAATTTAGGTTGTATATTTGAATTTTTTGTAGTATTCCTATTTTGCTATGAATTTTCCTTTTAGAAGTGTTTTTGCTGCATTCCACACATTTGGTATACTGAATCTTCATTTTTATTTGTTTCAAGGCATTTTAAAAATTTGTTTCAGCAGCATTAGTTTACTTTCTATTTATTAATGTTTCCATTTTCCTTCTTGTAATTTTTCTTTTTGGGGGGGTTTCATACTTTTATGGTCAGAAAGATGGTTTGTGTGATTTCAATTTTACAAAATTTTTGAAATCTGTTTTGTGGTCTAACATGTGATTTATCTTGGATAATGTTCAGTGTGCACTTAAGACTGTTTATTATGGAGGTTGCTTAAAAATTCAAAATAGAGGAATATGTGATATAGCTATTCCCTTCTGTATATATATTTGAAATGAAAACATGAACTAAAACCTCAAGTGATCATTGCAGCATTATTTATAATAGTCACAATATAGGAATAACCTTAGAGTACATAAATGGCTAAATGAAATATTGCACACACAATTTGGAATATTACTCAATTGTAAAAAAGATTGAAATCTTGCCATTTGTGACAACGTGGATGAACCCAATGGCATTCTGCCAAGTAACTTAAGTCAGCAAAAAAGCAAATACCATGCGAATTTCCTTATATGTGAATCCTGGGGAAAAGAAAAAATGAAAACAAGCCGAGTGGTACAGAGAAAATATTAGTGGTTGTCAGGTCTTAGGGAAGTGGGAAAAAGAAGAGAATCCAAAATTACAAAATTCCAGCTGTAAAATAACTCAAAGAAATATAGTGCAATTATATTGATAATACTGTTTAAATATCTACACTTAGTAATTTAAGTCTGTCTTGGAGGCTTTCATCAGAAGAAGAAAATGTGGTAGTGATGTACAGCACTTAGCTTGGTGACTGTTTCCCTTTGTGAATATAAATTGCACATATCTTACTTAAAAAATTCTATTTAAACAATGAAAAATAGTCCCAAAGCTTTATTAGAGGCATTATGAAAAAAGTACTGTATTTGGCTATTTTCTCTTCTTATGTAAATTTTATATTGTTGGCCATCACCAACTGGTATGCAGCAAGTTTGTTTTTAATTTTCCTACCCCTACTGGTGTGAGAAGTGCTAGAGAAAGTTTATTTGCAAAATACTTTTAATGCATGAGTTCCACTGAAGAAAGCACCAGATATATTTACAGTCTATTCACTTACCAATAATACATTTTTCATTTACACAAGAAACGTTTTTTTCAAAATACTTTTTGATGCAGTCTTTTGCTTTTATCATTTAGAATTTTTACATCATAAAAATTTCTAATTTATTGCCTGATATTCAAGCTCGTATTGATTAATTACTAGTATAAATTTCATCAATTCTATATATGGCAGCTTTCTTAGTCATTCTATGATTATTTTTGTTATTTCTGGAATTTTTTTTACAACTCTAGAGTTGTAATAAACTACTCTGTATTAAGCATTTCATATTTAGAAATATTTCCTTAGAACTATATTTAAGAATTAGAATTACTGGGTTAAGGATTAACATTTTTAAGGTCATTGATATGTAGTCAAATTTTTTAAAACTAACGATTATCAATGTACATTATCAGCAACAAGATTATCAATTTAGCTTTATAAATAGAAACTACAGCTTTAATTATGTACAGCACTAAAGTTAAATTGAAATAAAAATGGAAAATAGCAATAAAATCTGAATATAGGGTATTCACAAGCCACTTTCATTTCTTGAAGATTTCAAATAAACATTCTTTTCAAGATGATAAAAATCTTTCCTATTACTTGGACCTCCAGATGGCAAATTTGTTTCCTTTTAAAGTGTTTTATCTTTGAATTTAAAGAGAAAAAGAAATAAATTTTAGTTTGTAGTGAAGATTATAAATATCTGTAAAAGAGAATATCTAATTTTAAGCAAAAAAAGAAAATCAGAACAATGCTGCTCCACACAGTTTTCAATAAGGGGATGATATTGTATGAGAAGCTCTTCTTAGTAATTTGTAGTCAGATTTTCCCACTCTATCTTTATGGCTAGTGAATGATTAACATTTCCCAGTTAATAGATTCAGAGCATGAAACTGGACCTCATTCCATACTTGTAATAATTATATTTATTTTCCCTGACTAGATACAAGTTATATTCCAGCTTTGCATTTATACTTTTTTCCTTATGAAGACAATGGCATTCATTAATGCGTCCATATGCTTTCATGGAAGCAACTATTCTAGTCAGCACCTGTACTTTACAATGGATGTTTATTTAGTATTCTAAATAATAATCTGACATCACTTGACTTCCTGATATGGTCTTTGATGTTCTAAAATGAAGTTTGATCATACTTACATCTGTATTTCTATTTATGGCAGTGTAATTCTGGGAAACCTTATGAAGAATCCCCCTGCCAACACTCCCATACTCTCAAAACACACAGAAGCATACACATCAAAAAGTTGAGGGTAGAACAAACATTCTTTGAATAAAATAGGAATCTCACATTTGTCTTCAAGATCTTTTACCAGTAAGAGAATTCCTAGCATAGTATATGTTATAATTTAACCTACACAAACAGTCACATCATGCTTTCATGTATACACAAATTATACTTAAATTTGCCTTAGCAAGAGACAAAATACATCAGGTCTGTGTAATCACCACAGAAAAACAAATTATCCAAAGTCATAGCTCTCATTTGTTGGTCATTAATTACATTAAAAGTTCTCAAATTGTAACATACCAAATTCTTAAATTCATTAAAAAACAAGTTATTCATCAGTATCCAAGAGAATGTGATTGCTTACATGTAATATTTCATAGACTTTGTAATGCAAATCTATATTGAATGTCTTGATGATTGATGTATCATTGGAGTAATTATTGAGTGAACTTAATTGTTTTATGTGTATGCAACATATTCAATAAATCTTATTGTGTATTTAGTACAGGAAACAAAGAATGAACAGTCTTCAAAAATGGAAGCTTGCATTATATTTATGGTCTGTTGTTTAGAAACCAATGATTTTTTCTTCTGGGCATTTGACATTGCTTTCCACTCCTGACTTCTATGATATATTAATCTCCTGCTCTTAGTTCTCCGACTGCTATGCTGATTTCTGTTTACTATGGGACTTGAAAACTTCTGAGTATATTTACAGAATTCTTTTTTTTGCTCTTGGGACTACATATCCTCAGAAGAAACACTTTGCCAACTTTATTTGGTCTATTCTGGGGTTGATAAACATCTCCTTTTGCACTTATGAAGATTCAGTTGTCTCTTTAAAAGTATCATTTACATTTATTAAAATGTAAAGGTGGGCATTTTAGAAACTAAAGTTGGCATTTTCTCACCCCAAAATTCACCATTTCTCCCTTATTTCCCCTTATTTTCTGTGTTATTATTCTTATTTCCCCTTGAGACCATGCAGTCATTTTCTATCACCTCATTCTTATCACCGCCTGTGTACTACCTGTAATGAAGAGGCATATATCTTCTTTTCATCTCATATTGCCTCATATAAATTAGGCTCTAACCATTTTCCAAATATGAATTATTACGCAGCTTTTGACCTCAGAAATACTTCTTTAACTGGCTTGCTACATGGATTTATTTGTGCTTATAATAACATTTCTAAATGAGTTAGTCTAACCGTGGCAAATTGTTTATTCTCTTTCAGGTAAGTTTTTCTGTTTCATACACAAATTTGTGCATATGTGTTTGAGCATTTAATTTTTTTCTTCCTAAAAATGTCCTTTCTCTCCCCAAATTTGAATCTATTCTTTAACCTTTTATTCCATTCTTGGTTTGCAAATTTTCATTTGACTTTAGTGAACTTAAACTTCCCAATTGAACTTCTAACTCTCCATTCCCCCGCCCCCCCACACACACACACAAATTTAGAATGTTAGCTGGATTTAGCATGCATTCTATTCAGACAATGCTACTGTCAGGTAAAATTTGCCTTGACACATGCACACACATTATATCATATTTATTAATTGGGAAAGAGGTTTTTAAAATGATACCATCAGAAAAATAATGTGTTAGACTCTATAATGAATCCAGTTCCATGCTGAGAACATAGAAGTGAGTAAAGTGAGAAAAATCTGAAATGTTCACACTCATATATATAGAAATAACTTAGGAGGCTCTGATATATGACTGAAAAACCTAGAGAATGTCCAAGCCCAATCTAGGTAACAAAGGTATATATAAACTTTAATATGAGCACAAAATATAATGAATTTAAACATCAGAAAAGAATCATACATCATGATTAGTCTAAAGAAAAATGTAAGCAGAAATGGCTCAGTCTGAAAAAAAAATGAGTTAAGAAAAAGAATATTTGTGATCACTCTTGGTGGAAAGAGATATTGCATTTTGGAAGACAAAGGCCTTCTGAGGAAGAAATCATTTTCTGTGCTTTTGCGTTCTGTGTTATTATGCAAATTTTAATTTCCAACAGTCTGATTTCATGGCCTGGATAGTTTCCATTTGTCCTTCCAGATCCAGTCTTCACTCTTCTCTGCCATGCTGTCTACCACAGGAGACTACACCCCTCACACCTATTATTCACTTTTACTGGGGTTGGGCCAGGGATGCATGAGCAGCATGTTGGAAGGCAGAACCAGTCCAGGTTCAGTCCACTAGAGAACCAGTCCAGGTTCAGTCCACAGTTTCAGTTAGATGGTCTCTTGGAAGGTTATAGCTCTTACCAGACACTGTCACAGTTAGCTTCTCTTGGCCTATCAGGCAGAATCATTGGGAACACCTGCCAATGTGTTGATATTCCTGGTTGTTTTTGCAACCTGTGGTCATCCCTAAACCCTGATCACACCTGTCTAAATAAACATTAATTACATGCTCTCCGAAACTCGCCTTGTATGAACTGTCTTCCTGTCACAAGATTCTCATCAACACACACCGTGATCACATTTCTTTTTTCTTTTTTTTTTTTTAGCTTTTTAAAAAAATCTGATTTGAAACAGGTAAAAAAGAAGCATTTTTTGGTCATTTGCTTGATATGAATATGCAGATGTATATATATGACAATGTGTATTCCTCTTTGCATCATAAGAAGTTTTCATTGTAACTTAAAGGGCCATCCCTAAAGGGCTGGTGTGAAGTACAGTGAGAACATGCTCTGACAAAACTGAATTGGAGCAGGTGGGCTTTATGGGATATTACACTGAGAGAGAAATAGGCCTAATGCCACCTAATTTTAGATTTGTCTAGAAAAACTCCAAAGTCAAAGGCTTTTGAAGCCAGAAACCAGTTTAAACTTTACTCATTTAGAAGTTTTACGGTCCAAATCTGGTTTCTCCTATGAGATAGAATTGCTGAGCAACTCTATACTGACATGTGTTCTTCAGTTCACATGACACTATACCCCCTAAACTAATGGGTCATTTGTAGACCTGTTATGAGAAAACTGTTTTTCAGCTTGGGGCTAAAATGTTGCATTTTGATGACCTGCCTAGATATGAGAAAACAATTATCTGATCTTTACAAAGTAAGAAAAATATCAACAACCGGAAAGAAGAAAAGCTTGAGATAGGAACAAGCAATTCACAGAAATGGTATGCAAATTGCACAAACATATGAAAAGATGCTCAGATTCACTCATAAGAAATCTTAGGACTGGGTGAGAAAATTTACAATCTGAACCAGAAATATTTAATTACTTCAAAATATAGAAAAATTCTCAGCCTACTAGGTTCATGTCAAAACAAAACAAAAACCTCTAAATGAGAGAGAGCCCAACTGGCTTACTAGGACAATGTCAGCAACAATTGGGGATTCTATGTGACAATGATAAAAGCATAAGATCCATGAGCTCACAGTGGCATTAAAACAATTTGTCATACTTGAAGGATTTCAGGGAAGCAACTCCTGATTTTGAAAATTAATGAAAAAGGGAAGCAAGCATTTATGGTGCACTTCCTCTATAAAATGTGCTTATGTTGGTAAAGTCTCGATAGAAGTATTTTTCTCGTTAAATGGGGGAAGAATAAAATATTAGGACATTATCATTTTATAATCCCCGAGGTAAACATCAGAAGAAGGAAAAAAATGTGTCCTCATAGAATCACACACTACCATTTATGAAGTATTATTACTGGGGGGAAAAAAGAAACTTCAGTTCAATCAAGTCTCTATAAATACCATATTCATGAGTTACAGGAGACAGGAGTATGCCAAAAAAACACAAGATACAACAAATTCCAGATGGTAAGAAATTTCAGTGGGGGCCTATATTACCAATACTTAGAGATTTATGAGCATTTACATAAGAATCCTTAAGTAAAACTTTCACTTTCACTGGAAATTCATTCTCTGGTAACATTGTGCCCTTGCTACAGAAAACTAATTATTTTGGGCCAGGTAGTAGCTACCTCTTCAAGATGTCTTCTCGTGTCTCTAGCTTTTCAATCTGTTTTAAGTGATATCATTATCAACTGGGATGGATGGATCATGAAGCTTTTCCTGATCTTTCCAATAATCCTAATTTTATAAGATAAAATCTTAAAAGATAATATTTGTAATTATTGTTTAATGTTTAAAGTAATTTTGTAAGTTATTAATAAATGTAATTTAATAAGATAAACTTTTAGAACAAATTTAGGTTTACAGCATAATAGAAAATTTCCATATATTTATTTTTGTCTCTACATACACTTACTCTCCCCTTTATCAGCATCATTCATTAGACTAGGACACTTGTTACAATTGATGCATCTATATTGAGACATCATTATCACTTAAAGCTCAGAGTTTATCTTAGTATTCACTCTTGATGTTGTACAAATGTATACATTGTTGGGCAAATATATGACATATCTGTTATAATATCATGTGAGTCTATTCACTGTACAAAAAATTCTCCTTTGCTACATTCATCTCACGTCATCCAATTTTGGGGGGACAACTGATCTTGCTGTCTCTATTTTGCCTATTCTAGAATGCCAGAGTTGGAATCATATAGTATATAGCCTTTACAGATTGACTTATTTCACTTAGTAATATGAATTTGAAGTTCTGTATGCCATTTCATAACTTGAGAGGTCACTCTTTTTTATTACTGAAAATATTTTATTGTTTGGATATTTTAATTATCTCACCAAAGATCATTTGGTTCTTTCCAAATTTGGGTAATTATGAATAAAATTGCTAGAACAATCCATGTCACATTTTTGTCTAGACATGGAGTGTGAATCGTCACATCACATAATAAGAATATGTGTAGAGATGGTCTCACTTATATGATGGATATAGGGAAAAACAAACAAACAAATAAGAAAAAATGAAAACAACTAATGGAACTGAACCATGGAGCGAGAGAGGAGGAGGGGGAAGAAGACGGGGGAGGTGAAGAACACAAAAGATCAAGATAGTTAACAAATGTTAGTGAAGTGGGAAAGCCCTGGGTTAAAAAACCAAACAAAACAAACCACATTTACCAGAAGAGAACAACGGGCCAAACAACCAGCAACTGAACATCAACTTAACCAACCAACAAATTACAGAAAAATGGGAGATAGAGTGACTGGAGTGGGGATATGGAGGGGGGATATGGAGGGAGGAAGAGGGATCAATTAATGCACAATTGTGACAAATCAATAAAATGAACTTTAAAAAAAAAGAATATGTGTAGATTTGTAAGATTTGTCTTCCAAAGTGGCTGTACCAGTTTGCATTCCCATCAACAGTGAATGAAAATTTTTTGCTCCCTTTCCTTGCCAGCATGTAATACTGTCAATATTTTAGATTTTGCTTTCAGTAAAAGGTGTTTAGTAGTAACTCACTTCTTAAATTTCCCTGATGACATAAGTGGAACATCTTTTCATTTACCTGTCATCTGTATATCTTCTTTGGTGAGGGAGCTGTTAAGGTCTTAGTGGTCTATGTTTTCATCAGAGTTGTTTCATATTATCTTTTACAGTTCTTTATCTACTTTGGGTAGGTACCTTTTATCAAGTAGATCTTTGGAAATCTTTTCTCAGTTTCTGAATTCTTATTCTTTTAACATTGCATTTTACAGAGCAGAAAAAAATTAATTTTTAATGAAGTCCAGCTTATCAGTTCCTTTTTTCATCGGGTATGCCACTGATATTACATATGAAAAATTGGCACCAAATCCAAGGAGACTGAGATTTTCTCCTCACTATATCCCAGAATATCTCAGAAGATATTATAGTCTTATAGTTAAGTCTATTATAGTTAAGTCTATTATCCATTTTGAGTTAATTTCTGTGAAAGGCATAAGGTTTGTATCTAATTTTTTTTCCCCATGGGGATCTCGTTACTATAGTACTATTTGTTGAAAAGTCGATGTTCTGTTATATTATTTGCTCTTTCATCAAAAGTCAGTTAAGTATGTATTATGGAGTTTATTTCTGGGCTCCATACTCTGTTCCACAGAAGTTTATTTGTTCTTTTGCTGATATCATACTGTCTTGATGTTTGTAGTTTTACACTAGTTCTTGAAGATGTGCAGTGTCAGTCCTCCGATTTTGTTAAACTAAATGAGATATTCTTGGTTTATGCTTCAAATATAACATTTAGAACAAGTTTGTGGTATTCATAATTTGGGATGGGGCTTGTGTATTGAATATATAGATCAAATTGAAAGAATTGACATTTTGACAGTATTGAGTCTTCCTGTCCATGAACATGGAATTCTCTATTTAGCTTTTATGTGATTTTGTTGATTAGTGTTTTATAATTTTCCTGATATAGATCTTATTCACATTAGATTTATGTTAAAGTAATTGTTTCAGGGGTGCTAATACAAAAGTTTTAATTTTTAAATCTGGTATTGTTCAATGCTGGTATATATAAAAGCAATTGACTTGGTATATCAACCATGTATCCTGCAATCTTAATTAGCTATAATATTTAATTTGATGAAGGAGATAAACTTCATAGTAATTTCAAATTTACCTTGAGTTCTTTCACCCATTTGTTATTTAGAAGTATGTTATTCAGTCTACGCATATTTTATAATTTCACATTTGTATTTATAGTTTATTTCATTTGTGGTTTTTATTTTAATTCCATTGTTATCCGGAGCAGACATAAACCTGTTCTTGCATATTTGCTAAGTTATGATTTATATCCCAAAATGTAGTCTGTCTTGGTAAATGTTCTATTATCGGATCAAATATTTTATAATATAAATGTTTATTATATTCAGTTGATTATGCTATTGTGACTTCAGTTATGTACTTACTAATTTTATGACTGCTGTATCTGTACACTTCTGATAGATGGGTGTTGATGTCTCCAACGTGAACGCTGATTAATGCATATCTCCTTGCAGTGCTATGCTTTCCTTTTAAATGCATTTACACTGTGATTATTATATATTTTCAGAAAATAGATCCCTTCATCATTATGTAACACCTTTTTCATCTTTAATAACCTTCCTTCTTTGAAATCTACTCCGTGGGAAGTTAATATAGCTATATCTGTACTATTTTGATTAATGTTAGCATGATATATTTTTATCCATCTAATCTGTTATATTTAAAGGGGGTTTATTGTACATAACATAGCTGAGTGAATGTTTTAAGTTTTTCATTTGCACCATTGACATTCAAAGCAATTATTGATAAAGTTGGATTAATATTTACCATGTTTTGTTATTCTTATTTCTGTTTGAGTTTCTACTCTTTTCTGCCTTTGTGATTTTAACTGAAAATTTCGTGATTCTATTTTCTCTCCTTTGTTAAGATACCAGTTATATTTTTTCTTGTAATAGAAGAAATAGGTTGTTCTAGTTTACAATACACAATTACAACTAATCCAAGTTCACATTCAAATAACAATATATGGAAGCATGAAGTGTGAAATCTTTATTAATTAATCCTAATCTTCTATACTTGTATCATTGTTACAATTTATTTCACTTACAAGCACTCATATATATGTATGTGTGTACGTACACAAATTAAATAAAAAGAGGTTAAATTTTGTATATACATCAACATTTTTTCTTAGCAGTATATACTTTTGTATGTATAGTTATATAACCAAAATATTAAACATATATAATCAAATACATGATTTTTTTTGAACAGTTTCCTGTTAGAGCAATTAATTATAAGAAAAACCAGTTTTTAATTTACCTTCTCTTTTTCTCTGTTTTCCATCATGTAGATACAAATTTTGGACCTATAATTTCTCCTCTTAAAAGCTAAACATTTTTGTGCAATTCAAGTTTACTGGTAACAGAATTCCTCAATTTTTGAGAAAAAGTGTTTCTCCTTGATTTTTGAAGGACATTTTTACCAGACAGAGAAATATAAATGTCTATTTTTTTTTCAAAATTTTGAATAACCCACTCCACTCTCCTTTTATTTTTCTGAGAATGAGATATAATATTTTGTTTCCTCTAAGTCAGAGTGCTTTTTTCCTTTTGTTTTCTTTATCTTTGACTTTCTCCTCAGATCGCTGATTTGGTATTTAGCATCAAATTATGGATTTTTTTTCAGTCATTATTGATTCAAATATATTTTCTATTCCTTTTTCTTTTAGCATTTCCATTGTGCATCCATTTTGGCCTGTTTTAATCACTCATAGTTATTGAATGTTGTTTTATGTCCAGTCTTTGTTCTCGTAACTTTTAAGTTTTAGAGTGATATTCTCTAGCTTAGAAATTCTGTCCCCAGTCACCTAATAAGGAAGGTGGTATGTTCCTGAGGTGTGCAGGGGCAGTGACCCAACCATTCTACTAATATCATTGGGTTCCCATCAAAAACATTCTTTATCCTGACTTTTTTTGGTTCCTTCTTAGGATTTCCATCGCTCTGCTTTTATTTCCCATCTGTTCTTGCATGCTGTCTACTTTATTAATTAGAGCCCTTAGCATATTAATGATACTTGTTTTAAATTCACAGTCTGATAATTCCAGCACCCAGTCTGGTTCTGATGCTTTGTCTCTTCAAGCTGCATTTTGTTTTTGTCTTTGAGAATGCCTTGTAATTTTTTTTTTGATAAGTGGACATGAGCAAGTAAAAAGAATTGCTATAAATAAACCTTAGTAATGTGATAACGAGATGTGCAGCAAGTGTTCTAGAATCTGATGATTAGCATGTCTTTCTGTGAGCTTATACTTCTGAGCTATAAACTCCAGTATTTTTCAGATGTTTTTTTCTCCCCACTTTATTGTCAGTAAGTTAGGTTCTGATAAACTAGTTTTCTCCTCTCGTGCAAAGGGCAGAGTGTTCTTTTCTTCATATTTGATTGCATATTTCAAATGGTTCATTTTCCCCCTCTCCCTTCCAGAAGCATAGGGGATTCTTCTCGAATACTTACTGAGAGAAATTGGTGGATCTCATACTTATGGGAGCCCTCTCGCTACCCCTGAATTTTTAACTGACAGTTGCCCATACTGAGTCTCCAGTGATTTGCCAATTATAGTTTAGGTTTCATATCTACCATAGGTTCCCACAGTGGCCACACTTTGAGTGTCTGCTTTGTATTATTCTCAGTATTTACCTGTAAATATCTTTAATCCTGGATAATTTGTCCTGTGAGCTCACCTCTTTTAAAGATCCCAGAAAAATTGTTGGTTTTGCAATCCTTTTGGGTTTGTACTTGTTCGAATGGAATGGCAATTTCCAAGTTCCTTACCTATGGAGCCAGACTCTCCATTCCTCACTTATACCTCATACTGTGACATCTGGTGGTTCTGAACTCATTTAGTTTGGAAAAGGGTGTGCCTCCTCAGATTGCTTTGAAAGGGAAGAATATCAGTTCCTACAAAGCTAGGAGAACCAAGGAATTGAGATTACTGGTAGCTTCTAGGGAGATAGTGCTCTGCTCAGAGTAGCACAAGTTAATGATACACTAATGTTCATGTGAAAGCAACTTTAAAACATTGGGAAGATGCCTTTTCTCACAGTCCTGTCCTATGCATGATGATTCAGAAGTAAAGTTTCCTGTCTCTAATTAGAGATGAAAAAGCCAGATGCATTTTAACTGTTAAAAAAAGAAAATGTTGTCATCCAAATAAATTAACATTTTTCCTGACACATATATTTCCAACTAGTTCTTAAATATTTGTATTTTCTTATTAATTTTAATGTAGCACATTATTACACCATCATTAGCCCACTTGGCCTCACAGCAGAGTACATAAGCTATTTGTTCCACTCTTCCACTACCTAGCTGATATTTTTCAGGCAATACTAAATGATATTTAAGTGCTCCTAAGCAAAATAAAATTAAATAGTATGTTTTTAACAAAACATGACATTTCAAAACTAGGAACAAATGACCTTTGATTTTATTTTTGTGCTCCAAATTGGCATGGAAATTTCCTTATTGGCATGGAAACAGAAGAGTTAGTTTATGACCTGTGTATGAGAAAGGAAGGACTATAAAAGCTGGGAATCACTAGTAATAAGTACAGCCAACACAAATGAGGAAGGATGCATGGGCAAAAAATAAATAGAAAAGAAGACCAAATGTGTGGAATTTAGCTCTAAACTTTACTTCAACATGTATTTCCCCTCAGCCTCTGGAAGCAACATATTTGTGTAGTGGACCACTTCCCTCATGGAGTGCTGTGCTGGAAAGGTTAACTACACATCTTTATGAAGTAGAAGTTTCACTTGAGTTGCATCATTAAGAATGACAGACATTGCCAGAATTTTAGATTGGTGCCAATCGTGGCTCATGAATAAAAATAAAGATAAATTATAAATATTTGCGCTATAGAAAAAATTCTCAAGAGGGGAGGAGACAATTTCCATGTCCAGACAGCTAAGTATGAAGTCAGCACTCAATTTATGTGTTAAATTTGAACCTGAGTATACATTTAGTCAAGCACTGCAGATTTTACTGTGGTTTGCAGAAATTTGATTCATTGTAATTGAGTACAGAATTCTGAGTCTATAAAAGAGTATTTCATTTACATAGACCTTAGACCATTTCACCACCATTTCTCTCAACTCCCTATGACCCAAGGCTGAAACTCCAGCCCTGCTTTTTGGAGAAAGCCCGAACACTTATGTAGGTAAATCTCTCCAGAATTTTGCCCTGAAATGCATTTCCTCTTTGCCTCTTTATCAGCTATGTAAAAAAAAATGTTAGTGTATTCCACATCTTCCAGAAAGCCATACTTGATGTTAACTTCAGCTTAATAAAGCAGCCTCTAAGAACATATATGTGGTATATGAGTTTTTCAGTAACTATTTCCCAGTTCTCTTAAATACCAGTTCGCTTTGTACATGTTTACAGTCCCTTAAATTCTATCACTGTCTTTCCAATAGCAACATGTGTTTACTACAGGGCATTCTACTTAAGCTTTCATACTCTGAGAAAGGGTCTAATGGGAATAGGCTAGTGGTACCCTCTACTCTCAAGTTAGATTTTTCAATGTACAACCCTATGAACAATAACTTCCTTTATACCTAGCTCTGTGTTTGGATCTGTGTGTCCATATTTCTAATCTTCATGCCCCTAAAAGGTGAATGCACTTTCATATTTATAAATCAGGAAGCAAAAAATACATAAATACCTAAGCTTGATCTCCATTTCAATTATACCAACTTCATATCCTGCTTACTTCCCACTGAAGAAATATTTTCCTGTATTTTTCTTAAAATTTAATAAGCAGCAATTTCCTTAAACAAAGTGTGTCTGAGGTTTTTCTTTTAAATACAGTAGTCCAACTTTCCTCTTTTCCTATCCCATGTCCCAATTTTCTTCTTCACTCCTTCTTTGCCTCTGTCTCTTTGATGTACATGTCTGTTTTTCACATGATGGAAGGTTTTTGTGTCTTTAATACAATTTTTGGAATTCCTGCCTAGTAACTCCAAACACTTCATAGATAAAATAATAACTTGACTGGCAATATACAATTGCAGTCTTTTCCACTAGCAGTTCCTAGATGGACCAATGGCTTTTAATATCAGTGATCTAGAATGCCACCTCCCACACAGTGTCTATGAAAGAGAAGCGTTCACTTTAAAGAGCTGACATTTTGTATATAAACTTGTTTCCAAAATGATTTGGTGTTAAAACATTGTGATGACTTCTAGAAAATCATTTATCTATTTCTTGGATTTTTCTTCAGCCCAAACTTTATATATTTTGTTGTAAGACAGTATGAAAAGTCATACTACTCTCCCCTTTAACCTAGAGGAATTTTAAAGAAAATAGTTCAGGATACAATTTTTTGCTTAGCTTGCATCTCAGTTATACTCTTTATTTACTATTTGACTTTGCCTCAGTGTTATTATCTATAACTATTATGACTACTAGGGCTTTGGGGATTAAATTAATATGAAGGAATGCATGGCATAGTATCCAAAGTGCTAGACTGTAGTAATGAAAAAGAGACAAGTTAAAGGAATTAAGACTAAGTTGATTTATGTATTTACCATTTTAATCAGTTTGAAATGGACAACTCAGTGACTTTCAGTTTTCCTATAATGTACAACTCTCACAATTACCTTGTTTTAAAACTTTTGCATCACCTCAAATGAAATCCTTAACCATTAAATTGTCAGTTCCCATTTCGCCTTATCCCTCTGCCAATAACTTAGCAACCACTGATTTGCTTTCTGTCTCTTATAATGCCTAATAGTCTGTATATTTCATTTAAATGGAATCCAACCATATATGGATTTTTTAAATCTCATTTCTTTTAGCATGATATTTTCAATATTTGTTTATGAAATAGCACATACTATTACTTTGTTTCTGTTGTGGCAAATAGTATTCCATTTTATGGATACATGACACTTCCTCTATCAGTTAACAAATATGGAGTTGTTTCTATTCAGATATCAGTGTTGTCTGAGAAAAATTATCTAAATTGTGAGAAAGTGGAGAGTCTCTCTACTTACTAGATGGGATACTGCCTGATTCTAATTATCTTTTATTGAATCAATTAGTTCTTTTTAATAGCTACTAGGACACTAGAATTCTTAAATTATAATACTATCTTTCCTTACTACTTTGAAGCTATGTGTCTACATCTAATTTCTATTTTAAACACAATGTAGTTGTATAATATTTCTTATTCATTCTACCAACCTCTGTCATTTGATCAGTTTATCACATTTACCTTTAATATTATTGATAAGGGAAGCAACCTTCAGCCATTTTGCCATTAATTTCCTGACTTTTACTATTTCAAATTTGTTTAATATTTTGTTTATTTTGTTATATATTTCTTCCAATACTACCATTTTTTCTTTGATTTTTCTACTGTACAATTTCAGTCCCTTCTCATTTTCTTTAGTGCACATTTTTTAGTTTATTTTCTTACTGGTTATTATAGAAAATACAATTTGCATATTTAAGAGCATTTAATTTGAATTAAAACAAACTTACTTTCAATAGTATGCAAAAACTTCTATACAGCTCCATCCCATCTTCATGCTGTTATTGGAACAAATTACATTTTTATACACAATGCATATATTAATAATAATTATTGTAAAAATCTAGCAATGAATTTCAGTTGTTATTTATATGTGAATGTCTTAAATTTTTATTTTTTTGAGGAATAATTTTGCTAGGTATAGAGTAGTTAGTTGATACTTAAACATATCATTCTACTTCTGACTTTTATGATTTCTGCTGAGAAATGTGCCTGTAATCTTATTGGGTACATAACAGATTGTTTCTCTTCCTGTTTCAAGACTGCCTTTTGAGAACTTGATTACAATAGGGATCCCATTTTATTTAACCTAAATTGATATTTACGGTCCCAGCAGCCTACAGAAATGCAGGCTGTCATCCTGAATGCTGCTATCAAGTTAAAAGAGTGAAAGGTTGGTGGTGAGAATAGCCAGAAAAACAGCACTCTCACTGAAATGTAGTCACTGTTCTTTGAACTTCTCCTGGTGGTGGTAGGTTTTTTATTAACTCCAGAAGTTTAGTATTGCCTGTGTAGAACAAGAATTTGGAGTTTTCTAGTCCACCATTTTTTGTGATGTCATTGTCAGTCATCTGTATTTTTGAAAGGTGTTTTGAATTTTAATAATATGACTGTAGTTTCAGCAGGGAAGTGAGAAAAAGAAGTTGAAGCATGTGTACGTAGTCTCAAGGATCACCCCCAGTTTTGATGAAAGGACTCGTGGAACTCTTAGCATGTAACTGTACTCATGGTGATTTTTTTTTTTTGCAATGAAAAGCCTTTTAAAAATCAACAAAAATGAAAGGCATGTGGGCAGAACCCAGAGAAAACCTGATCCAAACTTTCTAGAGCCCTTTCCAGTAGAGTCAAACAAGGTACATTTAATTTCTGCAGCAACAAATAGTGACAAGACATTAAATGTAACAAATTAGGGGCTTAGTGCCTACTGCTTTTACTAGGGACTAATCACAGATATAGCCTCTACCTCCCAAAAGCAACATTACAGACCCCCAAAAGGAAAACAGTTGTTCTGTATAAGCCACATGTATATAATTTAGGGATAATGAGCTATTATCATTTAGGGTTGTGGGGACGCTTTTGGAATCTAAAACCTATCGACCTGTCTTGCAACAGGTTTTTCTAAGTATAAATGTCTTAGATCTGCTACTTTCACTCTATTTTACACATAAGTGAAAAAAAAAAGTCTAAAGTATTGCTATCCTGTATTTTTGGATGGGATTTTCTCCCTTTGTATTTTCTTTATAGACTTTTATTTTTCAAGGCTTTCTAGTGATACTTTTTTAAATTGTGACATTTTGCTAAGATGTTAAGTTGGAAAGATAAAGTGAACTTTTATTCTGATTTGGGAAGCAGAGTTATAGGGAGAAATGGGCTACAGTAAACAATAAGACAAATTTAAAAAGTCACAGTGAGAGAGCACCAGGAATTTCCGTTCAGGGTCCAAGTATAACTCTTAGCTTTTAAGTCATAGGGTATCAGGAATGAGTAAAGAGGTATCCTGCATAATCAGGGTGGTTTTTTAGGAATTTGGAATTCATTCAATGTGGTATCAATAAAAGACAAGAAAGATAGAAGTCTTTCAAATATCCACAAAAATGCACACCAGTTACACCTAGGGAACAAAATAAAGCATGACAGGGTCATGTGTGAACACGGAATCCATCTTACCAGGCTAGGGCAGTCAGAACAAAATACCACAAACTGGGTGGCTTAATGCAAAAAGGATTTGTCTTTTCACAGGTGTGGACATTAACAGACCAAAGTGTCTGGTTTTTATTTTTTCCTAGGGTTTCTCCCCTTGACTTGTAGATAGGTGCCTTTTCTGTATGTCTACATCCCTAATGCTTCTCTGTACTTCTAAAGCCCCAGTCACATCAGAAGAGGGTGCCAACTTTACAATTTCATTTAACCTTAATTGCCTCTAAAGCTTTTATCTCCAAATATTGTCACTTTGGGGGTTCGGACATCAATACCAGAATTTTGAGGAAATAATTCATAATCACCCCACCCTTACCTATAGAATCTATATCCTTCAAATCCCAATAGTCTACAGGAAATTGGAATTTTAGTGGGAAACCAGGTTTACTACATTGATGCTGTTAGCATATATTGTACATTCTTCCTAATAGCTGATCCTGCAGTTAATCTCATAGTTGAACTGGATATTGAAAAATCTGCCAGTTCAACATTTTAAGAATCAACACCATACAGAATCTTACCACATATTTTAATGAGCATTGTCATTTTTCACCCAGGACATGTTCAAAGAATCAGTTTGAATAAGTTCACCATTTTCTGAACCAAACTTATGCAAATGATATATATATATATATATATCATTTGTATTTATAGAATCTAAGATTTATAAATTTTATTAATATTTCCCTTTCTTGAAATGTAACATAAATGCAATTATCCTCATGGTGGAAAATAGTCCATCATTATTTCCAGATATGGAATGAAGTGACTATTCCATGTGGTCTCAGATTTAAGCTGCATGCTTCCACTCACTCTCTAGGCTAGATCCAGGCACTTGTGATTGTTCTATTAATGCATAAGTAACTTAGCATCATAACCAACTTTACCTAACTTATTTCATTTAACTTCCTCCTGGAGTTCAGTATTACTGAAAGCAGGCAATCAAAATGCAAGGACCACACCCAGCTGAAGGCAATCAGAGAACAATGACATGAGGACTGGCAAGAAGCAGTTTTATTAGTACGGTGCTGACTCAGCAGATTCATTCATCGAAAGGCTCATATCCCAATAAGGGAGTTATCCAAAAAACAGACAATGACAAGTGCTGGCGTGGATGTGGAGAGAAAGGAACACTTTTACACTGCTGGTGGGAATGTAAACTGGTCCAACCAATATGGAAAGCAGTGTGGAGGACCCTCAAACTAATGAAAATGGAACTACCATTTGACCCAGCAATCACTCTTCTGGGAATTTACCCAAAGGAGATCTCAATGTGGGTACAAAGGGACACCTATGCTTGGATGTTTATTGCAGCACTATTTATAATTGCAAGAACTTGGAAACAACCCAAATGCCCCAAAAAAGAGGATTGGATGAAAAAGATGTGGTATATATACACAATGGAATATTACACATTAATAAAAAATGACAAATTTGATGATTTTCTGGTAACATGGATGTACCTAGAAGAAATCATACTGGCAGAAACAAGTCAGAAGGCTAAAAAACAGATACCAAATTGTTTCACTAATATATGGACAACCAAATGAAAGTACACAACTGTGGGAGGGGACCAGCTGGAGTGGCCAGGGAGGGGAGGTGGTGGGGGACCCCCAGAGACCTCAATGAAGTGATTGATGTGAAATATATATATATATGTATAAATTAAAAAATAAAAAAAAAACAAATAAAGGTTTATATACACTTTACATGTACTGGTGTTCCAGGTGGGCTATCACTAGTAGTAGCACATGACCTGACATAATGGGAGATAGAATGAAGAAGATTCAAGGAGAAACTGGGATACATACCAGTAAACTGAGTCAGTGAGTAGTTATGGGTTGTTTATCTAGACCCCTAGGCTATATTTCTTAGGTTAATGGGTTTCCACAACTTTAGGTTATCTCTTGAGTACCATACTTCATGACCAGATTTCAGAAGTGAAATAAGCTGAATCAGTGAGGTGGTTTAGCAGAAGGACACTATTCATATGGTGACCAGTTGCCTGACAGGCCCTGTCACCAAGTAGTATATAACTGTACTCAGACCTTGGATATAAACTTCAGCATTACTGGGACCATCCAGACTAGGTCTGTCCAGACTCCCTCTCCAGAAATTTTTCTCCCTAATAAAAACTTCAGAGAAGACTTTCTTACATTTCCTGTATCTCCCAGAATTGGATAATTCTATGATGATAGCATTTAAAGAAGTGAGTTTTGGTATTACATCTAATTCTCTAATTTGGAATTTTTTATGAGCAATCTTACAGAACATAGACTGCCCTAGGCCCACGTAATTATTTGAAGCTTCAGCCTTGATGTAATAAATAAGATTAATAGAGTATTTAAGATAAGTGGCACCAGGCAGCCTCTCCATTGATTGTGGAATGTGTTACGGTTTTGTCTTTCATGTCCACATAAGAGAAGAGAAAGGAAAGCTTAAGAGAAAGGACTCATTAAAAGTTCTTTGTCTAAAAACCTTGGAAAGTTTGACATCCTATTCTTCCTGACCTCTGAGTAATCACTACTACAGTCAGGGCATAATGTTTTTAACATCGTAGTTTGAACAGGACCCAATATTTTAAATTAAATCCACAGATTAATCCTTCTTATAAATTTCCTGGTTCCGTTGCCTTACATTATTGGATATAGTTCTGTTTCCTTTGCTTTCATAGACCTAAATAATGAAAACTCTTTATAGTTCATCCAAAGCTCACTGACTCTGACATGTGGTATTCACATTTTGTGAGTAATTTCCAGGGTACTTCCTATTTTTCTGCTGAGTTGTATGCCAAGATAACTTTTGGAAGGTACAGCAGCTTGGGTAATTGGCAATTATCCAGGTTTGGGCTGGGTTTGTAATAGAGGTGTTTCATGAATCAGGGACCCATGCAAACAGGTAAATCGTATTATCTAGTAATGATTTTCAGTGGGGGTGTTCCCTTTATCTACCCTTTTCAAATATTTATGATCATCTCAAATAACGCTTTCCTTTTCCTCAAAAGAGTCCATCAATAGATATCCAAAGACAGCCATAATTAGGTAAGTTGGGCAATTAAATGAGGAAACACAATATCTTGTTAGCATTTGGCATCATCTATTGGGTGACATTTTGATAAACTGCTTCAATATAGTGTATAGCATTTTGGTGCCTTTTCACTTTTTAAAAGGTCACCGTCTCTGGAAAGAGACAAGAGAAAGCTGGTATTTAAAGGGAATAGAAAAATTCAAAGACATAGCCTGTTCCACTTCTAGGTATTCTTTTCTCAGTAAAATCCTTGATAATCTGTTCAACCTTCCTCTTCTACCTGTGGGGGTGTTTATAGTACATCTCTTTCTAATTCAGAGTTGCCATTGCTTGAATCTTCTTTTTTTTTCTTTTAAAGGAATTTTACTGTTGATTTACTTGACAAAATTTGGGATTCCAAGTGACTTCTTGAGAGAGAGAGAGAGAGAGTCTCTGCCTGTACCACTACCCACAGTGAGACTTCTAAACTCTTCAAACTGCTTTGAGACTGCCCCTCATCACTCAGGAGTAGAAATAGGATGAGTTCCATCAAGACTCTAAATGTTTCTTATATGATTCACAAACGATCTGTTTTAATACAGCACCTGAAGTGTTTAGCAGAAATAGGAATATATGAGCCAAAGCCCAGATCAACTGAGTCAGCATCACTGAAGCAGAATGCAGGGGCCTGTTTTCTACAAGATCTGAAGTTATTCTTAAGCACAACCTTGAAACCTTGGCTCTGTGCTGGGAAAGGGAGTTATGGCCATCGGAAAATTTTAAACTCGGTCCTGCCTCATCTTTTGTGCCTCTTGCATATTTACATTCTCACATTCTCATCCACCAAAAAAGTTACTTCTACTTTACTACAACTTTAAGACCAAAAGCAAAGTTTTCTTACAGAATGATCCAGACCCTGGACTTTATTTTGTCTGAGGCAGATCTCTTGTACATTGGATGCTGCTCATGGACGTTATGGGGAAGGATACAATGTCATTTTATAATGAGTGACTAATTCTTCTTTCATCGGTCCTATGTAGCTTATGAAGTGCCACATAAAGTTCCTTTATGGCCTCGTTAGAAAGATCTGGGAACTGCAGCAAATCATTACAGAGCATGAACTGGCTGACCTGGCCTTGTGGTCCCATTGCTCAGCCCATGAGCCACTATCACAAGAGTGCAGGTGGCGAAACTTTTCTTCTAACAATGGCTGTGCTGCATTCATTTTTTACACTGCATACTCTCAGCTTTATTGATTCTAAACATCTGACATTTGCTTCAAGGAATTTTTCCTTTTAAATTAACCACCCACAACAAAATAGTTGAAAATACATTGTAGGAAAATTGACGGTGATTAGGTGGCTAGCACACATTGGCAGCAAGTGTGCTAATCTCTGTGCCTGCCCTGGAGGTTAGTGAAGAGGTCAAGTTAAAACAACCTCCAAGGCTCTAATAGCCAGCTGCTGGTTGCCTCCGTACCTTGTGGAAGAACCTTCACAAGGCTCTGACAAAAGCAACGAGGCATACTAATCAGCATGTGTGATTTGCTTCAAAGTGAGACGTTACAGAGATTGCACTATACCCTATTGTTCTAGTACTTAGAATATATTCTCTGGAGTCCTGTCTTTCTGTCCCTCTTTCCCTATGTGTCACTGGTTCTGGTACTGTGCAATGTCCTTTCAGCCAACACTGGAAGAATGTCTTTTCTTGGATCACTTCTTCAGGTGTAGAATTTGTGCCAATTACTTGTTTGTGCCACTTCATATTGTGCTTTCAATCATTCTCTTTGGATATCCTCATAGAAACCAAGCTTCCTGTTAGCACTTTAGACGCCATGGGAAGCTGATTCAATATTAGCTATAGGCACTTATCTTTCCCATTATTTGTTGTTTATTGAGGTGACATTGGTTCACAATAGTATGTATGCTAAGAAGTGAATGATCACACATACAGAGAGACCCTAACTCCCTGTGATTATTGTGTTTGATCACAGCTACTAAGACCTAATAGTGACTGCCAAAGAACTGTTGATCACATGTGTATATCCCTCTAGTTCCCATCTACAACCTTGAATGATTATTCACTGAATTAAGAGACTAGTCATTTCTTATTTGGCATAGAGTGGAGAATTAAATGCATTGTATATCCATTGAGGGCTGGACATATTTCTTATGGCCAGAAAAGGCTTCTTAAGGATAGAAAAAGGAAAACAGAATATACAACAGTAAAAACTATATCAAAGTTATAAAAATTAAGAGCAAAGTTATAGGGGTACAGCATCATTGAAGAAAAATTGCATCTAGGAAGATGAAATATGAAAATAGTCAAGAGACTCAAAGCATAACTCAATAGTAAAAAAATTATCCTTCAGAGGAAAAGTTTAGAGATCAGATTCAGACTGGAAGTTTAACCTTTATGGCAACCACATCTATTGTGTTTATTACTCTATTTCCTACTCAACTTGTTTCTTGGTGCATAAGAATCCCCAAAATATTTCTTAAGCAGATAAGGAGTGCAACACTTTCTCAATCAGCAAGGTAAACTGCATTATGTAGTTGACATGTGTAGAGTAGCACTAGTACTTACACTTACAGTTTAAAAATGGCCTATGTCCAAAATAGATACGCATTTAGAAAATATCACATTTTAGCTTGCTAGTAGATATTCTAAGGTTAAAGATCTAGTTTTATATACACCTATTTTCTTCTAAATATATTAAGCCTTACCATTTCTTAGTATATTATACAGTTTCTCAGCAGTTATTTTTCACATTTAGAGAATTTTTTCTTCCTGTTAGAAATTTTTTGTACGTACAGTGTTACTTATTGCTCAGATAATGCCCTATTAATTTCAATGGATTCCCTTTGACATAAAAATGGATTTGCACTGAAGGGCAAACACTACCTCCATATGTATCCTGGCTGCATTACAATTGAATCCATCACATTATACATTTATAGGTGTCTACCCCTGTTACACTGCTGAAATGGTCTGCCATAAAAAATGGCCATGTGAAAAGCTGGTTTAAATTTCATGCATTTTTACTTGCAAAGTATCTGGCTAGATGAACAGAAGACTCCAAGATGAAATCCTTTCCAATATGAATATGCTAACATGACTCCCTAGAAGCGACACCTCAGCACTTTGTCCAGTGCCTTTTTGTCAAATTCCAATGACAGATTATTCTTAGAATCGGTTTGTTGAAAAGCACTAAGAATTTATTTTTTCAAGCTCTCAGTGGATAAGTGGCATATCAATAGAGAAAAATATAATCTCTTCTCATTGGCATCACTGATGCCATAAATGAGAGCACCTATATGATCTTCAAAAGCACAACTTATCATTTTGAAGGAACTATTTTTAAGATTCTTTTCAGGATATTTATCAGCTTAAATAGTTTAGGAAAAAAATAACCTTTTTTCTTCATTAGTCATAGAAAACTATGCCTGTGAAACCGACTTTAAGTATGGAGGCAAAACATGTTCCTTGAGAACAAGTATGGAAAGCATACTTTTTATTTTTCTAAATTGTTTTTGCACAATATTTGATTTCTTCTCTCAGGTTCAATTCCCCATAACTCTCCCACTACCATAGCACCTATCACCATGCCCCTTGTACTCTTCCCTCCCCTGCTGTAGGCCTTAGATTCATGATCAGTTTGCTAGTTTTGACGTTTTCCTGACCCTTTGTTCAGTTTTCCTTTATTTCGCCTATAAATGAAATCATTCTATAACTCTTTCTCCTGATTTATTTCACTTATCATAATCCCTTCTAGCTCCATCCATGTTTCTTTAAATGGTATGTTTATCTTTTTGATTGCTGAGTAATATTCCATCTGTACCTTCTTGAGTCACTCATCTGTTTAAGGGAATTTAACTTGTTTCTGTGTCTTAGTAATTGCAAATACTGCTGCAATAAACAGAAAGCATCTAGGCATTTGCTCTGGTTTTGACCTTTGTAGAAGTATGACCTTTAAAAGATACTGAGGGTAGGATTAAGGCTTATGAAAGATGGCATTAGAGGAAAGTCCCAACTGTGATCTGTGGAAAATGAATTTAGAGAAATCAAGATAGGCACTGGACTCAGAGCATCCCACACCAGGTGTGGAAAAAACTAGAGTCCTCCCAATAGATAGGGACCAGTGCTGACTACTTCCATTTCTTCAATAAGATATTCTGTATCGTTCTGTCTCTGAAAAGTTGAATTCAGATTTCTTGATCTCATTTTTTAGTGACTTTTCTTGTTTGTGCTAATATTTTTGTTATTCTTTATGATCCCAGGAGTTAACTACAATATTTCAATCTTGAGACTTTGAAGATTACAGTTCTTTAGTTAGGATTGGCCCATGACTTAACTTTTCCAGCCAGACATTAGAAGATGACTTTTTTTTCTTTGTAAGGTGTGAATGTGAAGGAGGCAGCATACATATAGCAGCTTCCTTATGTGAGTACCTGTGGGTGTTGTGCATATAGGGGATATGGAGTGAATTTTGCGATAACAAGTGGAGTCCAGTATGTTTGCTCATATCTCCCCTTCTATCAATAAAATAAACAAGATACAGGAGTGATGCATATTAATGAAAATTGAACTGGCGCATCTGAACTCTAGGAGCTTTTACAATGTTAACTCAAAAAACTAAAGCAATTTTGCATTTTTAAATATGGGGTTTGTACACTTTTATTTCTAACATGCAAAGGTAACATAATATTCTCACTCTCAAATTAGTCTGACTTTCTTAAAAAAATCAGCTTTCAACAACGTTCGAGGTAGATCAAATATAATGTTGAAAATTAACATTACCTTGCATTACAAAGGATTGTGGAATTCTTTCTGTAGCTGGCAGTTTGAGAACTATTAATCATGTTATAACTGAAAAGATATAAATGTGTACTAAGCAGAAAGAATTCAGTTCAGGTCTGCTGGCCCAAATACAATGGGCTGAATAGCAAAGTACTGAGATTTCTTAGATGCATAATGTTCTTACAAATGGTCCATGCTATGCTAATAAAACTATTGTGACTAGAAGCTTTTGCAGTGGAAACTGACAGATGAGGCAGAGTTAAGTACTTTTTCAGACAAGCTACTACAGTAAATCATTAAGGCACACAAACAATCATCCTTCATCAGTGTGCAATTTGTTTCATAGCAATTGCAAATCGAAAACAATGTAAACAAACAAATCGACAACTAATGAACATCCCCCACCGCTCACTGTAAATAGATCTACAACTTTAGAAGAACACTTTATCCAACACATTGTCAACTCATTGTAAACACATCTACAACTCATAAACAACTCATTACCCAGTATGTTGTCACCTCATTGCAATTAAAGTTGAATGTTAACTGTACTGTATGTTCCTGCTCTGAATCAGATTATATCCTATGAAGAAAATGCTAAGGGGAGAAGGTTCAGAAATGAGGCTTTTATTTTACTTCCCCACACCCTGATCAGTTTCACTTTAAAAATTTTTGACTTGGTTCACATAGAAATTTAACTGATTTCTTTTACCCTTTCCGCAGATATTCCATAATTTCCATTTGCTTAGGGAATGTGGTGGTCTTCTAGCACAAGTTTCTTTCATAGAGGAAACATAAATGTGTAAAGTATTCCCTAAGCAGTAGTAAAACTCACAGCTTTTACTGTAATTGCTTTGTGTGGACTGCATTTGGCATCTCTACCTGTATATAATCTGGTATGGGCATATGTATTTTATTTTATTTTTTTTTACAGGTTACAGAATGATTATTTTTGGAAAGCAAACCTGAACTTAAGAATGTCACCACAATTCTCCCATAATATTAACTTTGCCTAAGGATTTAAGTGGGTTTATTTACCATTCTGTTTTACATAATCCTTACATCACTTAATGAACATTGCCAGATTTGAGGTGTGTGCCTAACATATACAAAGGGTCAGTTTATAAGGTAGGGCAAGCAATTTTTTTAGTCTTTTTTTTTCTACTACAGACCAATTAAACTGTTCTGGATTAATCTGTACAGATAAAAAGAATTTTAATTGCAATTCTGCTAAAAAATGATTTTATGTGCAAGATATAGGTGTAATTATGTGTATAGGATAGTAATTTAACATGATTATAGGCATCATATAGAGCTATCAGTCAATACAAGAAAGCTGAACTGTAGTGAAGGAACAATAGACAATTATTTCTCTATCCAGCTTTGCTTCTAAAGAAATACAAAATTTCTTAAAGTTGTATGCCAAAGGGTTAGTCATAGTTTACTAAACATAGTCTCCAAAGTTCTTTCTAATCATTAAGTTTAAGCCTCTATAGTATAGCTAGCACTGAAGCATTTGGAAGACATAATAGAATCAAAATTTTGATGTATTTCTCAACTGTATAATATATCCTCTCTGTACCTGTAAAATGAGACAGTAAACTCATTGTAAGAAAGATGAAAATATGCTAGATATCTAATGCAATTCTCCATACTCAGCATCTGTTGATAAATAGTAATAATCAATAAATGATAGTAATGATGGTAGCTAAACTAATCTCTCTAGAGAAAACCAAAACCAATAATAGTCATTCATATCAAAAGTATTTACACATGCATAATATACATATTACAGCTATCCTATTTCATCTTCTCTTGCCATTATAGAAAACTCAAACATGTAGCATTTCCAATGTTTTCTTAAGAAAACATTGAGGAGGGCAATTAATTTTCTATATCCTTTGGTGGCATATTCTATGATCCAGGTATAATCTAAGTAGTTACGTAGTTTTGAAGTGTGAACCTTCAGATTATTAAGTATATTTTAAACATATATAATACTTACATATAAGTATATATAAATATATAATAAATGTATTTCAATATGTACAAATAATTTAAATAAAGATATTTTACTATAAAGAACATTTTTGGAAATTTTATCTTATATATATATTTTGATAATAAGTCAATGTGTTACATTATTATGGGAGATGTTGTAATAGTATAAAGATCAGTGCATTACAAATTCATGAGATGCAGATTTTAGTTTTGCCACTAAGCAAGACATTGAGCTCAAGCAACTCTTTGTCAAGGTGAAATGAAGCATTTGTTTTTCTCAATTGTCTCTCCCATTCCAAATTCCTTTTAAACCATTTATTTGTTCAACAAATATTCATTGATCACTTTGAAGTATGCAGGACTCATCTAGGCACTGGAGATCAATTAAGAGTAAGACTGACAAATCACTGTCCTGAAGGAGCTAATGTTTCAGTGAGTGAGACAGAATAAGTAAAAAGTTACAGCAATGTCAAGTAAAAGTTTCGTGAGAAATAAAGCAGGCAAGAGGGTTGACAGTGATGTCAAATTAAGCTATTTTAGATAGAAAAATGAGAGAAGTATCTCTAGATTACAAATCTGAAATAAATGAGAAAGAACTCCTGTGTTTTTCTAGTAGACTCAATAATTATAAAGAATAAAATATAAAAAGTTCTTTTTATTCTCTCTTGGGGTTAACAGAATCCATTACCACCTCTTTCCGTAGCTACTATTTTTTAAGATGTAAAGAAATCATTTCTATCTTCCCTTCTACCCAACATAGCTCATTTATCACCCCTCCCCTACATACTCACTATTCTAATAATAGGAATTGAGTCTTGTGACATTTTTGTATCTATTTTTCAATATCCGTATGCTATACATCTAAATATGAGGAGAGGAAAATCACTTGTGATATAGTTGTGGGAAATGGGGTCAGGAATTACCAGAATTGGATCATGTGGAATCTTTCACATCAGGATGTGATTTACTTTTAAATCAAAGTGGAACTCTCTAGCACTCTGCTGAATAAACTCTGGGAGAGCAAAGATAGAAGCAGAGAGACAAATCAGTCTTGGAATAATTCAAGAAAGTGATGATAGTGGCAAGGATCATTGTAGTGGTAATTGTCAAGGTAATGATAAATGATAGGATTTGTGGCTTTCAAAGATCCAGGACTAAGGACCTGATACTGAAACATAATTTGGTCTCCAGCAGATTTAAACTTGCTTGACCAATTATAAACTAGAAGACTTCAGGTAAGTCAATAAATTTTTCTGACCCTCAGTCCTCTTCGAGTTATTATGGAGATGAAATTGGCCAAGGAGGTTGGCCCACGGTCACTCCTCACTAAATATTTGCTTCACTCTTTATATAATTTGTTTATAGACCAAGCCTGTCAGAAATAGTAAATTCTGAGATTATCTTATAAATGCTCCCAGTAATATGTAGATAAAATAATAAAAGCGATGTTATAAAATTGTTTTAAACATCATAAATTTTTAAGAGGCACTGGATATTCCAAAGCATGCAAAGTTTAGAAGTCACTTTGCTGACTCTCCACAAGTTTTGTTCAAGAAAAGCTCTCCAAGAAGAGTCAACCATGTATGGAAGGCAGCTGTAACTTCCCTGAGACCTGATTCTTTCTGGTAAAATTGGGTCTGGCTTCAAAATGGTTGCCAACTTCCTCTGAAGCCACATGCAAGACAAATGTCTTACTTCCTGTGGATAGTCTGACCTAATCACAAACCTTTCCCCTTACTCCTTTCTCCCCCCAATCACACACACACAGAGACATCTATCCAGTTGTCTTTGGGCAAAGCAAGTCAGTTAATTATCTACTGATTCTTATGTTATCCGGTGGCTCAAATCAACTCTGAAGAGAAAGTACTCATTGAAAGATGCTTGCTAGAAAGGGAAAACTCTTGTAGCCACGGATTGTTCCTCCTCAGTGATGGGTCATGAAGTATGCAGGGGAAAAAATGAAACACAATAAGGTGATTGTAGCCGTGTTTATTGATAATCCTGTTTCCAGCGTTTGGACTATGAACTAGGTACCATTCTTATAATTCCCACCTCCATTAAGTAAAGAAAGGCATGGAGAGGCTTATTTATTTGTTTGTTTGTTTGTTTGTTTTCAGATGAAACTAGGATTTGAACTCAGGTTGTCTGGTCCCTGGAGTTGCAACTCTACGCTGTGCTTCAGTCACTATATTCAGAAAAATAAATCAAAGAAACATGTCAACTCATACCAAGCCATTAAAAAACCTTTCTTTGTCAGGGACAGCATCTCATTAGTATTAATATTAAGAGAAGGTGATCTGAAAGGCAAAGCTTATTTACACTCTAGACCTATGTGTAATAATCTCAACTATTTAAATGACCTAAATCCCTTACACTGCAGTGTAAAAATGAGTAGCTTTAGAATTCCCTGAGACAGTCTTTAAATACGCTGTTCTCCCCACTGCTGGTCAGGTCAGAGTTTCTGGGTGGCCTTCCAAAGAAAATTCAGGAATAATAGAGTGAAGAGTTCATGACGTAAAAGGAAAGAATGACAAGATCTCAGGAGGAAAAAATATACTTTCCCTGTGAAAATTCCTAGAAAAATGTTCATTCTTACCTCTCAATGATCTCTCCCTTTCTCCACCCTTCTTTCCTTGTCCTGGTACACCCAGATTCCTCAAAAAGTCTATCAAATTTCCAGATGAAAAATAGATGCTCACAATGTGCTAATATTTTACATGTGTAGAAAACAGATGTATGGATATAATGCTCTAGGACCTAGGCATTTTATGCACATAGTTGATATGATTGGCATGCTTATAAGCTTTATTTAACCAGAATACAATATAGAAAGCTATTCTGTGTCACCAAAATATGTTCTTCAAAATAAGGGAACTAGCAATGATTAACAGTATCTATCAAAAAAATAAAACATTTGTTAAAATCATTTGTTTACTTTTAAGATTTAGACTTCTCAGTGTAATGCATTCTTTCATTAATCATGTTACCAACAAAATTTAGAGTTTATCTGGAAGCATTAGCAGAGAAACCTCTTTTAAAATTCAAGCAAATTGTGTGCTGCCAATATGCAGTTCACCAAAGTCAATGAAAGTTCAGGTTATACACTTACTTAAAACAAGTTTATTCTGCGAACCTCCACACAATGTAGTTACTTTTTTCTTCACTTCTCACATAGCTCATCCTGTTCTCTCCTTCTGCACTTTTCTTGTCTTGCTTCTTTTAAGTATTGTCTGAATTTGCTTATTTTGTCACTCAACACAGACTATCTCAGACCTTTCTTCTAAGTCTTGAATGACTTCAGTGCCAGATAACTAGCTAGTGTTGAAACATGTATATAGAGAAATTTTATGTGGAACATCTGCTGTACAAATGGAGATGCTTTTTAACAAACACCTAGCCTTTGTTGTATCCAAACAGGTCTTGTTTTCATTTTGACTTCCTACAGAAGACCTATAAGTTTTCTTTTATTTCCTACCCACAAAATTGGGAAGAAACCCAAATCAAAAAAATACTCACTACTAGGCACTGTGTTTCAATTTAATATCTACCATAGTGTTTTTTATTTAAAATTTAGAAACTGTATGTATCATAAGGAAAAATAAGTCACTGGTGTATCCACAGTATTGGCTATTTAGACCTTTCTGTCTTACTATTGCAAATTAAACAGTGATTAATATTCTTAAACATGCGTAGCTGTTAATTGGACTTCTTTTTCAAATATGTATCCTCCACAGTTTGTCATCAGATTTCTATAATCCACAGGTATTTCTTAAGATATCCTCAACTACATATTCATAACTCTTAGAACTTAGTTTCTCATTTGTTTGTCTCATTATCTAAAGTGTCTAAAAAAGCTGAGTTTAAAATTACATTTTATTGTACATTCTGTATTATAAAATATATGCTTATAAGATATATGTTTTAATTAACTTTTCAAATCTACTTATTTAAATTCACAGAGAGGACGACTAATGTAATATTTTATATATATAAAAAACCCTAACGTATTTAGAATTTTTCTACTTTAGTTATCATAAATGTTGGAAATGAATATAAAACATACCATTTATTTTAGAAAAACAGGAGTTAATTTGGTTGTTTTTTTAATACATAGTTTTTGTTTTTGTTTTTTTAGTCACCATATATAGTTTAATGTTTGGACACATATTTGTGAAAATGAAAAACGTAAAAGAAATCCAAACTTAACAAAAATTTTCAACAATGAAAATGTGATCTGAATGAGATATTTCAGCTGTCACATATGTGACCTACGTGGTCAATGAGTGATGAATTAGGAGTGAAAGGGTTAAATTGTGTGTATGCTTATGCACTATAGCCAGGAAATCAGTTCAAGACTCTACAGTTCAGTTAGGTCAAGGCCTAATAGAGTCAAAGATCAGGAAAACCAAAGGTTTAGAACACTGAAACCCAGAGAAACATGCCCTGGAGAATTTCAAGGAAGCAGGGTCTGAGAACCTTACTTGTAGCTAGGCGCCAGGCCTGGCCCCAAACAGAACTAACATTAAAATTCTGAACCCCTCTCTAACATAGCATATTTTTCACTGGGAAAGCTAGAAATGGCAATAGGTAAAAAGATCAAGGGCCATTTCCTCTGACTTTCCATGGCCTAGTTAATCAGAGACACTAGACACAAGATTCAAAAGGTTACAAGAGGATATTCAGGAGAAATTCAGCCCAGGGTTGTCAGGAAGATTTGGAAACAGATTAGAAGACAGAGACTCCTTTACATTTGGATCTGCCAGAATCTTGGTCTCCTGGCTATAGTCCACTGGTGCACACACAAATTAAAACCGTCATCAGTGTGAATCAGTGTGTCAGAATCAGGCCCTTAAACCACAATGAAGGTGGTGTGAGAGAAGAGTCAGAGAGGCAATGTAGAATGTAGTGGGAAAAGATTAGGCTCTGAGACAGAACAACCAGACTAAAATATAAGCCCTATAAACAAATTAATTCAATTCATTGATCATGCTTTTCAAATCTTTGTCTAATGTTATAACATTACTTTCTATAGGTTCGTTCATGTATTAGTTGCAATCTAAACAAAAGGCATGATGAGAATTTCACAGTAAGTAAAACGTAATGATGCTGCCATTAGTAATGCCTTCATTATTCCTGCTAACAGTGTAAACTGGAAATAGAAGATAAAGTCCTGAGATGCTCAAAGAATGAACAATTTCCAGGGTTTCTCTCCCTCTACTTCACCTTTATTTGTTCAATTAACAGCATGTCCCAAGAGTCTACTATTTTTCTCTTCTTGATGCTCTTAAGGACCTGGTATGGTCAGTGTTCATTTTGTCATGTCTTGATGCTCATCTTTGCAGAATTGCATAGGTAAAAGTCTTACAGTAATCATAGATGTCATTCACTGAGAACCTGCTTAATTATTGAAACTGGGTGCCCCTCCCCACCCCCCAGGGTTGTGGCAGTTAACTAGTTGCCCCTGCCCCATTGGGTGGTGGCAGTGAGCCCCTCCCCCCTTGGGTGTGGCAGTTAAACTGCCAGAAGTAGCAGTTGGAACAGGAAGTTGGACCATAAGCAGGGGGATAAAAAGGCAAGGAGCAGAGACAAGAGGGAGAGAACATTTTGGGAGAGAGAAGGAGGGAGAGAGAGAGGGAGAGAGAGGAAGAGAGGGAGGGAAAGAGGGAGAGAGAGAGAACTTTTAGGAGCAGAGAGAAGAGAATGGCAGGCAGGTTAAATGTAGTCCGAGTGACCAAGCTGGGCAAAAGCCCCCTGGAAGGGTGAGCCGGAGGTGACAAGGAGCCATGGTATCTGGCAGAAGATTGGACAGTATGGAGAGTATGGCATTGCAGCAAGGTGATATGGAAAGCTGGTACCTAGAGATGATCAGAAATTTGGAAAGCTCATTTGTGCATCAGCAATTGTGGAAGAAGTTTGAAGAGACTTAGAGAAGTGGAGCAGTGTGGAACACTTGAGAGTTAAGAAGTAAAGCAAATACACCAGAGAAAGGACTGGAATTTGCGAAAGTGCCTGCCTCTGAGGGGCACTATCTTGGACTATGTCTTTGGGACCTTTGGGACTGAGAATGGTGACTGGGGTAAGATAACTGCTACTTGTTGCTTTAAGGACTTTTCATTTTCCCTGTTGAACTCCCTTGTTAATAAACCCTGTTGTTAAAATGCATTTTGAGTGACAACTGCTACGTGTGGGTGAGTGATATGAACCTGGGGCTTATAAGTTGGAGGGTTTTTGTCCCCCCCCCGCTTTTCGACCCAATTTCATTACCAGCATACTTAAGTGAACTGTTCATATGCTCATTTTCTATTCGCAAATCTATAAAATGGTAATATTCATGTTTTTCACAGATGAGCAGAACAAGATTGAGAATAATGCCAAGAATTTAGTCTCTTTTGTTAATTGGTGTATCCTCTAACAACTAAATATGACCAGGCATATAATAGGCATTCAAGATATACTATTGAATAAATAGATCAAGGACTTTGTTGTTACTTAGCAAACAAGAAGTAGAATTTGGAATTGACATGTTAACATTCAAGGTTGTAGAATATACTTAAATGGTTATAAGTCAGTACTCCATTAACATTAATTTATATGCTGTTCTCTCTTTCAAAGTTGTAGTTTTCTTCTGATTCTCAGCTTTATACAAATCATGGGAAGAAATTAATCAACTACTTTAGTAGTTGATCATTGATTCTTTATTCTGTGCCTACATTTATCAAGAGTTCATTAACTTGAGGTAATTGTGTACCCTTTTCTTATAGTATTGGATGCTTATGATTTGAATATGGGTTTTGATACTAGAAAAGAGGTCAGGACTAGGATTGTAAACTTGGAGCTCATTGACATAGCGCTCAATAAAATATCTTTGTGGAAATAATTAGTGCATGAAATCAGGAAGATGCAAGACTCATTGAAAAGTAGCTTACAGAGTAAGAAAATAAAATAACCTGGGACCACAGAACATATAAATGATAAGTACATAAGACTACAACATGCTGAAAAGAGTAACAGACAAGGAGAAAAATTGGCTAGAATAAACATGATCTTCAAGAACTGAGTGACTAATTTTCTCCAGTTCAATCCTAGTCAGACAGGAAAATAACAGAAAAGATTTTTTTCCATGAGTGGTATCGGAAACCGCATTGCGAAGAGCCTAGGGAGTAAAGAGATTGTGAGTTAGGTGCTATTATTTTAAATACTTTAGCTCTGAAGGTAAGTATACTGGTAGTATTGTAAGTAGGGGTCTTTTAAAGTTAGAAAAATATCAGTGTGTTGGTGAGGAGGATGAGTCTGGTTAAATGTCCAGTTTGGACTATGACTAAATTGGGAGTATGGGATTGCTATACAGCTAATTGTCTCTTCCTTGAGTAAGAGAAGAGGATGGACTCTTATCAAGAAGGGTAAAGGAAATAAGATGCCCATTAACTAGGTAGGATTAAAAGGGTTTTTTTTTGTAGTAATTGAATTTGTAAATTTTTTAGCTTTCAGTTGTTTACTTCCAATATAAGTAATTAATATTTCATGTTACTCTTTTAAATGGGAAAATGCTTATGGGATCATTTTATTTTATTTTTTTCCCTTTTTCTTTATTTATATATAAATTTCACAACTTTGTAATCTCAAGGGTTTGCCTCCCCCCCTCCCTCCCCTCCCTTCCCCCCCTTTCCCTCCTGTTCATAATTGTGCGCTTCATTTTGGTGCTTCGTTTGTTTTGACTTTCTTCAAGGCTTTTATTTATTTTTTT